>VXBZ01005257.1:263693-356588 GCA_013399135.1 Heliornis fulica | reverse complement strand
GGCCGAGGGTGCTCTACCCTCTCCCGTCTTTTTGCCGCTCGATTTTTCAAACCGCCCCTGCGGGCTCAGGTGCCGCGCTCTCCCCTCCCCGCTGCTCCACCCTCCTGGCTAGCGGCTGTCCCGCCGGGCGGTTAATGTGTAACCCCGTGGACCGTTGCTCCGCGGCCTGCCCGGTCCCCCTCCGCCCCCGGGATGCACCCGCCCACCCGGGGTGGCGAGCTGCAGCCGGGTCGCTTGTGCCGCCGGAGAGCCGGGAGTGGAACTTTTAGAGCGGGTTTCCAGCGTTGTACCGGGAGTCAGAGGCGCCCCTCCTGGCTCTCGCCTTTGCCTGGAAGCGCTGTGAGTGAAACCCTCCCAAGGCTTTCCCCGACCGCTTTTATTCTTGAGCAGATCTCGCGTGTCGCTTGCTTCAGGCTGAAGTGCTGCCCTTCCTCGCGTGTCCCGACGGTTCGGGACGTATTTGCAAGAAGAGAAAGGGTGTGTGGAGGTGTGTGTATGTGGAAATAGCCAGACTACCAACCAAACCTTTTCGCGTTCTTAAATACAACAAATAAATTACTCTGAACTGTAAACAGTTGTACTGAGTGTACAACGGCTTTAGAAAACTTAGTCCTTAGTCGCTCGAGTCTTGTCAGACAAACGCCCTAATTGTGTTCTCTACACTTTGTACGCTGCCTTCAGTGCGGGAAGGGGTTCTATTAACAACTCGTTTTAGTCTGCTGCTACTAATTAAAATCAGTGGGGATTTTTTAAATGATTGTGCTAGGTCCACCTAATTGTTTTCTGGCAAAGCAGTTGCTGCTTATACAGGAGACGAAATACTATGTTTTGCCAATTATGAAACATCGATAAAATTTTCTATTAAAATATTGTCTCAAGTTCCCCAAAAATAGTAGTTGTCTTCTACAGGTTGTGCTGTTATATTTCTCGTGTAACTTGTCTATAAACATGTACCGCATTTGAATAGTGAGTGGAATTCAAATTTTATAACTTCATTTGATCTTTGTAGAGGCATCGTTTGTGAAAGTCAGTTCTGCCTTAATGTGTGGCACCCATGCTGAAGAGTCTTTTACAATACTTAAGGCTGAGTGCGAGAGGTGAGGGAACAGTCTCTCTCCTGTGTGCATTTCCACTTTGCATGCTGTATGCTCTTAACCTCGCTGCTGAAAAACCAAATGAAGTCAACCAGTTGTCTGCTTTTCCAGAAAACCACGTTAACATGGATAGTGTAGAGCTGAATATCAGCTCATTTCCAAAGGCTTTTCAGAACTTCACATGCTCCCCACTGTAGCTGTTCAGGTTATAGTCTAACAGACTACAATGGGAGTGTGCCTCCTGTTTCTGTTTGCTCTTTTTGTTGCTATGAGTTAACAAGAGCAGAAGCAGGAAACAAACCAACTCTCTGCCTTGAAAGTATGCAAATAAGTATTATTTCCTCTGTAGTAGAGGGTTTGAAAATAACATGAAAAGCTAGTATGGATATATAAAAACATTACATAACAAAATGCAGTGTTTGTGGGATAAAATACAAGTCAACAGTAACTGGTGGTTTTGGTGCTTTATACCACAAAAATAATGGATTGACTTGGTAGACCAGAACATATGTTGACAAGAAACTCAAATGTTTCTTTTTGCTTTGCAGTTCTGTGACAAAACTGATGTATATGGGCAAATTATGTTCACATACTTGAACAAATCTTAATTTGTAAATGTTAGTGTTTCTGTCTGAAACATCCTGTGAAATATTTTGTACTGGTCATTCTCAGTCATATCTGTGCCGGTTGATGTTCTCATGAAGCTTCTGAAATCGTAGTAGTAATTTTAGATTTGTAGTATTTTTCAAATAATAATAGGAAATCTGTGTTTTCAATGTTTTTGTAAATATATTGAAAAGCCCCAAAAACTTGTTTAAGATTTAGTTACGATGTATTACAAATTATTCTGCTTTGATAGGCCTGTTTTTTACTATAAAATGCAGACGGCTTCTTGCCTAATACTCACTAATGTGTTCTGGTATTGTACAGACTTTCTTCTTCATGATTTAGTTTATTACACTTAGGGGTAGCGGAAAGTCAAATTAAGCTTGGCCATTTGTAGTATTGTGGCATAATTGTTCTTCTGACCTGCTCTATCAGCAGCTCAAATCACTTTATCTTTGGTTACTCATGACAACTATCACAGTTTATGTAGCTCACTAACAATTTCATGTTTTAGTAAGCACATGAACTCCTGCAGAGCTTTATATCAGTGCAAATGAAATGTCTTTTTTTCACTGGATACACTACACATTTTGTAATCTGTTACAGGAAAAGGGTATTCAGATATATGATTATTTTGAAACTATGGAAGTTTGTGCCATTTTGGCTAGCTCCAGGTTTCAAATCTGCGAAGAAATTAAAATGCAGGCAGTTAAATAATTTGATAATTTAGTTTTTAATTAGTTTGTGAACAGTTTGTAATGCAACTATCTGTGTTGCAATCTCTCTGGTTATGAGAAACACTATTTTTGTGACTTCTTCCATTTGGCTGTCATGCCATTGTTGTAGTAAAACCTACTTGAATGCTGAGGGTCCTTACAGAGGAGCTACTTTTGTCCTTTGTCTTGAAGTTTCCTTGAGAAATATAGCAAGTGGTTATTTTTCTTAGGTTATTTTTCATTGGCACAAAAATGCACACTAATATTCAGATACTGAGGGAGGGAAGAGACAGAGATGGCTTTTCCAGTGATGAGACACAGAGGGCTAGGAGTGGTTTTTGGTGTTTGTTTGGTGGTTTTTTTTTTAGTGTATATATACATTAATAACATAAACTCCTTTAACACTGAATTATTTCCTTTATACTCATAAATAGATTAATAGCTGGAAGTCTTCACACCTCTGGAACTTCATCATTAGAGAAAAGAAATGTGTTAGTAGCCTGCTGGTTTGTTGTTATAATGGTCAGGTTTTGGAATAACTTTCCCTTATGGGTTGTCATTGGCTGGAATAAGTGCTTGATGTGTAAGGGGCAGAGGTTAGGAAGGCAGATAGGTTAATTGACTTGTGAACAGAGTGGAAGGAAATCTTCTGGTAGCAAATGTGGAATCATGAGGTAAGTCAGTGCTGGGGTTTGCTTCTTCCCAAGAGCAACCTAACTACACTTTCATTATGTGGTTTTTATTGTTGCATTTAAGGTATATATTTTATAGATTAGAAAGTTAGTTGGAAAAAAATCTGTATTTTCTTACCAGCCACTTCATCATGACAGTGTTTAATCTTACTCTTTTTTTTTTTGTAATTACTGCTTTTATTGTATATATTTTATCAGATTATTTATAATCTAATACTATAATTGTTTCCTTTCCTTATGCAAGCTAGTAGCATGCTTCTAGGTGCCAGATACTACAGTGCTTTATGTTGACCAGGTTAGCAGCACACACTTTTGGAGGGTACCCAAGGGATACATTGGGCTATTCTACAGTTGAGAACAGAAATGTTCACTGTGGGGCAAATTAAAATGTGTATATTTTCATGATTCTAGATAGAAGGAATTTATTTACTGTTGGGCATTTCTTGGTTTATTTTTGTTGGAGCATAATATCATGAAATGTTTAATGATTATTCTCAATAAGCATCAGACCTAATTAGAGATAGTTGAATGTAAAAGTGATCTCTTGGTCACAAGTTTAGCCTCATCAGAAGAAGGTCAGTCTATGTTTAAGGCATGAGACCAGATGGAAGTTGACAGGGGGCTTTTACAGCAACACGTGAGGTTTGGCTAAGTGTTTGCAAAGCATTTCTTTTTCTATTTTGATTTCCAATAAGTGTGAAGTTCTGTGACTTCTTAAAGCAAAGTTATTTTCCCAAATTATAGGGGAACTGTTGTTAATGAAACTAGATAATTGCTATGTTAAAACAATTTGTGAAATCTGTACTACATTGAACAGTCAGCTGCACTGTGGAGACATAAAACCTGATGTCCCTTTGTTCAAAAAATGCAAACTAAAACCCAAAAGTAAAGCCAAGAGAATGTCTTCTGTAGTATCTTGAGGGCTGTCCTATTTAGCATTTGGAAGGGTCCTAAGGGAGTAGTATCCTTTAGTTGGGTATTTAGCAGAAAATTCAAGAAATAAGTGTTTGGAGTTTTTGTCTTTCTAATTTGGTAATCAAATAGCTCATGTTCAGCAGTTAAGACTTTGATCTTAAATTGTGTTTTAGTTGTGTTGGGATTTTCTTAGTGGAACTTTTGAAGTCATGGCTCTTCTATTTGTTCCATCCCAGGCAGAAACCCTGTGAAAGTAGCATGCCGTGGATTGTGTCACATTTCAAGTGTGGGTTTTTTGTTATTTCTAGAGCTATGTCACAAAGGTTTCTTAGTAATTTTTCTTCCATGCAAGTAGTGGGTTGGAGGCCTCTGATTTAAAACTTAAGATACAAGAAATGTGTGTGTCTACCTATTTTTTTATGTATATCTATCTAAAAGGTCTGCATTTTGCCCACATATCCATACTTGCTTTCAAGTACCTTATACACTTTAAATATGTTACAATGTGACTGAGTTACCAATAAGCCTGTGGACTAGCTGAGAGAAGTAATTATTTTCAGATTAGTTCTGGCTTGCTCAGACCCATTTTATTGCATTTTTATGTAGCTGAAGCGCTCCTGTTATTTCAGTTATCCTCCACAGCCATAGAAGTAAAAGTCCATATCATGCAACAGAAGATAGTTTCAAAAGTGGAAGAAGTTGTCATTTCTCTTGTGTTAAAATATTTTGGTGCATTTTAAATTGCTTAGTGGAGAAAACCTCTCTAAAGCTATGGCATTTACCTTAGTATAGTTTAAATGAGGCATCCATACTTCAATGTCAACACCAAAATGTACTCAAATCTACTGTTTCTTGCTATTTATAAAAAAAGATGCCTTAATTGTAAAGTCATGACTAGACTAATACTGATAGTATGTGGGGTTGCTTCTGTTTTTTGGAAGTTTTTACCTAAACCAAAACACATGGATGTCAGAGTGACTGACTGAAATGCCTTCTATAGTGTTTACTTTCCGACAAGTTATTTTTGAGTAAATAAATTGATAAGCATAAATCTGATTCGTCTAATCCGTGATCAAATGTCCATTTGGTGTTGCATACATAATATATTTATGTGTGAAACTTAAACTTTGATATACTTATTTTAAGCTGCCTTTGCAGGTAGTCAGTGAGGAGATACAGGCAACTCTTGGAGCAATTTCTCTAACCTGGTTTACATGGATACATTCATATCTGTTTCTGTATATTGAGTATAAAGGGGACTGGGCTGTAGTAGAGTTAGGTAATACTTGAGCTCTAGTTTTTATGTTGCAGAGAAAGGATAGATGAGCTTCATCCAGAATATTCACTGTGTTGTAAAATGTGGTGGTATTGTAAGGGTGCAGTAAGCCAGAAGTTAACTGAAAAGTGGGTAATGTGGTGGAGTTGAGGAGGATGTAACATGCTGTAGTATAAACACACTGGCTGTATATCAGAATACTTTCTTAGCTTTGCCATTCGGTTAATTTCCCATTTTGGACATCCGCTTTATTTGCATTTGCTGCTACTTGCTCATCAATAAAATTAAGACTGTGGTACTTGTTCTTTTCAAGTTATTTTGATGGTTTTGTTATTCTCTAGCAATACTTTTTGGTAGTGTTCACCAGGTATATTCTGGAAGTAAAGAGTTCTTAGTTCTGGGCAGTAAAACCTGAAATATGATTGAGTTGTTTTTTTTTTTTTTTTTCTTTAGGCCTTCATCAAATGGAGTGATACTCTTGAAACATGACCAAAAAATGGATTAATTAAAAGTTTTCCTATTTCAGGAAAACCCCCAAAATGTATAGACCAGCGGAAACGGTCAAACGTCGTCTCAACATGCATGCTCCTCCCCGGATAAGAAGCGTGGAAGTTGCTAGAGGACGAGCAGGCTATGGGTTTACTCTTTCTGGACAAGCTCCTTGTGTTCTTAGTTGCGTTATGAAAGGAAGCCCTGCAGATTATGTTGGACTTAAAGCAGGGGATCAGATATTTGCAGTTAATGAAATCAATGTGAAAAAAGCCTCTCATGAAGATGTAGTGAAACTTATAGGAAAATGTTCTGGAGTCCTGCACATGGTCATTGCTGAAGGGATTAGCCATATAGATTCATGTTCAAGTGATGAAGAAGTTGGTTTTTATGACGGAAAGGGGTGGCTGAAACCCAAACCTGACTCTAAAGCTCTGGGTATAAACAGAGCCGAGAAAGTTGTTGAAGAAATGCAGTCTGGTGGCATTTTCAACATGATCTTTGAGAATCCTGCTCTTTGTGCTGGTAACTTAGATAATTCTGCACCAAAACAAAGATCATTTTCAGATTCTGCTGCTATTAAATTTGAAGCTGGAAATGAAAATGTAAACAATCCAAACCTACTGTCAAAGGAAGAAATAGCCAAAGTCCTGCATGATGATTCAGTCTTCAGAACTGGACCGGAGAATGCTGATGACTTCGGATTAGATGCAAGCATTTTAAATGTTGCCATGATTGTAGGGTACCTAGGCTCAATTGAACTTCCTTCAACAACTTCAAATTTGGAAAACGAGAGTTTGCAGGCTATTCGTGGATGCATGAGACGTCTGCGGGCAGAGCAAAAAATCCATTCACTAGTGATGATGAAGATAATGCATGACTGTATTCAGCTCTGCAGTGACAAGTCGGGTGTAGTGGCAGAATATCCCGCAGAGAAACTGGCATTCAGTGCTGTTTGCCCGGATGATCGGAGATTCTTTGGACTAGTTACAATGCAGACAAATGATGATGCAAGCTTGGCTCATGAAGATGAAGGGGTTCTGAGGACATCTTGTCATGTTTTTATGGTGGATCCTGAATTATTTCATCATAAAATTCACCAGGGCATAGCAAGACGTTTTGGGCTGGAATGTACAGCAGATCCAGACACAAATGGCTGTCTTGAGTTTCCAACATCATCTCTACCTGTTCTTCAGTTTATTTCTGTCCTGTATAGGGATATGGGGGAATTGATTGAGGGAATGCGTGCGAGGGCTTTTCTTGATGGTGATGCAGATGCTCATCAGAATAATAGTACCAGCAGTAACAGTGATAGTGGAATTGGAAATTTTAACCAAGAAGAAAAGAGTAATAGAGTTCTGGTGGTTGATTTAGGGAGCAATCCGAGTAAACACATTCCTAGCAGCATCTGGGAAAATTCAGGACGGGGACAAAATCAGCCTGCTTCCCATTGGAATGGCTTCTGTCACGAACAAGAAGGAAACATACCTTTAGAAGTAATTCAGAATGACAAGTCCCAAAACGTGAGCAAACACTTAAGTCCTTCTGCTCGTATTGAAGTTCCACTGGTTTCCTCCCGAAATTCAGTACCTCCATCAAAGAAAAATGCAGCAGGCATAGGCAATCAAAGGTGGTTGCCTGTGCATGTTTTACAAGAATGGCAGCATGGAAATGCTAGTGACCAGGAGTCATATACTGATTCCACGGATGGCTGGTCAAGTGTTAACTGTGGAACTCTTCCCCCGCCAATGAATAAGATTCCTGCTGACAGATACAGAGTTGATGGCAGCTTTGGTCAGCCACAGTTAAAATCCCATAAAAATGAATGGTCTAAGAAGATGTTTTGCATGCAGAACAAATTTGGGCCTCCGCATAGTGTTAGGAGATCTAAAGAAGATAAAAAGGTAAGAATATGTTGATACTGGTTTGTAAAAACAAAACAAAACCACCCCAACAAAAAAACTCAAAAAAAACCCAAAAAAGCCAACCCACCTCTAAACAGAAAAGCCCCAGACCCAACAACCTGTGCCAGTATTACAGCGTGATATTTGCATACTAAAATTTAAACCTGTACTACAGCATTTACAAAATTTTAGATTAAGAAAATAATATGGTTCTTTCTCCTTTACAGAGGCTTTGCATATTCCTGTTTAATTGAGTGCAGCTCTGGAATTGTCCCTCTGGAAGTGTCTGTTAGAGCTTTCTCACATTTCTTCTTGTCTCTTCATTGTTTCCAAATGTTGAAGTGGCATTGCAATAAAAAGAGACATGACATTCTAGCAACTTCAATTCCTTTTGACCTCCATCAGCAAAAGAATAGAAACAGTCTAGGTCTTTGGTCTGGTTCCTTTTTTTTAGGAGGCTGGCTTGCAAATCCCGTTATTTTAGTGATATCTCTTTTTATAGAGAAGTAGTCTAATCATTGGTCAAAATCCTTTGCGTTACACACTTTTAACTTTAAATAAGAAAATTCTATTATCATAAAAATTCACTCCATTAAACCTCTCAATACAAATAGCGTTAAACCTGTATAAAAGTATAGTTGTTAGTAGCGATTATAATGTCCACTTTTAGGGCACAAATCAATCATTCTGCCAGAAAGCTGTAATTCAAATTTTATTCCTGATTGCTGCTTCACCCACTTGTTTTGTCTACTATCAGACTTATCTAAACCAAAATGAGAAGTTAAAAAAATAAAAATAAAATCACGGGACAGGTATGAAACATAATTTTACACTATTCCCTTTGCCACATTCATCTTTTACTGTTGAGGGAACTAATCTCATGGGAGTCTGTTGTTGACAACTGGGATGCTAGTAAAGTGAAGGTCATTGGTCTCCACTAGAAGAGTTAGTAGCAGAGTTGTAACCAAAACATTTGCTGACTCTAGGGAAAGAGAGAACTCTGTACTCTTAGTGTTCAAGAGGCATTGACCTACCACGAGGAAGTGCTACTTACATGATTGATTCAAGTGTGCATTGTACTGTCCAAATCTGTTTGAAAAAAAAATGTCGTTTTTCACCAGATAAAAAATAGCCAACTGCTCCTCAGGATGACAGTAGAGATTGATTAGTTGTTTCACACTGTTAAAATCCTTGCATTGGTATGGCACTCAGGCATGGATCTTTGGGGGATTAGAATGAAGAACTTCAGGACATTTTGGTTTTGGTGTGGAAATAGGATTTTTTTTTACTGCTTTTTTTTGCACTGTGAAGCCAACAACTTTCACATACGTTCTTTTGAACTCTTTTTGTGCAGAAAAAAAAAACCCAAACCAAACAACTAGTATATATTGGTTATACACAAGTCTGTTTTTAAAATGAAGTGACTGCTACAGGCAGTAATGTTTTCCAGACCCACAGTAATGTATTAAATTTCAAATTATGTTAAATAAAATGCAATTCACACTTTCTGAAAACCAAACAGAAACACTGAATTATAAAAACTGCCTACCCAAACCACCTAACAATCATTTCTGCCTGCTGCTCTGAAGATCTCTTTGTTGACAGACCAAGAAATAGGACTCTTGATATGCAGTACCTGATGCAGATGCATTATAGATGTTGGTTCAAAGTCCTCTTTGGGAACTGGACAAACACCATAGGAAGCTGTTGAAATTCCTTGAGGGTCTCTGCAACAAGTTTGTGTCTGCAGTGTTGCCCACCATAGTAACATGGATTAGATTCCCCTTTCATGAGGTTTAAAACAAGAAAATTTTTTTGAAACTTATTTCTTGTAAGTGAAGAATATACTAATGAAAATATCATAGAAAATTTTACACTTTAAGCTGAATGATGTTCTTTATGTGAGTAAACAAGCAATAATATTTTTCACTTTATCACCAGGTATATACACTAGAATATATGTTCCATCACAAAATATCTCTTCTCTCTTGTCTGTTTACTAATAAATTAGGCATTATGGTCTCTGATTAGTAATAAATGTGTTTGCAAGACACATTTAAAATGTTCCTTCATGGCTTCAGCATTTAGCCTCCTCATTTAGGCTACAGAGCCTCTTTTGCATTCTAATTTTGTTTTGGTGTTATTGAAGACTGTTGAAACTCATGAGAAATGCTCATGAAAGTCTTGAAATCATTTGCAAGCATGAGTTGTAAGCACTTAGCATTATTCAGAGTAATCTATAAAGATGAAGTAGTACTATGTTCTCATCTTAAATCTGTGATAAAAATAGCCAGGGCATGTCATTATTAATGAATGTACCTCTGTAGTTCTTTAGGTACTGCAGAAATGGGGAAAATCCATATTTTTGCATATTAGAGCATCAATTCACCTTCATAAGGAATCACATTCAGAAACTCAGATTCTCTTTTTGCTATGTGTGAAAAGGAGAGTTAAGACTGTCTATTCCAAAACATTAGTCATGTGAGTTAGATGTATTCTAGAAAAGCTGCATGTCTTCAGCTTCCCGTGACCTTTTTCAGTGGGTGAGTATTGATTTTGCACAACATTCTCAGGTGCAGTCATGGAATGAAGTATATAAATTGGCCGTTTGGGATCACACTCATATTTTTACAACCTAGTGGCTAAGTCTAATGCTTCATTTGCAGAGCAGTTCTTAAATTGTGTTTTAATTAAGGTGTGGGCTTTTTTAATCTTTTTCATTAATGCTGAAGGCTACCTTTATCCCACGAGCGGGATAAAGAAGTGGGATACAGAAGGCACTAGAGTGAAAAGAGGTGGCCATAACTCTTGGCCATACACACCCATGTCACATACATCTTCCATGGAGCTTTCGTTACATGCTGGGGAAAGGACATGTGTTTCTGGATGCAGATCTGATCTAGCAGGACTGCTGTGCAGTTAAGTGGTGATGATCACCACGTGTAATACAGGAATATGTGCTCTACTGTGCAGTGCTCGTGGGGGGTAAAAGAGGCGGAAATTCTTTCTTGCTTTTATAGCCGTAGTGATGACCTATTTGTGAATTGTATAGAGTACAAGAGCAGGTGTGAGAAAGCTGCAGTGAACACATCTATTTAAAATTACACTTTTAGAACTGGACCTGGGGAGTGTTTCTTGGGGATAGTAATGGGTATGGTGTTTCAGACCTCAGGTTACAAAGAAGTAAACATGTTTTCTGAGCTTTGTTTTCCCTTTAGTATTGCAGTCCCTTTATAATGATTTCAGCTCACAAACTAGAATTCTGATTAATTTTGTAGTAAATGGCAAATACACTTTAATATTCTTCATACTGCTGCAAAGCATTTCAAAGTTCAATATAGGTGTGAACAGTTAAAAATCATTTAATGAGTTGTATTTTGCTTTAATATGTTGTAAGGAATTTGACCATAAATTATTGAACTCATACTTTCACAATTGCTGTATTTTTTATTTTTTAAATCTTTGCTTTTTATGCTTCCCACATACAACCAATGGTGGTTGTATGTGGGAAGAGGAGAACCAAATCAGGGGAATTTTCATTCTATTCTGCTTCTTGCAACTGAGATTTACTAGAAGGTATCTTTGGCCCTGCCTGCCTCTAAAATTATTTCCTGTACTCAACTTTCTTTCCTGTAATTCTTAAACGTTTAATGTGAACAGATCTCTGCTGAAGCATCTTATGTGAATTTTTGGAGTGTCTCATTGATATCCTGATGATGAAGCCTGATGATGTTGCTGAAATTCACTGAAAAGGAAAATTATGGAATGTGGCTTTGAATCACAGAATGATTCAGGGTCAGAGAGACTTGAGCAGCAAGAAGCCTCTGAATTGCTCTAAGACTGATAGTGGTGGCAGGAAGGACACATGGACATGGGTATATGATCTAAGGACATCTATGAGACTAGCAGTTGAAGAGACTGGTTATGGTTTCGGTGAGAATGGAATAATTCCTGCTTTTTTTTTTTTTTTTAGTTATTCTTTTTGCACTGTCCTATTTTCTTTGCTATTACCTAGTTATTTCCACCTTCTTGGGCATCCTGCTAAGTTTCAGTCAGCTACGCATCCTTTTGCATGATTTTGGGTTATGCAAAGGAAAAGCACCATAAGCAATATGAAAACATCAGGGGATGTTCAGATTGGCAAGGGACTTGAAAAATTGCTGAACAGGGAAGCATTCCTTTCCATCTAGACAAAATTAATCTAATACATTTGATTTTGTTCACTCTGTTTTTGAGCTAGTGCCTGGCCAAAAGTGTCTATCTGTTACTGTTTTAAATTAAGTTCTGCTGGGAAAAACTCCACTGGAAAGCTTTATTACTGCCAGTTTAGTCTTTGAATTTGCTCTCTATGAGGACAGAAACCTGGGCATTCACCTCTCACCATTCTTTGTTTTTTTTTTTAAAAAAAAGTCTGTTTTAATATTGTGGAGAGAAGCATAAGATTCATGCTCACAAGGAGTTTTAAAACCTGAACTTACTAGCTAGTATTTGGATGCTAGGTCTATTCCAAGTGAATACAATAAATCTATTAAAAATAATTAAAAACCCTTTTCAGATTTTGAGTATTGATTTTTAGAAACCCTTTTCTGTTTCACATTTGTTGTAAGACTTCTGACTTGAGCACGTTTGTGCTCATGAATAGTGTGAGTTTTCAAACATTCTAGATCTCAGAGGAATTAAAAATAGATACTCTAATTGAGACTCGCTGGACAGTAGTATTGCAAATTTTTTCTTTTTTTTTTTTTTAATCCCAAAAACTTGTCAGTTTTATAGCCTTTGTGACATAAGCTACTGAAAATACTGTAAAAATGTAGGAGAGAAGACAGGTAAGCAGTCCTGTGGGGTTTGCTAATGTGTCTTTCTGGACTAATACATTTCTGAGTTACTATTCTTGTTGCTCTGTTTGGATCAGGAGTTTAACTATAACTACTTCAGAGTTGCCTTTGTTTCCAAGAGAGTATTCCTAAAAAAGATATACTGTTCAAGTTAAAAATGGAATAGTTTTTTTGTGAAAATTTGTAAATTGCTTTACATCCAAAAACTGCAGTTTTTTATGTTGGCAACTGGATGGTGATCTAACTGAAAGGCAGAAATTTTGGATGCAGAGACAATGTTGGCAAAGCTGTGTGCTTCCCATATTTTTGTTGTTGTTGTATAATTACATGTTTTTTTCCCTTTTCTCTACAATTCAGTTTGCTCACTAGCTTAAATTGTTCCACCACAGCTGTTTATAAAGCAGAATTAATGGCAGCTGGATTGCTATTCTTACGCAGTATGATTTAATGTTAACCTTCAGAATTATAGGCTTTGCTCTGATTTGAGATGTACGTGTATACCTTAAAGAGAACTCAGCTGAATTCTGAAACCCAAGCTGGACTTGAGACTGTGTTAATGTGAATTAATCCGCAGAGAGACGTTTATATGAAATAGGTCCTCTGATAGATTTTGCTATTAGAAAATGAAAAAAGTAATTGCGTGTTTAGTAATTTATTGTGGCCTTTTTATATGTATTTCAAATTTAAAAAAAAAAAAAAACAAAAATCTGGTCATCTCTACTGTCTTTTAAAATGTATTAAAAGACAGAATAGTGTTTGCTTTTTTCTTGAAAAGAAATTACATAAAACCCAGAGAGTAAATGGTGGTAGAGCAATGTTGTCTTTGTGAAATTTTCTCATGTAAAATTTACATACTAGAGATTTAGAATTTTTCATTATACCTGAATTTAAATGTTTTCTAGATCAAGTGTAGGTGTGGGCTCCAATTAACATCATGACAGTTGAGGGGAAATGCAGTCATCTTAAGTATTTCTGAGCTGGGTTTGAGTTGCAGAGTCGTAGGATCTTCAGAAACAAAGTGAAACATGGAAGAAAACAGTGTGGAGAAAAGTAATTAGCACATGAATTGAAATAACAAAAAGTGGCTTTATTTTAAGTTTTAAACATAGAAGCTTTGAGATATTATAAGATTGGTGTCTGAGCTTTAACTTATATGAGGCTAGAGCCCGATAGCTTGCAGTTGAGAAGTTTTAGAGAAGAAAAGGAGTTGTAAAATACCAGTTCTGGAGAAGAAACAGATCATTATGGAATAAAGGTCTTTAATTAACAAAACCAAATATGGAGCTGCTAAAACTTACCTGAAGAGTTGCAACTGAAATGTGGACAAAAGGAGCTTCAAGAGCAAGACCTGAAAAATTCATCCCATCCGTATAATGGTCATTTTTATGCTACTCCAGGAGTAGCATCTTAGAATAAACATGGAAGACCAGTGAACAATAGATCTTTCTAATCTTCTGCAGGACCTGGTGTAAAGACTTTCCTCTGGTAGGGACAGCATGCACATTATTGTGCCTTCTAAACTTAGTGCTCTTTAATTTGTTGTTTCTTAAACTCAGTTGTACTTGTGGCATTCCAGGTATCACTTGATTGGTATATTTTGCAGTTTAGCAACATGGAAAGAAAATACGTAATTATACTTCCCATATAGTTTCATTTCACACCTGCTAATATTTGAGATGAGAAATACTGAACAATCTCCCTGTTTGTTTTCTCTTAGTCAATTTTATTGTAAACCTTAACCACCAGTCACTTATTTTCCAAGCAGAAGTGAGCTTAGTCTCTTCATGTTTTTTCATAATTGTAATCTTCCTCCCTTAGTTGTACTCTTATTTTTGAGATGAATTGACCAGAACTGTAAGCAGTCTTACAGTGTGGGCAGAAAATGTATTCATAAAGCTAATGTCTTGATTGCCTTTTCTGATGCTTCTTTGTTTGCCTTTTTGATTGATACTGATTATTGGCCTGTACTGACTTAATGTTTCCAGCTAATTCCTACCTAATGTTCAAGATGATTTGGAACTGATTGTTATTTGTGTACTTGTAATTTTCTCCATATTTTACTCTAGCATTTCGGGGTTTTTCTGCTCCTCTACAATTTCCAACAAGAAACTATTCATGCAAGAAACTCTTACCTGGTTATACTGAGAAAATGATTTTACCATTCCATCTGCACTATGCCACTGACTTGTGTGAATTTTTTTGAAAAGAGTTTAGGATAGTACTGAAATGTAGGTGGTCAGTGTTCTGTGCCTAGTGTCCTTCCGTAATTGAGGAGACAAGGAATAAATTTCATTTACTTGGATATCCAATATGACAGGACAGCCTCTTTTCTGTGAATTCCCAAAGTGCATAAAAATCTTAGATTAATTTTTTTTGTCATTATTTACTATGTTATGGGTCTAAATGCCATTACAAATGTCACTGTCATGGTTAGGCAGTGCTGGTACCAAAAAAAAAAAAATCATTGAAGGAATTGCAGTGTAATTAAAGCCTGGGGAAAAGCTGTCTATAAAGTTTGATTGGTGCTAGACTTTTTTCAATTAACCCTCCCCCACCTGATCCAGTTTTGCAAGGTGCTGCCAGTCCATGATGATGGCAGCAGTGCATGGCAGCCTGAAGGCTCTTGGTTCTTTTGTTCCATGGCATGCGGAGCCCTCTCCCACCGCCTGCCTACCTGTTCCCCAGGACTTACTGCCTTTGTACCTGTTATGGTCCAGGGGACTGGAGCACAGCAAGCTCTTTTCTTGTTTTGCCCCCAAATTATTTTATCTCTTTCAGAGTATGAGAGGCCCTAACCCAACATACCCTTTTTCTCAATCCATCTCGTTCTCAGGCCCCATAGACCCTCCCTTTACAAGTCCTTCAAGCCTATGCTGGCAATTTTTGGGTGGTGGAGCACATAGTGCTGGCTGACGGGGTGAGAGATGAAGGCAGATCATTGCCTGCTCTGCATTGCTAGAGTGGGATGCTCACTCAGCTAACAGGACCCGTAATCAGGAGGATTTAGTATAGGGAGATGCTTACCAGTGGAATTGACTCTGGAGCAGAAAGGCCAGTTACTGTCTGAGCAGTGATGGTTGTTACTGTTGTAAATGTGGTTTAGCTGGATTGTATCAGGCTCCCCAAACTGTTGTTCTGGTGAATTTTTCTAATCTGTGTGACCATTCTAGCATGTGCATGGTTCTTTTGTATTGGTTATCTTAAATGGTCAGCATAGAATGGTCAGCATGGTTTACTTTCTAGCAGAAAAGGAGGAGATAACAATCACTATCAAAATTTATTCTGTATCAGTAACTATGTTTTTGTTTTAGAGCCCTTAGAACTTTGATTAGGACTTGAAATTATTCTGCTTTTTTAATCAAACATTTTAAAATTTTGAAATGTAAACAGAAATTCACTCTTATGCTCGTGAATATTCTGAGGACTTTCATTGTGAAACAGTTTTGAAAGCATCCTTCTATAAGTGTAGGTGATCAGACTTCTTATAGTAGCATTTACTTTTTGCATTTTAGATTAGCTTCCCTTCTAATATTTTACCTCTCCCTACTTGCTCTTTCACATAGCTGCCAAAAATCTCTGTCCTGTAAGATTCAGGCCCTTTCATTTCCCCTCAAGGTCACAAATTGTGATGTGTTTTCCATGAAGTGATTAAATTTGCTAGATATTTTAAGGCTGGTTTAAGCCTCACAGTTGGTTTGATTTTTATTTTTTTCCCCTGCCTCCTGCTCTTTCTGGATTCCTGCTGCCAGCTCCCTGTATTTTGTCGTTGTCAAGGATCCCTGAACACCTAGCAAAAATCTCCCACTTCCTTAAGGAGCTGCCAGCATCCTCGCCTTGCTGCCTCCTTCCTGCTTCCCCAGCTTTAAAACTGGTGTGTCAGAGGAGAGGAATCTCGCAGTTGGAGAGGGAGACAAAGACCATGTAGTACTAAATGGAAATTTCAGGTTGCAATGATGACAGTTTGTTAAAAGTTACACTACTTGCTAAGTGGGTTTGCTAGAATATGGAAGAGCATGATGCAGCTCATACTATAGCTATAATTTTTTTTTAAGCTAACTGAAGACATTTTCTAAAGGTTTTTTGTTTCTTTGGGTTGTGAATAATTGATAAGGTTTCATCAACCTGCTTCTGTGCATTCGTGGTCCAGGTTAGAGTATCGTATTGACTGTCATAGTTTCACATTGCATTTCTTTGGCAGTACCAACGTAAAGAGATCCTGTTGTGCTGAGGCCAGAGTTGGCAGCTAGGATCACCAGTGATGTGTCATCTCTGCCTGTGAATCTGTGTTAGAAACAGGATTATTTAATTTTGTAAACTACAGTTCATTGTTAGTGGAGATGAGGGAGGAGCCTGCTGCAGTTTGGGAGCTACAATGAATGGTCAGATATGTGCAAAGTCCTTTACACCAGCACAGCTGCTGAAACAAAGGAAGTTATACGGAACTACTCCCTAACTTGTTTGTTAGCTAAAAATGACTCCTAGGACCCCATCCTTTTTCCTTCTGTCTTTAAGAACTAGATTTGTGCAAGTCACCTTGTATTGGATCATTTTTGTTCTTTCTGTCCAATCTGTTTGCAGTCTAGCATGAGTTGTGCTTCTTCACTGCCTCTGTCTTGCTTATACGTGAAATACATTTTCGATTTTCTCATCTGTACCTTCCTTGTTATCAGACAGAAGTTGTTCTCACTTGGACACAGTCACAAGCTGCTGCTGTATCAGTCCTTCTCTTGTGACTTAGTTTTTTAGTGCCTTTCTTGACATATAGATTATCCACAAGGCCAAATAAGCAGGTTAAACATCAAATAAATACATTTTTAAAAATATTATTTGAGGGAAAGAAAGACTATAGTTTGGTCAGTGATGGATGGTTATTTCAGGGGAATGCATTTGCACTTCCCATTTACTGTTAGCCTAAGGAAAAGGAGGGATCTAGTAATGTATTAAAATATATATATTTACACAGACCCTTCATTGCCCTGCTATCTTTTTTTCTGTTATAATTATACATTTAACGGGTATTTCAGTCCATGCTAGTTCATAATTTTTATGTTGCTATAAGAATAGAAAAAGTAATGGAATTTTTTTTTACAGCATCACTATTTGAATATATTTATCCTTTGTTGTTTTTCCTCTCCATCTGCCAAATCGTAACAGGATAAAGGCTTTTAGAGCTATATTCTTTTGCACTTTCACTGGAATAGATAGTATAGTAGGGTTGTAAGTGTATAGCAAAATGCAGAGGATGTACTGCTGTAGCAAATACTTTTTGCTAATCAGTTTCTCTTCACAGATTTCCTTGCTTTTCTGTTTGTTTTTGGGTTTCTAACACAAAGCAAAATGTCAAATTCAGTTTCTAATACTGTTTTGTGACAGGATTTCTTAGATTTTCTGGAATATGTAGACATTTTTAGAATTCTTTTATAGATTCAACAACACAGTGTTTCTGAAAGGGAATCTTTAAGATATTATAGTAAATAGTTCTAGATCTCAAGGGCAATCTGTATTTATTTAAAAAACCCCGCAGCCCAATGTTCATGTAGCAGATTTCAGTGGTTTAGTGAGGCAGCTAACAGTGAATGAAACAGCATGTTGTTGGTCATATGTTATACTGTTTTGAATTTTTTAAGGTTCATTTAATTTTTAACATCTATTTAGTTGTGTAATAGATGCTTTTAGAAGTATGATAATTTCTTTATGGCTAACAGACTTCAGAATTTACATTAATGACAGTCATTGCACTAGCAATCTCTCTTTGCTCAAATCCTGTGAATTTCTTTAGCGATGCCGAGTAGTGCATTCAAGTTGCAATGGCTGTTCTCTCTTAAAGTCGTGGATGCTTTTATTGCCATCTCTTCAGAGTCCCATGAAAAATAATTGTCAAAATGTTGCTGCTATTTGTTTAAACTGAGTGATTCTTTGTGTGCATGTGTATATGCAAGGCAGTTCTTTTCACTGGTCTGCAGAAGGAGTTCTGCCTTCATGGTCTAAATGTCTGGAGCAGAGTCAAGAGAGGATGTAAAGTGAGGTTCTCAGCCCCATTGCCAGGAAATTATGTATTTTGTAAACTGCAGTGGGTTTTTTTAGCAATGTCTTCCTTAATTTCCTAGATTATTAATTTGATTCTTCAGAACAAGGAAGTGATTTTTGACAGTTGAAAATGTTTTCCTAATTGCAGTTGTTACTGAAATGCATTGGGAAACGGGTAGCTTGGTGAATTCTAACTTTTTCTTAAGCACTGTTTTATTATCAGGGACTTTTTTTCTTTTTTTTTTTTTTTTCAGGCTCTTATCTTTACCATTCCATCAAGGACTCAGTACTGAGTTTTGTATAACAATATAAAAAACTGTAACTAAAAAAAATATTGAATGCTAACTTACTGTTCTCTCTTCTACAACCACACAATTTGCAAGTGGAATTTTTCTCCACTCTTTCTCTTTGTTATGTTTCTGACCACAAATAGGTAGTCAGCATTTACTTCTAAAATGGGGCATCTGGTGTTAATTAACCTTATCTAGAATCTTCATCTCAGTGGAATCTAATTAGATTTGTCTTTAGGCATTTTGATCCTCTTCTTTCAGTTTATAATGTTACTGTTTCAAAAAATTTTTGTGCACATGTTCTCTAGTTAATCTCCCAGAATCGTATGTGGAAATCTCCACTATTTGAACATATACTGTACAGTTCATATACATTTGGGGCTGAGTTAGAAAGACAAGTGAAAATATATTTGTTATACAAAATAAATATGAGTGCTATTGATAGCTTTGTTTCCTTTCACTAGTTTTCTCTAATGACAGATGAAGTCCTCTGAGAGATGCATCTTGGTTTTAAGAAATACATGAAAGACAATTAAGCAGAATCTACACTGTAATTATTTAATTTAATACTCGTTGTACTCATGCTAATGATGTCATGAATTTCAGTAGCCTGCTCAACTGTTGGTAGTCTAATTCTTTTTCTGCTAATTCACAGATTAAAAAATTAAAAATTTAAAAACTGGTGTGGTCGTACTTGACTAGTGGTAAAACCTCATAGTTGTACACACTCATTCATGCTGTTTTAACAGGAACATACAGAAGGAGCTATGCCTGTGTTTTGATATGCAGTAAAAGTAATGGATACTGCTGAATTTAGGCAGGGGTTAGTGTGGAGTTCACTGTCTGACACAGATTACTGCCTTAGGTATAAATTTGTGGTTTAGATGGGAACGACTGTTGGGACTCTTAAGGTATGTGCCAAGGGTGAACCACCTCAGTGGTGCCTGCCTAGATGAATGGATGGTTTAGAAGCTGCTCAGAAAGAGGAACTGCCATTATTCCTGTGGGTGCTATCTGTGAACATTTACAGAGAGCAACTTGCCTGCCTTCATATTTAGGTTATGCAAAAGCCACCTTAGCTTGATTATACTTCACTTTTGAATGATCTCTAAAAAACCTTAGAAGCTAGTCTCCAGTGCCCAAATTTCCAGCTTTCCTTTGCAGAAACTTCCCAATTTTCTTCCTGACCAATAGGAAAAAGAACTCTTAGGAAATTGAAAATTTCCTAAATTTTTAAATTGAAATTTCTGAGAGGGAGATTTCATATAAAAATGAATCACTTTTAATAGTGAATGAGGGAACTTGAGTCTCAGCCTGTTGCAGTCATGAACCACACTACACTGGATCCAGATTTCTGTATATTGTGCTATTCCTTGACATTTCTGAGAGCTTGTAAATGATCTGTTTTGAATATTGGTGACTATTAGAGCTCTGTTGCTAAAGCAGTGTTGACTCCATAGGAAAAAGAAACAGGCAGACATGTTCTGTTGGATACCTTCTCTTTTATTGGAGTAAAGAGGCTGTATAATATTTTCAGTGCTCTTCCCAGCTTTGTGTGAGTGGTTGGTAGCGTGAGATTATAAGGATGTGAAAGTCATGATTGTTCTTCTGGTTAATGTAATGTATATAGACTTTCAAAGATGTGAAAAAAGATATAAAAATATTTCAGAACTGAGGCCTCAGAAACTTCCTCAAAGGAGGAAACACATGCAAATATAAAATTTAATAAACATTATGAAGCTGCCAATAAGCAACTATAACTGTACTAATAAATGTATTTTTAGGCTTAGCGTGCTGAAGAAAGATGCTGAAATCAAACAGAAGAAAATTTACTCTGAATTAAACTCCTTTCTCTGAAGTGGAAAAGCATCAAAAGACAGGGAGGGTTTTTCCCACATTGAATGTTACAGTGAAAGGAATCCAAAATTTCAGACACATAATCACAAGTTTTCATAATGTAGTGAGTTTATGTACATCTGCTTAGCACCAGTTACTAACTGTGTGCCTACTCTTAGGTGTAAGTGTACACTTTGCCATTTGGCATTAATTAGGTATGTACATACTGAGCTGTTGTAGCTTAACTGACATCTGGTGACTTTTTTAAGGAGGAAGAGTGTGATTATGGGAAAAAGAGAAAGTCATTTGATTTAATCACTGCAGCACCAATTCTAGTCATTCACCATGCAAGTGAGGTGGTTTCTTCCATCAGAACAAAAGTTCCAGCATTTTGTACTGTGTTATTTAAGCAGTTGGACTTTACAGTAGCAAGCCTTTTAAAAAAGCCCAAACAAACCAGTTAGTGAAACTAAGATTTATAAAGTGGGAAGAAAGATTCCAGCAGAAGCTGGGTGAGATGATTTCTAGGATGTTAATTTCCTATAGAAAGAGCAAGTATTTTGTCATTGTAAATATTTTCCAGTCAGGACAGTAAAGAGCTAGAGTTATTTTGCTTTTCACTAAGCTCTATCTAATAATACTGACATGTAGCATGTGTACACTTTAGCAACCTAACTGATGACTCATGTTTATACAGTAGTTTGATGCTGAATGTTTATATTTGACTTGAGACTGGGAAAAGTCCTAACTTTAATGATTTTAATACATGATTTTACAGGGGTGTGGAAAGTGACGAACTAGTGTTCAAACTGGTCCCGTGACAGGTTTGCAAGTCCATCTGCTTGGAATTCTGTACCTATTGATGTTTAAAATTCAGATGCTGTTGCTATGCTCAGCACTATGCTAAAATCCATGTAATAAAATAACAATAATTTCTGTTTTGTTTAGGGTGCAAAATTTGGACATCCAATGGGATTGAATCAAGCTCCTCCCCCACGTTCTTCTGTTCGAAGATCATTTGGAAGATCTAAGAGATTTAGTATTACTCGTTCTCTGGATGACCTTGAGGTAATTAACTCTCACTTAAAAGACCAGGAGAGGAACTTTAGTAGTTAATTCTGATCGCTAATGAAAGTAAGTAATAGCTCAAGTGTAATAAAGTTACTAATCATCATATGACATTTATGTAGGTTTCATTACCTGACTTCTTGAGTGTTTCTTTAATATTTTACATAGACATCAGCAGAAGCCATACTATCTGCGGGGGCGGGGTGGGGGGGGTGCGGGCGGTTGACTCTATTTTGCCCATCACATCTGTCATGGAAAGCAAAACAATGCAGTTTTGCTGATCCGAATGTTCATCCTATCTTGGAAATCATTGTATCATGTTATCATATAAGAAAATCAAATGCTTGTCATGTTCTTTTTTTTCGATCCACCGGTGATTTCTGCATTGAGAACATTTCGTTACATTTGTGGCTGGACTAGGCACTTTTCATAATTTCATAATTTTCATAATGTAGATTGCATTCCTTAGTTTTTAAAGATATGTAAAGTTTTTAAAGATATGTAAATAGGTTTTTCCTATTTTCAGCAGTTGAGGAAAGGAAATTCTTTATCAACTTAGTATTGGACATTGGTTATGGTGACTTTTTTTTTATAGTCATAACACATAACATCATAATGCTTCTTCACATCTGGTATAACATCAACTGGTGCTTGGGCCTCAGTGGCCAAGCCTTACTGGTTTTGGTGTAAGGAATGAAAAGCCACCTGAATTAAAAAAGCTGCTCCTCCTGCTCTGCTGTGAGCTTCTCTCAACTGTAGAAATATGGCTTCTATATATCTTTTTTTCAAGTGTGCTTCCTCAGGAAAGCCTGACCCTTAGTGATGAGAAGGTAAATAGAGAGATTTTTTTCCTTTGCACCTTTACCATATTTATCTGGAGGAAGGTTTGTGCTCAGGGAGGAACAAAAATATGTGCAGAGCTCTTGGCATAGAACCAGGTAATATGTGTGACGCTGCTTTTCAACATGGGAGGGAATGTGGCATGCTGATTCCTCTAAATGGAAAGGAGGTGTTTAAAAAGTGTTTTGAGATGGGAGGAGGAAAGAAGGTATTCTGAGTTTCTCGCTTTGGGAAAATGTAGGAAGGATGGCATTTCACTGACTCTGAACTAAGGGAGAGAGGAGCTTGTTGCACTGGATTTGGGGGGAACAATATATGAAGGAGCTTCTGGTGTGCTTGGGGAATGCAGGTAGGAACTGATGTTTTAACAGCCACTTTTCATTGTGGTGGCTTTCTATCTTGTTATCTGAAGCTTTTAAGTGTCATCTTCTAGTAATGGAAAATACTTTATTTCTTTGCACTCATAACTTTAATACAGTAATTACATAGCTTTAAGAAACAGAGCAAGGTCATTTGGTTAAAGCTGCTTGGGAACCATCTAGCTCCATCTTTCTTCATCAGAAAATGGTGATTCTTCTAAATCAAACATCTTACCACTCTATATAATCAGTTTTGTCAGAAATTCTGATCACAGTAGGAGAGAATCCTCCCAGAATATTTAAGAGCCTAGAGCTAGTAATTCACATGCAATAGGCAAAACATGGTTCATGCCATGTTCTTCTAGAGTCAGAAATCATAGAGATTTATGTGTGCATCTCATATTTTGAGGAAGCCTTTTAAACATCAAGGATATAATTTAATTTCTTTTGTAGGAGCTGTTTTTACATTCTATAAATATTCATTAAAATAGGGACTTGGTAGTTATTCTGTCAGTTTCAGAAAGATGTCATAGTCACTGGCCTAAAAGGTCCATTTTTCTTTCATTATGTCTTGGTTGGTACTTGTTAGTACCAACTAAAACCAACCACATCGAGTAGCACCAAGAGGAGGGATTGAGAGGCTCTCTGTGTTACCCAATGCCCTGGATGGATCTTAAAGCTGTTACTTTGGATGAGGAAACTTATGTTCCAGGTCACAGTCTGCATTGGAAAATTAAAAAATCTATATTAAAATCTGTGTTTGGATGAATGCCCTTGCTACATGTAGCTATTTTGNCATACCCTAGCCACCAGGAGAAATATCAACCCAGGGAAGAATTAAAAAAACTTAATGAGTCAAAGTGAAATAGTATTGAGGTGATTGAATTTTGGTTCTAACTTTAACACTGCTACTGCAGCCCTTTTCCCACGTACTGTTACACGAGGTGTAGTAGAACATAGTGTTGTTAGTACACATTAGATTATTTCTGGCCATCTATTTAGAGTTGATGGAAGGGCAAATAACAATACCAGGAAATTCTTAGAGACTCCACCTTTGGAATAATGATCATGAACATATTATATAGGCTACTTGGTTGCTTTTGTGTTCCTTCCAGTTATCTTAACAGAATGGGTAAGGTACTAACCCAAACATGAAGTTTAAAATCTTACCTGAGCTT
This sequence comes from Heliornis fulica, assembly GCA_013399135.1. NCBI lineage: Eukaryota > Metazoa > Chordata > Aves > Gruiformes > Heliornithidae > Heliornis > Heliornis fulica. The sequence goes on along the minus strand of VXBZ01005257.1, from coordinate 332,463 downwards.
GTGGGTTTGATTCCTGCTGGCATCCAACTTACTCTTCTAAACTGAGCAGCATAAGTAGGTTCTGTGCAGTTTCTTTTACAGGCATATGCTGAACACTGTGTGCTTATGGGTCTGAACAAAGTTGTTCTTGAATTTAGGGTTTTTGTGAAAGTATGAGCTTGCTCCTCTTGTCTTTGGAAAGTGGTGTATGAAATACTAGCCGTTAGTTTTGCTGTCTTCTACCATAAGGTGGCGTGATTTCTTTGCAATTGGTTGGTTTTTTTTAAATCTAATTCAAGCGTAAACCATATTTTTCTATATATTATTTCAATAAATAAAAAACAATGATTGCAAGAGAATATTTCATATTTTCTTTTAGTTTATTAGGTTATAGCTGCACAGACAGTTAGGTTAGAGTTAGCTGTAATGATACAGTTGCCCTTCCTTAAGCATTTCCCTCTTACTTTCAGAAGCTGTATTATACAGAGAAAGAAATAGACAAGTTTGCAGACTTAAACTCTAGGTGCTGCCTTTAGTAATAGAACCTGTATGCAAGATTAGTTTAAATCTGCAGGAATGAAAATAGGATGAAAGTGCAAAATTAATGGATGCAATTATGCCAAGACTATGGTATGGAAAATGCAGAGACCAAAACAATACCTTTACAACAATTTACTTTAAGCAGAGTGATCCTTTTACTCATTAGCAGTTTTGGAAACAGATTCTGCAACACTTTCAACTGTAGCTCATTCCATTAGTATCTTAATTTTGAGGTCTATAAAAACGGGTTACCTTTGCAGTATTCCCTTGAAGTCAACCAGTTTAGGTTCCTGCTCTCCGAGGAGAACATTCAAAGCTGTTGTGTTGTCTGAAAATCATTGTGGCACATACTTTTGGTATTTCTCTGTAGGGCAGAATAGTATTGTGAGAGACATACTATTTTAGGCAAACAAATGTAAGCCCTTTGAGTTTTGTTAAATAATCTTTTAGTGTAGAGATCTTTTTAAATTTAAAGACAATTTTAAGTCCTTTAACTCAATATCAGGAAAAAAAGTAGGTTGTTCCTGTTTTACTTTTTGTCCTCATCCGATTTTGGAAATCTTAAAACTATATCCTATAAAAAAAGAACATTTAGAGGATCAAATTTGTAGGATTTAGTAATGTTTTCAAAGTTGGAATGTATCATACACTCCTTTTAAAAATCAGTGTGAGGAATTTTGTTAGAATGTTCTATCTTAATTATAACCGTTAATAATGTAGTATTATTATCTGTTATTATAGATAATAATGCTTGATTTTTGTCTGTTTTGTTAATTCCACTGAAGCAACTTTTTTTTTTTTTTTGCATTTCATCTGCTAATTGAAAGCATACAACACATCTCTTTGGTATGAGGTTTTTATACTAATGAATGACATGTCTCTGCTGGATATTAGCTTTGGCATCTGTGGGTGGCAAAACCCCCTAAATGCTCATTTGACTTAATAATGAGTTTTTAAGTGGTTACCTGTCTTTGTTTGACTGATTTAAATAATCAGACAAAGCTTACACAGGGAGATAATAGCTTATATTAGACCAACTAGTATACTAGAAAATCAAGACAAGAAGAGCTAAACATGCCCCAACTTTTCCCACCCTGTCAGTTGATCTAATAAAAAGAGAGACATTCAAGGCCAGGCTTGATGGGGCTCTGAGCAACCTGATCAAGTGCAGGATGTCCCTACTCACTCCATGGAGGTTGGACTAGATGGTCTTTAAAGGTGCGTTCCAACGCTATGATTCTATGATTAACTCTCCCCATGAACTTGCTTCACTGATGTTATTGGATCATCACCATGGTCACAACGCCTCCATGCCACCAGTATGGCTAGTATAATTGCACAATTTAAATCAACAGGCCTCTTCACTCTCAGCTTATAATTGTGAATTTAAAAGAATGCTTTTTTTTTTTGTCTTAGGTTTCACCAATTTTTTTAGACTGATAACTTGGCATGGGCTGCCAGTATACATAGGTTCCACCATGTACAACTTTCAAGCCCTGTATCTTTTGCAAGTATTTAGTCCTAATTTTTATCTGAGATGTAACTGACCAATTGAACAGCTTTTCCCTCTGCTTTCATGAAGGTGAATAAAAGCCCAGTTGTGAAATTAAAGCTACATTAAGAATGAAATCTCCATTTTTGTATGCAAGAGGTAGTTCTGTATTCTTAGCATGTTAATAACAGACTTCTTAAAGAGCTACTCCTGTCTTACATACAGATGTTCTGAAGGCTGAAACTAACCCAGTCCGGCCCCCAACACTACAATTTTGTGGATCTGTGACCACAGTCTGGGTTGTTTCTCCTTTCCCTTTGCCGGAACCTGTCTGGTGTTGCTTGATGGAGTGACAGTGAATGGTAGATCCTCTTACTTGGAGCATGCCATGAGGGCTCAGCTTTTAAATCAGCATGAGGCATAAGATGTATGCTTTGTGATTTTACAGTCACTTGCTATAATAGCCCAGACCCGCTTGCTGATCTATAATATAAAGCTTTAAATAGTGTCAGTCATGGCATTAAATATTGATTTATTTACCTTGAGTTGCTGTAGCATGTGTGGTGATGGAGCTCATCAGTAAGCCTCTGAAAGCAGCCAGTGGATTCTGCCAGGCATTCTTCTGCTCTGTTCACACCTTTCACTGTTAGAGTCCTGGCCGTGCTGTGTAGTGGACGCACACCTATACTGGCACATGAAACAGTGCCAGGACATGGAGCCAGACAGGGATTGCAATGCTTGTACTGTCACGTTGTTAGACTTGTCATTTATGTGGCTTCGGTTACTGTCATCTTGTGCTTGATGGTGCCTATGGTATACTTTAAAAAAATTTGCATGTAAACTGCTTAGAATGTGTCAGGAGTTGGATCTTGTCCCATCTTTCTTTGTGAGGTGCATACGGCAATGCTTATCACAGCAATGCTTATCCCATACTTTATTGCCTAAGAAGAAATCAACAATGTTGCCTAGTATGGATTCATAGGAAATCAAGTCCCCATATGTGCAAAGATAGTTGGCACTGTATGGAGAAATTTCCAATTGAAGAGGCAATCCGTGCATTGTCTGACCCTGGCACTTAAGTGCTCTCCAAGCCTTATGGCCACTGAGCCAGGCTCTCCAACAGAAGCAAATTTCTGTCACAGAACCAGAAGCGCAGTGTAGGTGTTCTGTGAGTAGGTGAGAATTTGTGTCCTGATGAAATCCTCAGGCATGGCAGTAGCCTGTATTGACATTCTTATGACATAGATAAAATGGACACATTTCATAAGATGTCAGTGTTTCTGATGCAGACATGTCTGTGGAGCTACAGAGATCAGCCAGGGTGAACAAGTTACAGTAACCGATTGAAGCTACAGAGGCGTCACAGCCCTTAGTTCAGCAATGTAAGGTATCGGACCTTGGTTTTGCTCTAGTACTTTGGTTCTGGCTTTTTTGTGTAGTGACAAACCAGTCAGTGCTTGCTGGATTGGTCCTGTTCATAGGCAGGCAACCTCTCAGAGATGTTTTTCTCCATAACTTTTGGTACCCAGTGTTCTTTTAAAATTAGACTTGCTTTCTTTGAACTAAAACTCTTTGCTCTCCTGGGTCTAATTCATGAGGAATGTTACTCCCTCACATTAAGGCAGAATAATAGTTTACAGCACTGGGGTCTGTTACTGAAACCCAGAATTATTTGTTGTTTAAGGCTGGCCCTTGCTTCAGTTTCTTCTGTTACAGTTGTTGATTCAAGAGCATCTTTTAAGGCTCCTCCCCAGAAGTTGGGCAGTGAGGTGAAGTTACTCAAGGTAATAAGGACAAGAGCAGTCTCTGATGATGACAGCAGGCTGCTTTTATAAGGCTGGATGACTGGACAACTAATGGCAGATTAAAATGCATGCAGATATATGTAAAGCAGTGCAGATGAGGCAAAATAGTCCTAGCTTCATGTATAAAATGATACATATATACATATGTATCTGAGCTGTTTCCTCTTAGAAATGAGGTCTTTGAGTTACTAGAAACAGTTGCGTGAAAACATCAATTCAATACAGTAGCAGTGAAAGAAAATCTTATGCTACAAATTATTAGGGAAGGAACAGAGGAAAAAACCTACATAAGGATTCCATTGTATAAATCTATGATTTGCTCACACCTTGAGCACTATGTCTCTTTCATTCAAAAAGTTTACAATATAGTAGTTGAAAAGTTTCAGAAAGACATACCAAGAATACAAAATCATGAGTGGCATAGCAAAAGTAGTTGGGATTAATTGCTCATCATCTCCTTCAGGACAAGGAGTCAGCTCCATTAATTAAAGGTAGCTGGAGCCAGGAGCAAAATAAACAGAACATTGTTCATGCAGGAGGTGCCTTGGTCGGTTGGTCTGTCTGTGGGATGCCTCACCACTGAGTGCTGTGGATGCAAGAAATTTGCATGTCCTGGGGGAAAAGTGGACAAGTATTTGGAAAAGAGAGCCACTGGGGACTGTTAAGGAGACAAGCCTCACCAGGTTCAGGAAACCTCCTGAACCGAAAATACCTGTAGTCTGGGAGAATGTCATCAGGGAAATGTCCTATATGTTACCCTGTGTGTGGCCATTACTGGAAACATAATATTTGGTTTGATAAACCTGTGTTTTTAACTGATGATGTTATTTGACTCAAGGATAGACATTGCATCCTCTCAGATGGGGAGTTAAACACTTTCCTATCCACCCAGGAAGCTGTGTTACCTTTCACTGGGTGTAAACATATCTGCAAAGCCCAGGGCTCGCTGCCCTTAGAACCTCCTAGTGCATCACAACTGCCATAGGCTCTGGGTGTACTCACTGCATGTATTCTGAGGGAGACTGCACCTGCAGCTTTCCCAGTTAGAGCTTCTGCTGCCAAACAGGTCACCCGTGCAATTCATGGGTGGAAACTGGGGAGCTGGGTGACTGTTTTTAAACCTCTCTGTCCCTGCCCTCTCTCTTTGCCTTATTATGTCTCACTCTGCTGCTCCTGTTACCTGGTGTGTCTTTGTCACGCCACATGCTAATGGGCACGAAGGGGCATTTTTGCTCTGTGATACCCGGTTACCGTTAGTGAATTAACACCTTATGAACTGAATTAGTATTCCTGGAGTATAATCACAGAAGAGATATGGCACAAATGATAGCACTGTAGTTATCCGTGAGGTTTTCCTGACCCTGTTTCTATGCTGAAACTGCTGGGATTTTGGCTAGGTGTTAGTACTGTTTAATTTTCACTATTGTCATGGATTTCTCAGTCCAGTGAAGGTTTTTCTTTTGCTGTGTTTTTTTGTGGGGTGGTTTGGGTTTATTTTGGTGGTGTTTGTTTCTGGTTTTTTTGTTGTTTTTTTTTTTAAAGTCGCCTATGGAGCTTCTACTACATGAGCAACTACTTTTTATTCAATATTAAGTCATCAAAACATTTAATTCATTCTCCTGTTACTTTACCCTGGTAACAATCTTATCCTCCACTTCTCTGGACTGAGGAAGTGCAGAAGGATGGTATTATTTGTTGGGCAGAAAGCACGTGTGTTTCTTTCTGAAAAGGCAGAGATATTGCTGGACTGTCTGGAGAGTAGGTGTGGTATCGAAAATTACGTGAAACATGTTTCAGTTGGAATGCGATCCTTGTAAATGCCACTGCCATGCTTGCTCAAAAGAACACGGAACATTTGGGTGGGATGAGATAGGTTGCATAATGCACATACATGTGATTGTAATTGTATGGAGACATGCACCTACATGTCAGAAACTGAAAGAAATTTGTTGTGAGTCTTACGAGTTTTAATATTTAATTATCTTTCTAAAAGTAATTTTAGATTATGTTTAAAGTATTTTTAATAGGGATTGATGGCCTAATTCATTCGGATAATATGCTTACCAGGTGGAAAATGCTTTAAAAATGAGAATACTTTGGAGGAAAAAGCAATGTTTACTCAATGTTTAATCAAGTTTGTACAAACATTTAAGACAAGAGTCCGAATGCACACTTCCGTAAGCGTTTTACCGTACCAGATTCCTCAGCACACGCTGTTGTCTTTACAGCAGCCTCATTGTTACACAGGACCTGCCTAAACACAAGTTTAAAAGCTGCCTGTTCCTTTTGATGAGAAGATACGGAACCAGTATTGAGGGCGGAGAATGTGCTGGGGAGGGAGGAGAATGGGAGAGGTGTTGATAGGGCAACAGGCAGAGAAGCCTCATTTTTTTACTGGACTCTGGAAGAAGTAAATATGTGTTCAGAAAGAGTGTAATAATTAAGTTGGAGGGACTGTTTCTTAACAATGAGCTATTAAACTGTTTATACATGGAGAAAACTTTTACTGGTAGTCAAGTGTCTGTAAGTATAAAGTTTTGTTTGTCTAAAGCGAACAGAAAACAGGAATATGGTTTAATGAGTAATCTTCCGAGCTAAATCTTGCAGTGAAATATGATAAATAATGCTTCTAAGGATTCAATGAGGTTTTAAAGAGACAAAGTTCGTAAGTATAAGTATTTAAATTGACTTTCTATATAAGCTCTGTTATGAATTTAAGAATACACCGTTTTTATAGGCATGTTTTGAATCTCTCTTTAGTGTTGTATTATTTTTAAAATGTGAAGTATAGTAGATAAACAGATACTTAGAGAAGTAAGCTTTTTATGACTCTTTCACTTACTTTTCAGTATACTTGCACATGTTTCCGCAAAGCAAGAATGCTGTGTTATAAGTTACCTTCAAATTGTTACAGCGTTTTAAGGTGTGCAGCTAAAGCATTTTTTTCCCTTCCATCTGGATTTGTATCCAGTAAAACAGAATACAGATGGTGTGACTTAATAACGTAACTGAAAATAAATAAGGATTTATAGAATATGAAATTTCTGAGACTTCAGACCAGTAATAGCTTCTTTTTGCTCAGAAAACACATATTTTGCCAGTAAAGGTCCTAGCTGTATTATCAAATTTTGACATTATTGTCCTGTTCTTTATGTCTGCATATCTCAGAGTAAAATTTATGTTTTAATGTTAAAAGTATAGCAGCAAAACTAATAGTTTTTAAAATTAAAAGAGAAAGAAACAACTGCTAAAGGCTCACAAAGATATATATGCATTGTTTACTTAAAAATTAGTAGTTTTCATGCTCAGTTTTGCATTGATTTCCTCAAAATCTATTGACTCTTGGAGGCTCCACCTGCAGTAGTAGAAAATTCTGAAGCAGCTTAATGTGTTTCAGTGATTTGTCACTTAATCATATCCTCCTTAATATGTAATTCAATTTTAATTTACTGTCTGGCTGCAAGTCACCTTCCATCTGGGTGTGCAGGTTATGCTGCTTCTGCATGTTTTATTAGAGGAGAGAATTCAGTTGTAAAATGTCGATCAACAGAAGGAAAAATATTAATTATTTTAAAACCATTTTTTTAAAAAGTGTATTTCTTTATTACCAGCATAGTCAGTTTCTACGGCAGGTTTTTTTTTCAAAGTTTATATGTTGTTTTAAAAATGTAATATTTGTTTTATAGCATATTTCTGGATGATAAATCTTCCTGAAGTTCATACTGTACAATGCGTACGTGAGTCTCAGAAGTGTAGGCAGACAGCAGAGGGCACTTGGAACAGCAGTTTGCATCCTCTCTCTTCACTGAACTCAGTGTATGGGAAGTTTCTGTATTTAACAAGGCAGCTTGCATTTCAGCTATTTGTACTCAAACAAATTCCAGAGAGATTGGCTTGAAAATATTTTTCCTTAATACTGCCTTGGAATGGGAAGCACTTGAATTTAAAAAATTGCTGGAGGGAAACCACAATTTTGGAAATAGGAGAATCCTCCTTTAATCAGTCTCACATATGGGGTCTTTATTGTCGAGTAGCTGACAAATCATTGACAAAAATGTATCTGAACAGATTATAGAGGATTTTGAAAATTAGGAAAAAACATATTTTATATCAAAGTTTTCTCAATTTGCGGGAAGGCTCTGGTTCTTGTTTTTATTTTAGGAACTAGGCTAAGTGAGCTAATTCACCATTTTAACAGCTTTTTTTTTTTTTTTTCCTTCTTCTTCTGGCTTTCATTCAGATAATAGTTACTTTCCTTAATGTGAAATAAAAAAAAAAGAAAAACTTGATGAGATTTGAGATTTAGATTTTTTTTTGTGGTACATTCTGCCAAAATCAAATTTACTTTGATAGTAAGTAGAGCTGGACCAGGGGATTGCCTCCTTCTAGTTGCCTGGCTTTTTTTTCTGTGTTTTCTTCTTTTAGGAGTCAGGAATATATTAAATCCTATTCATCTTTTGACAAGTTAAAACTTATCCAGGCTTCCTGTCATTCTGTCTTTCTCTCCAGCTTTTTCTGCTCTGAAAACAAATGTACAAAAGAAAATAAGAGCAGGAAGTGGAGGGAGAGTAGAAGAGAAAAACAGATCAACCTTATCTGGGGTCTCTACCCCTTCCCACAGTTTTGCTTCTAAGCAGATGGATGTGGGTTTACAAATGTCATCTTTGGTATATCTGAATAAGGTTTTTAAAGCTGTCGTGTCATATTTTAACACTTTCCATTAATAGCTTTGCAAATTAACATTCCTTCTGCCTTTGACCTTTGAACTTAGAGTTGCCTGCCTGGTTTACAAATAAGGTACAGCAAATCACAAGATTTTCCATCTGGCAGCTGCTGAAATAACCTGTGAAAATGTAGAGGGATATGATTTTTTTTTAAAGGGCTTTCAGATTCACGTGATATTTCATAGCCATTATCATAAACTGGTACTGTCTAATTGCTAGAGCTTATCTTCAATGCTTGTAGAGTCAGTGTATGGAAAAAATGTGTCCCTGTGATGCTCAGTTCAGTGAAATAAAATCAACAACTCTAAAGGTCTTTTTAAGCTAAGGGATTATTGGGTTTATAACACCAAGTATGAGTGCCTAGAGTGTATAAAACATTGCCCACACACAGTGTTCCCAACAGTTGCTCTGATGAACTGCTAGTCTTCCAGCTATGTCCCATTTCATGTGAGGTTATTTTCCTACTAATCATTCTTGTGTTTTTATGGGTAACCCCTTAAAACTTTTCTGGTGCATTTGGTCTTTCTAGGTGATTCCTAGAGGACTTAGGTTAAGTGTTAAGTAAACACTAGTGATAAAAGCTCTTTCATGTTTCCCCAAACGGGTGTTCACAGGAAAATTCTCTGGGTTTTTCTGGTCCTTTTGTGCTTTTTGCTTTACCAGTGTAAGGGTTATGCAACCTGGTCACCTGCCTATTTGTAATGGTGTTCCTGTTTGGTTAAGGTATTGACAGTGAAAATAGATTCTGCATCCCACTTGGTTTAGTGTCGAGCAAAACATGGTATTTAAACAGCTCTGGCATTTTTTCTTTTGAAAAAATCTAACACTTATCCACACACTGTAAAACTGTTTTTCTGTGCAAGTGTGATAGGACATTTGCTGCTTAAGTCCTCCAATAATAGAGGGTGTGATTTGTAAAACACATTCCTTCCTGTCTACCCACTCATGTGTTTCCATTGCATTTCTTTATGGTACTTGTAGAAGACAGCATTCAAACAAGTAATCAATCATAAAGTGAACTTTGTCCATTGCGGTAATTTCCTTATGTCTCTGGAATGCTTGTTAAACTATGCTTCCTCCATTTTCATATGCAATTAGCTTAAAATTTATTCTCTGATCACTCTAAATTAAATTGAGAGTATTAAATTTTGCTGTCAACCAAGTATCTTCATCTGAAATCCAAAAATGGGAAGATGTGTGAACTTGGACTGTCTTTTGCAAGCCAGTCCTGCCATGAGATCCTGAGTAAAGGCTCTTAACTTCTTTTTTACTTATTTTCTCTCCATTTAAGTTCAGAGTAGTATTTGTTTTCTTCATGCAGTATATTTTATATTACGGGATCAGCTTAGGAGCTGTGTGGATGTGGGGCTTCCACATGCTGTACTAAACAAGGGAGAAGATTCTTCTTTCCTAAACTACTACTAGTAAGTCCACCTTGGCTTCAAGACATCCCACTAGCACAAAAATGCCCACTAATCATTCCGTTCACAATTGTGGTCCCTATTTTTAGCAGAAACTTGTATTCCAATTGCTTAAAAATTAACAGCACCAAATGTTTTAGGTCTTATTGCTGTTTACTCCTGAGCACCAGCAAACTTGATGAAACCCTGTGCTTTTCCATATAGAGTTTGTTGAAGACACTGCTGTCAGAGGCAAGTTAATAGCACTTCCCTCTTGTGTTACAAGGAGCCTAATTTGCTCTCTGTTCCCAAGGCGCTGTGCACAGAACTGTCCTGACATCGGTTGAGCATAGACCTAGATAGTGAGGACGGAAGGGCAGAGTATCGGTTGGTTTCCGAAAGGAGAATTTTGTCTTTCAGTGATGATGGGCTGCTCCTAGGTTTAACCAAATATGCCTAGTTTCTTTGTCCTGCAGATTTTTACATGTGATTTATAGTGTTATTAACCACTGAAAAGTTAAGCAGAGTGGACTGTTTGAGGTCCTACTTTATTCTGGCTTGCATTATGTAAACTTCTGAAAATAGTGGTTTACCATGTAAATATTTCTCTAACTAATGTTAGGGTGATTAATGCTTTTCTGAAAACTGTCTTGGAAATCTGTTTTGTTGAATGCAGGACTATCGCACAATTCAATGTCATTTTATTTTCCTGATTTGTTATAGGAAATGTTTTCAACTACAATCAGCAAGATTTATTCAAAATGATCTAGCTTTTCTGGTGAGAGATAATTGAGATCTAATCAGAATCCCTGACGAACCACAGCTTCCTGCATTGGCCTGTTGCTATGGGTAACATAAAGGGAGTAAAATAGAACTTCATACGAAATGCCTTTAAACTTTACTGGCATGTACAGGCATGGAACGGGGCTGAATTTTTTAGTTTAATCTTTGAGAAGCCGATGTGTTAAGGAAATGCTTTTTCCATATTAAGTGAAGATGAATTTAGGAAGAGTACTGCTAGGAAAAATAACTGCTGTGTCTTACGAAGAGCGGGTAAGTGTTATGAATTATATTTAGCAAAGGCAAGGCATCGTTGCAGTGAGAAATTAGAAGAGGCTATTGTTATTGGCAAGAAATCAGAGAAGAATGTTATCAGCTTCAGAATGCTTTTTGCTTAGCCTTTAAGCTTTTTAACTTTAAAGTATTCGAGTAAAATTCCTTTGTAAAAGCAAGCACTGGATTTTATTATCAGAGAAAAGGGAATCTTATTGTACCAAGTAGCATTCAGATTTTGAGATGTATTTATGAACTGTATGTTTATAATCTGCCTATTTTAAAACTCTGTGCAATGTATTTTATATATGCTTTCTTTACCAGTACACAAATGTTATATCTTTGGGTAAAACTGTATATATTTTGTATACACACACATATGTATATATCTTTATCAAAATAATTTTAGGCATGGAATTGGCAGTGATGGCACTATGGGGGTTTTTTGTGGTAAGATTGGTTTTGTTTGGGGTAAAAAGTTGAATATTTATTTCTCATAGGCATTATAAATGTCATATAATTTACAGTTCATAGGTTCTTATAGATTCAAATATTTGACAAAAATATTTAACCATAAGAGAAGAATGTATTTAGTAAAATTATTCTACAGTAGATGTACTCTTTTTTTTTCTTGGTAATTCCTCCAGCTATAATACTTTTGTATTAACTACTGTATATTCAGTTCTTTGGTGGTAAAGAATTGAAAAGACAAATTATGTAATAACCCTCCCTTAAGTGGCATTTCGTAGTGGCATCTTTCTCATGAGAGAATGCCCATTCTAAATCATGAAATTAATTGCAATAATATTTTGAAACAAAGATAAAAATAGTATAATATCACTCTACTGTTCAGGTGAGAAGTACATTTGAGATATTTTTATTAGAAGGAAAATCTAGCAATAACTTATAAGAAATATGGCTTTTTTATTTATTTATAATTTTAGAACCGTGTCTACCATATTTTGAAACATCATCTCCCTTTCCAGAGATCATCTGAGTTCATGTTATTTGAACATTAATGCTGTAATGTATTTAAAAGGATAAAAATACGTGTATGAATTGTAAGTCCTGAAGTAATGTGACTGAAAGCTAGGGACCCGCTTGTAATTCATACCTTGGCAAAAGGAGAGTTGCTTCAGGTGATTTAGTAAGGAATTTGAACAAAGCCAGACACAAACAGAGAGTTGGCTGAGTGATGGGCTTTCCCTGAGCTAAGTGATAGAAAGTTTGAAAGTTGGCTATTTGTATTCAGTCTGTAAATCTTCAGTGTTTCATCTCTTAAAGAGCTCAACAAGTTTCTCAAACTTCTTTTGTAGATTGAAATCATGTGAGAAGATTTGTTGAGAAGGTTGGTAGAGTTAGATATACTATTCCAAGCTGAAAGGCTTAATTAGATAAGCTTCTGTAAAATAGTGTGTAGTTTAATATTGTACAAGGTGACTCTTAACAGATTCTGAAGGCAGCAGTCAGAGAATTCTTTGAGAAAGTCGATGTCTCTATTGGAAGAAAGTGTGATTTAGAAAGGACACAGAGAGAGGTCAGTTTAAATCCATTTTTCTCTGAATCTTTCAGGATGCCCAAGAAAGAAATAGATGTTTCTGTTTAGTCTGGGTTTTTGTCATTGTTAGGGTTGGAGAGAGGAATACTTCTTCACTCTGCTTATAGATGTTATCCCTCCGCATCTCAGGAGTCGGAAATATGTATGCCTTCTTTTTGACTCAGGAAGGCACTCACCCACATTCTATTAGTACAGATGATTTCACTTTGCTTCATTTTATTGCTAAGGCCTGTCATTTCCTACATTGTGTCACCAATCCCAGTATCCCAGTCTTCCCCTTTGTTCTTCTCAAGTACTTGAGCATGGCTTTGAACTGAATGACAAATACTGAGGTGGAGAAAAAGGACGGTTTTTACTGTGTTACCTGGGTAGTCTGTACATGTGGAATTTTTTTTGCTCAGTGCAATGTCTGGACTATAGGTAGGTTGTTTTATGGGTTTCTGCATCATGGTTTTATGGCAGACTTTAACAGTACTTAGTTTCTTGGGACATGACCCATGTAAAATAGAACTAAGTGGATTTTCTGGATGAGGGTCCCTCTCCACTGAAAGATGTCATTGGACTAGTTTCATGCAGTGCTGCACACGTCTAGCAGGTTATAGGCCATGAAACCTGAATGTAATAGGCCTTTCCAATCTTAAGGATTATTCACCTTTATGCCCTCTCTCCCTTTGTACCCCATTGTTGATGCCAGATACTATGTTGTCTATTTCTGTTCTGGAACAAAAGCTGGATGTACTCAAAAAGTAGTTTTATCCCTGTTAATTGCTGTAAGCTAATACTCTCTTGGTTTTGTTGCAAGAAGATCCTGAACAGGACATCAAAAAGCTCATGAGCCCTTCTGGTTTTTCCACCTAGCAAAGGGAGATGATGCAAGGAGAAATTTTACATGTTTTCTCCTAATCAGAACTTTATGCTGTCTGATATATGCTGAAGCACTAGGTCTCCCAGTTTACAGAGACCTAGAACATCTTTTAAGGTGCATAATAACTGGGAAGCTTGCTGGCCTTGGCACTGAGCTCCTCGCTTGCATCACAGGGATCAAGATCTTGCCCTGAAGTCTAGGGAAGAGAGTTGCATCCTCCACCTTTGTGGGTGTGTGTGTGTGTGTCTGTATACCTTGGCTGCTAACCCAGCTAGATGAGCAAGCAGAGATCCCGTTGAGAGATATACTGGAAGACATTTTAGTTTACTTAAGCTAGATTTATTTTTTGAATTTTGGTAATTTGTTACCATCAGACTCCAGGTGTACACTATGGGATTTTTCCTAAACCAATTTGGAAGTCCGGGTAATTTGAAGAACTAATTTCTGTTCTTATCTGGTTGTGAAAGATATGAGAGTTGAATGCAATTAGATTTTATCTCTGGGTGATAGTTCCTATGTATATTCACAAAATGAATACACATATGTCCTGTCATTTCAAATGAAATAGTTAAATACTTTTTTTTTTTTTAATCTTCACATTAGCCCTGACTGGCACAGGGTCATACCCTAACCTTTCTCATCTTTCATAAATGGCTATATGCAAGATTTGCTCAATTTTTTTTTAAATACATATGTTTTTTAATAGATAGCTCTTAATAAGTATGTGCTAAGTGTTAAAGTTCATTAAAAAAATCAAACTTTACATGTATAGTAGACCAAATGTTTTCCTGAGGAGCCTCCAGCGGTGGTGTGAAAGCTGAGGAACAAAATCCATCCCCCAACATACAGTGAATTTTTAAAATGAGATCATCGCAGTACTTAAAAAAATCTGGTCTTGCAACTTATACCTTTGGACAAATCTAGACAAGTTTTGGCTGAATAGTTTAGAAGAGAAACTCTTGTCTAAATGTGGACTGCATGCAATTTCTGACAGGTTTATATTAAGAATTCTAGCTGCTAGATTTAGTTTAGTTCCGTAGATGAACCTAAAGTCATGTACTTAAAATAAGTTTTATTCTGGGATCTAGAAAAGTAAACTGATAATACTTGAAATATGCTGGATGGTTTTAGTGACATTGCAATGTAAAAGAACCCCAAAACCATATAATTGGAATAGAGTAAAGTTAAGGGGAAATTTGGAATATTTTAAAAGCACGGAAATAGATGGTTGATATTTAGTTAAGAAACTCTTTTCATCCTTGGGTACTATTCTTTATTTTAAAAAAATATTTAAATATAGTAATTACTAAGGCCTTGCTTGGAGATTTTTTATGATATTGACACATGTGAAGAAGTATCATACATTTGGCAAAGCCTTTAAAATAACACAAAACCAAGGCATGGTGCTCCCTGCATTAACCTATGCTAAATGGATTTGAGGTAAAACTGTATCTCATTGACAGTAGTTCCTAATTTGAGTGTTACTATTACTGTAATGTTTGAGCTTTTCTATGAAATCACACCATTTTTCCTTTAAAATTATATTTTACAGTTGTTAATTTACCAGTTTTTGAAAAAAAAATTGTGTAAATATTCTTTTTACTATGATGGGAATCCTATTCATTTTACTTGATACCTTTCAAAATCATGGAGCTGAAACAGTGCTATTAAAAAAAGGTGAGAGGCTGGGGTACACTTTGATTTTACATATTATTCTGTTTCACAGATTCAGAAGCATTTATTTTTGTGTAGTTAAACAAGAGGCGCTATGATTTTTTGATCTTGTATGAAAGATATATTTGAGTTTAACTGAGCTGGCACCAGAGGAATGGTGTCAGTAGAGGTGAGTTTAGACTATAAACATTCCAAAATAATTGTATTAAAAGTGAGACCAGATGCTCTGCTGATGATGTGATGGGTGAGGCCACAAGAATTTGTAACAAGTGAAGTTCTTCAACTGTTATTAATAGCAGTGTTAGATCCTGCCCTGAAATTAGAGAGAAAGGAAGGAAAATCCTAGACTGGTTTGGATTGGAAGGGACTTCAAAGCTCATCTAGTCCCAACACCTTGCCCTGGGCAGGGACACCCTCCACTAGCCCAGGTCGCCCAAAGCCCCATCCAACCTGGTCTTGAACATTGCCAGGGAGGGGGCAGCCACAGCTCCACTGGGCAGCCTATGCTAGGGCCTCCCCACCCTCACAGGGAAGGTTTTCTTCCTGATATATAACCTAAATCTTCCATCTTTCATCTTAAGGCCATCACCCCTTGTCCTATCACCCCATCCCCTTATAAATAGTCCTTCTCCAGCTTTCCTGTAGCACCTTTATGTACTGGAAGGCTGAAATAAGGCCTTCCGTTTCCCAGGCTGAACAGCCTCAAACTCTCTCAGCCTGTCTTCATTGATGTTCTCCATCCCTCTCATCATCTTTGTGGCCTCGCCTAGACTCATTCCATGTCTGAGAGCAGAGTAGATGGGGAAAATCAACTCAATCTGCTGGGCAGAAGATACTGTTCTTTTAAGAATTACTAAAGGATTTTGAAGGGGAGAGGAAGGAATGTTTGTCGCCAAGGCTAGCAAATACAGGCAAACTATGGAGAGGTAGCTTTTCTCTTGAGTTGTGTACATATGTTTGTTTTTTTTTTTTTTCTTTTATGTATTTTCCATCTTGAAGGAGTTGTGCATATCGGAAGGCGTTCTTTTTTAGCTTTTTAAAGAACAGTATAAAATAAGAGTTTGATTTAAAAGGTTAGTTCAAGGGCACTTCAAATGAGCAAGAAAAGATTCCCTAAATTAAAATACTAATATTTTTTAATAACTATTAAAAAATAAATATAAGCTTCAATTTACAAGCCAGCTTTTCTTCCAGTCTTTCACTTAGCAGAGTGTGAAGATGCAAGCTCAGGAGTGCATGTTCGGGAAATGGTTACGTACTTGATTTTATAGAAACACTAGCTGCCTTGAGGTAAATTTTGATCAAATGTGAGAAGTTTAGGGTAGGCAAACACATAAACTGTAAGATTTCACTAGAAAGTCTAATTATTGAAAATTTTGATGTGAAATGGTAATACAGATGCTTAGAAATCCTTACCTCAGTCCTAGCATATTGGAAACACTCTTAAATCCTTTTGGCTCTCTTGAAGTCAGAAGCTGTCATCGGGGAAACTTTTCAGGGTCATCTGACTGACAAAATACCTGCACTTTAATTTTGATTCCACATAACTCCAGTTATTGCAGCAAAGAAATGTATATTTTCAGTTGAAGTCTCTTCAAGTCACTTTACAGCCATGTGCTTTCTCACACCAATCAATTGCCTTTATTAATCTAAGGGGAACTGTTGGAAACAGTGTAACTACTCACAGCAGAAAATATTTAATCCAGTAAATATTGTGGGATCAAGTTCCAGGACAGTGCTTAAAAGGCCTGGGTTGAATTGTGAATTTCACGGTGGGGAAGAACACACCTGTTTCTTGGTTTCTTTACATTTTCCTCTCTTGTGCTGTCTGTTGTTAATAAGATGATAAAAGTAGCCAACACTTAAAATATTATGTGAAGTTCATATTTCTAATACTTACCATGAAGCTTAAGTAACACTGATTTTTCTCTTTCTTATTGCAGTCAGCAACCGTTTCTGATGGAGGTAAGATGAAGCTTGTTTTTACTTTTATAATGAAAAATAATAAATTCTCCACATTAAGCCACTATATGTAGTAAATAAGGTGATATATTACAAGATGTAAACTCAAAGTGGTGCAGAACTGTGACTTCTTTCAGAACTGTACTAATGGAAATACTCCAGGAGAATGTTCACATACTTACTGAGTTATTTGCCATTTTTTTTTTGTTGGTGGCAAATCTCTGTATGCACGTTTTTATTATGACTAGGCTTCTTCATTCATAACAGCAATGAGGGAGGGCTGGTAAACCTTTGTATAATTGGATGCTAGATAAAATCTTGTTCTGTGTTTTATTGTTCTTTACATACCCTGTTTGCTGTTGAAGAAATATTCTCTAGCTCCTAAGTTATAAGCTGCATTGGTGCATTTGTTGAGGTTGAAATTTCTTTACAGTGTGATGCATTTTGAGAAGGGGGTAAGTAATTTGATATTTTTAGATCACTGCATGGAGCTTTTGCAGTCCTGGGCTATTTCTAAGTAAGCTTTTTATGTCACCTCAGCTTGTTTGTTTTGATTTTAACATGGCTCTAATATTTTAATGAATGTCCACTCGTTGTTAAACATAAGAAGATGATTTCTCTGAACCTCTGAAGTTGATTGAAACAGTTAAAGTATGCTTCCTTAATGGAATTTGGATAGTTAGGGTATACAAGAGATGGCTTTTCTCACTTGCCTTGCTTGGCAGGAGTTGGTTTACTTGATCCTGCAAAGAAACTCACATACATACTATTACTTTCAGTATTGTTTGATGACAGTAAAAAGACAATTTTATGAAATAAAGAGGGGACAAACTTGCTGTAATTGGTTCAGTGAAATTGAAGATATTTCAAGTGGTAAGGATAGCTTTTGTTCACATGCAAATGTAAATGCAAAACTGGCAATGCAATTAGTAAAACTTCACCATATCCTAATTTCTGATTCCTTGCAAAGCTAAAACTGCAGTTGAGAGAAAGTTACTAGTTTAGCCCTTTTGAGAGAGCAATTTTCCAATAGCTGGCTGCCTCCATCGGACATTTTTTTCTTTAGTGCTGACATGGTCTACTGATGTAACAAGTACTTCTGTCTGGATGAGAAGATAGGCTGTGGTTATCTGTCTCGTCAGCAAAATAACAAAAGAATGAAACAGAAAATAATTGTGACTATTTGGCTTTGTGTATCTAAAATGTAGCCTGTGTTTTATAGGGATAAAATACATGGGTTGGTTTTTTTTTTTCCCAGATGTTACCTGTTTTATATAAAAATCAAGACAAATCACAGACTTCTTTTTGGCTTTTTTGTTTGGGTTTTTGTTTTGTTAGATGAATTAGATTCCAGGGGAAAAAAAAATTATCTTAATTTTTAGCTAAAGTGAAATGTACTTCCATCCTGACTCCACTAAGGTTCTTGCTATATGTTAATGAAAATTAGTTTTCTTCTGTTGCCTACCCAGACTTGGTGATCCCTGTGATCATGATAGTAATTTTTGAGGTTTTGTGGTTCGAGCTAAAAATTTAATTACAGATGGGTCTTATTTTCAGTTCTTCCAATATGACTTCTGTATTTCATTCCAATTCCATAGGTAATTCTGTTTTCAAAATTAATTCTGTACAGTTTTCTGAAGTCATGAAATCTAAAGGCCATATATGCTGCAGAGATAAAACCTTAGACAATAAGTAATACGCATTTTTCTGCTGAGTTGTATGACCTGTTTTTTCAGCCACTGCTAAAATCTCAGTGTGGACTCTCTCTTCATTGCTGAGTGCTACTTAAGTGGGGGGTGTGTGTGTAATTTATGTAAAAAGTGATTGTCAAACTGTACCGAGTAATATTGAATCAGTGCTTAAACAGCTTGGAAGTGTATCGGAAAAATAAGAAGCAGACTGTAACCAGAATAAGTGAAATGAAATAAAATCCTAATTCATTTCATTTACAGCTTCATTGAGTAAAAAGCCCCAATTTGTATTTGAACTATATTTTAAGACTTTCACTTTTATTGGAATATGTCACAGCACTGAAATTTTTCCAATCTTCTCTAATCTTACTAATTCATTAACAGATCCACAGATTTACAAATTTTAGGGCATGTCTAGATTAGAGAAATTTGCACCAGTGTAACCATTAGTAGTAGTGCATACTTCCCTGCCTAGACTAAATCTTAGTAATTGTCACTGTACATATAAATAGATCCTATACATAATGCTATTAAGCTTTAGTCTGGGAAGGGAAATTTATATTTAAAAAATAATTATTATGTGTTTATATACATCTCTCTTAGTATAATAAGAGGCATAACAGCTCTCTATGCATTTTCTTTCCAATGAAGTGTCATGTCATACAACTATTATTACATAGGAGCCAGGCACTGGAAACCAATCTTTGTTGCATTTATTTTACGTGGTAACTTGTGCAAGTCTGGGATCTTCTCATGACCAAAACCACGAACTTGGGCTTTGCAAGATAGGCAACATGTAAAAGATAAACATAGTTGAATTAGTGTTGTTTCCAGAGATGCCAGCTAGTAGTAACTCTTAACTAGTAATTGGTTTGCTTAATGAATTGCATACAATCAGAATGCAAACTGTAATAATGCTTAGATGCAAGATATCTGCTCCAGATCAAATAATCTGCAGCACCTATGCTCTAGAAATAGCAGAAAGCATTTTATGTTACTACAATGACTAGCAATTAGCAGAATTTTCCTTATTCCCATAAGGAAACTGTCCATTCCTGCTGAGTGTGGGAATAGCAAGAGGCTAATACCAACCACAGCATGCAGGCTGTGGTTGGTATTTTGGGCACTGTGCTGTCTCAATCGGGGTGATCGATAGTCCCTACCTAACGTCTGGCTGACTCTTGAGACCTAGGTGGCATGGGAAAGCTTTAAGGTAAAAGGACATATAATAGATGCCCATCAACACTCATATCCTAGATGGACAGGTAGTGAGATATCTGAACTGCTTAGAATCTTGAAGTCAGTTCTTACCTCCTGCTCCCTACAAAGGGCAGTTCCACAAAGCTGAAGTCTATTATTTTCAAATACCTAAATGCAATGGATACTAGATGCACAGCTTTCTCCTAAGATAATACTTTGCTCTAGTTTCTGCTGATTTTTGGTTTCAGTGTTCATGACTTGCAAAGAATTTCCATAGGGAAAAAGCGTTTTTAAAGCCTTCCTTTTTTGAAAGGAATCAGATGTTTACAATAATAAATAATGTAAACCACTGTTTTAACAAGTAACTCAAGAAGGTAGAGCAAAAAAATCAGCAATGATAAAAATAAAATAGAACACTGCTGTTTACACTCTAAATACAGATGGATTATTTCCTCCAACAGGTATATGACTTATTTTTCAGTTGTGTTGGCAGCACATGCTTGTTGTAGCTGTGTTCCACTGTAACATAAATAATTCAACTTCCTTTAGCAGCAGTGGCAAAAGGTCTTTTCTTTAAATTATTTATGTAGCATTTTATAATGCTTTGTGTTAAGTATACTATTGCTTTCCTCTGCTTGAAGCCATGAGGGTAAAGAATCGATTTGTTTAGAATGGTGTTAGAAGCTACCAGGAATTGCTGCGGGGAAATGCCTTAGCTTCCATTATCCCAAAGTTGCAGAGGAACAATGTGCCATACAGTAAGATCCATCCACACCCAATGGGTTCCGGGATGTTACAGCTGAACTTGGTATGGATTCAGAAGGATGGCTTTCAGTGAATGGCTTGAAGTATTTGATTAAGTGGCACCACAGTGGTTCTTACCAGCTTTATCCAGGTAATGTACTTAGTGATTAGCTGGAATATTTTAATTTTGTGAAAGCATGAGTTTTCATGATTACAAGGAGGATGTGTAGCCTCTCAAAATAATAAAAAGTATTCATAGGTTGAAAAATGCATACAGATTTTATGAATGAATGCATACAAAACTATCTTTAATTAATTGCATTCAGATTTATTGCTTTGCTATTTAACCCAAAACTTTCAAAGCCATCTTATCCTACATACTGTAAAATTTTTAGCTAATTAAATGCCTGCATTTTCTTACGTAATGCTGGTTTTGTAAAACAAACCCAAGAACCTCCACAGACTGTGCAAACACAAAAGATGTAAGAGATTATTTTTCCGTGAACTTTTAAAAAACATTCTGTGTCAGTTCTCTGTTTGAAGAAGGCAATAAATAAAACTGCATGAATTTGAACAGAAAGTGCTGATTCCTTGCAAGGTATGGCGGCTCTCAAACAGAACAGAAATAAATTTAGGTCCCTGGGATTTGGGATGCTGAGTAAGGAGCCTTCTTTTACAAGTAATGCCAGATGAGTCGATGCTTCTGTGCAGTGAGGGGTGCGGGAGGCAGGCATTAGGGAACGCCACTACACTGCTAAGTCTGCCATGCACCTGAGTTGGAGTTTTCACAGTGAATTCCTTTGGCATCCTTAGATTCACAATAGCTAATCTTCCTTTTTTAAACACTTAGCAACAAGGAGGAGGCCACTTTGCACAACAGCCTTGTGTTTAGAACATCTGAGGGTGGGAATCAAGGCTCTGTGCTTCCTCTAACAATCATCACAGAGTGATTATTAGACAAAATATGTGACTTGGTTGGAAAGTTTCTCCATTCCTGCTTTCCACGGTGGGCTGCGTGTTCTGAGGAATGCAGGGGTTGTGAGTCAGAAAACCTGACACTGAAGTCTAATACTGGAATCATTCCTCTGCAAGGGGAGCGGAGCAGGAGGTCCAGCTTATACATGAGATTTGGATAGATCATGTACTAGTGTTAAAGCTGGAGGGTTTTTTCTTCTCACCTGACCTTTCTTTTTCTTGTAAGCTATTCAGTGGTATACCTGCACTAGGCTGCAACTGCTTCAGCTGTAACTGTTGGTACGTGTGGTAAGAGCCTAGAATAACCAAGCCTTTTCTGGGAAACAGCCTTGTTCTGTGTTGTTTTCAGGTCAGCACCCCAGCAGAAATCTGTCCAGATTTTTAAACAAATTGGCTGCATTTTTGTTTCAAGGGAGAACAAAGCAGTGTCAGAACGGAGTATAATTCAAATAGTTCTTTCTCAAAATATTTGAATTAGATAAATAAAACCTATTAGAACATAGACAGTTTACTGTGAATGGGTAATCCCTTAATACTGTCTTAACACTTTGGAGGACCTATGCCAGTAGCTCTCAAAAGTTGTTGAAAATGCCATCTTACTGTGGTCCATTTGTTTTCATGGGACCTCTGGAGATGTGTATCAGAGGAATGAGAACCCAGTGTAGTTGAGAGCTGATGGATCTCTCACAAGCTGGAGAGTATGAGCAGGAGCTTGCTCTGAGAGGGAGGTGAAGCTGACCTAGTGAGGATCACTGTGCCCACCATCCTGCAGTCCCTAAGGTGCTGTGACTTGTAGATGTAGAGTTGAGCACTTCGTGTGGCTAGTCCCTAATTTCCCTGTGTCAGCCCAGTAGGTTTAAATAGTTTGGCATGTGGGATGAGTTTACCTTTCTGATTTTGCCTGAAAGGTACTAGGACATTTTTATCATTCATCACTGGAGAATACTGGGAATTGAACCCTCTGGGAGTGAGGCAGTAGCTGAAAATGTTCCTGATCCAGAAGTGGGTGTCTGTTTATATCCTGGACTCCAAAATGAAATGTATCCACCTGCAGAGTTAAAGCAAAATACTCAAAATTCTCAAATGAAGCTAACAGTTATACTCTTTCATATGTCTTGAAGGAAAAAGTGAATATTTGTTATAAGAAAATTTGGCATTAATTGCAAAGTTTTTAATTAGCTTTGATTAAGAGGATGATTAGGCAAAGTAAAATATTTATATACCTGATGTGTTCTTATGGTCCTTAAATATTATCCTTGCTGAAAAGATAAAGTAGTTATTTCATTCTTCCCTAATTTAATTCTCTGTCTTGTTTTATCTTAGTTTCATCTGAAACAATAGCTGTGCTTACAGAAATTCACAGTAGTTAACTGTTACATCTTGGTAAATATATCTGAGCTACAGAATACATTTAAAAGTTAACTTTCAGAAATATATTTTTAAACTCTTCTTATCTTTACAACTATTTTTATAACTTTTTCCTATGCTTATAACTGCCTTTGATCCTTTTTTGAAGTTCATGCTTCCAGGGAGGATCAGTCATGTTTTGTAATAGAATATGGAAATACAATGTGATTTGAAATATGTGTGACAGAAAAGGAGACTATGAGAGATCTTAACAAAAATACTAATTTTGGTGAAATTGTCCTTGTTTTAGTTTGACCAGGTGATTAACTGAGGAAAATAACAATAAAAAATGTCTCTGTGAAGAATAGGCCATTTCTTAGTGGTTGTGAATTCCATTTTTTCTGTCAGTTTACTTTTATAGTGAGCTGTATGTTTGCTTTTCCATTTGGCATAGAATTATTGAAGAAATTTTATTTGAGGATATTATTTTCTACCATCTATTACTACTAATTTTTCAAAGAATCAACTCTCTGCTTTTTCCTGTATCCATTCATCACAGAATCTCATTCTGTTTGTCATGTCTCTAGAGCAGCCACTCCTGCTCAGAGCAGGGTTTGTTATGAGATCAGAGCAGGTAGATCAAGGTTTCATTTCATTGTTTCTTCACAATTAATTAAACCTTGGATTGGCTCTGTGAAGTGGGTATCTGTGAGTACAATACCAGTTTTACATTTGTGTCAACCGAGATGGAGAGAGCGGTGATTTGTGAAAGGGCATGCAACAAATAATTGACAAGTAGTATACTACAGACAATATAGTATAAAGTTCCATCTTTTACTCAGAACAGCCATTTCTTTCACCTTTACACTTCTGCGAACAAGTGGTTACTTTAAGAACTCCTTTTTTTGTGTATTCTGTTTACTGATAACGTGACAAAGATGATTTGGGATTAACCCTTGAAACTGTTACACTGCTACACAATTGTGTTCTCTTGAATTCTCCATGAGTTCTGTTAATAAGTTTTTCAGAATACAAAAAGCAGTTCTGTTTTTTCAAGACATGCAGAATCTGCTTTTTTTTCTTAACTTGGGATCTGTGCATTATTGCACTACATTCATTGGCTCAAGTATAGAAGGGGGTCACAGATTCCTGTTTTTATCAGGAACCACCATA
This sequence comes from Heliornis fulica, assembly GCA_013399135.1. Taxonomy (NCBI): domain Eukaryota; kingdom Metazoa; phylum Chordata; class Aves; order Gruiformes; family Heliornithidae; genus Heliornis; species Heliornis fulica. The sequence goes on along the minus strand of VXBZ01005257.1, from coordinate 308,281 downwards.
AATTGAGGATCTATGATTTGTTACTTGCCATGGATGAGGAAGGATTCTGTTACTAGCTCATTTTTCTTAGTATTGACTCCTTTCCTAAATTTTCAGCATTTAACAGGAATCTTCTATTTCTATGAAAAGCTTCAGATTCTCAAATTTAAGAGTATATGAATGTTTTCTGTCTCTGATCACCAAATGATTTTTTCACCACTTTCTGGTGGGTGGTGGGTTCCCGAAGGTCTGCCTTTCCTGGTTAATATGAAGGAATGCAGTCCTTGGGGTGAGGAATGTGAGCAGAGCATTTGTCCAAAATACGATATTTTATGGAGCAAGAAAAAATATTTCCCTTTGTACCCACCCCTTTTGCTTCTGGCAGGGGATTGCTTTTAAGACACTAATTTATTTTTCTTTGCAGTGGAACAGGAGAAAATTGAGAGGTGCTTGGGGTTGATTTTTACCTGCAGGTGCTTCTAATAAAAATGGTGAGGGATATTTTTTAAAGTCTGCACTACTGTGAGTTTGAGGTGCAATAAATCAAGTAAACACTTCTGAAGAGTAAAAGTGAATAATACTTCTTTGACAAATTTGTTCTTTTGTTTTTGTTTCTTTTTTAAGAGCTGAATAGTACTGACTTAAAAGACTGCATCAGTGAAAATAGCCTCAGTAGCAATGCCAGTCTACCCAGTGTACAGAGCTGTCGACGACTTCGAGAAAGAAGAGTTGCAAGTTGGGCTGTTTCATTTGAGCGTCTTCTTCAGGATCCTATTGGTGTTAAATATTTTTCAGTAAGTATTCGGGGATGGTAAGAGGCCTTTCAAAATACCTGATACTTCTGCAGTAATTCTTTCTTGACACTATCCTGACATAAGACAAGAGATAGGAGTTCATTCTTGCACAGTTGTTATCTGAGCACATTCCTTTGTTTAAACTGTTTCACGGTAGAATAGGAGTTCATAGTAATAACATGTATCACCGCACATTTCTGGATTACCGAGTCGGCTATTGGTCTGATGTTACATTCAGTCACATTTGTTCTAATTAGAAATGTTTTTTATAAACACACCTGAAAAAGTGCACGTGTTAAAGAAGTATCCAGTATGAAGAACAACTAGGGGTTGTTGAAATTTATGATGTGCACTTGCTCAGATTTATTTGCGATCTGGCTATGATAACACTGTGCTGTTACACAATTCTGCCAGTATTATAGAACACTGGAGCATCAGCATATCACGATTACATAGTTAAATATCTTGGTGTATTTGGTATTCATTGTGCATAGGCCTTTCCCAAGGACAGTTTGGTCACCAAGCAGGAATTACTCTCTAAGAAGAGGAGATTTTGCATGCTTTGCAAATACTCACATTTTGCATAATAGTCTGTTGATGAAAGAGGTCATCTGGGAAGTGAGAGACTTGATTGCATGTTCCTTCCTCAAGTGGTTCAAACCAACATCTCCAGCTTCCCAACCATGCGTGACAATGCATGACTACATAATGTTCTAACTGGGTCACCTTTGGGTCTTTCTGATGAAGCAGAACTGTTGTGCAGCCAGCAGTGCCGGAATCTTGAGGCCAGAAAGCAGGGCAGCCCAAGATTGTCTGTAGATTGGTAGTGAAGGCACTGAGTAGGGAAGGAGGAAGTTGGGTTCCAGTTTGGGTTCACTAATTTGATTCTCTTCATGTATGATAACTAGATATAAAATGCAGTCATGTCTCCTTGATTACTCGTTTATACATCTTTTATACATTTGGCGTCTCAGGTTAGGTATCTGAAGAACTTTTAAATTTAGAGCTTGCTGGTGGATTTAGACACTCTGTATTGCAGTTTATCTCAATTACTTTCTTGCAGTTGGACTCCCCAAATCTTGAAAGCACAAATAAATTTAAGTTTTAAGTATTTCTGTGAAGATTCTTGCTATGGTGCTCTGAGACTGCCTTGTGTATTAAGGAAGCTTGAGCAGTACCAGTGTTGACACATGAATGAAGGTTGTGGATTGTGGGCTGACTTAGAATAAAAATTCCCAATTAAAAAATGATACTCTATAGAGTGTAAAAAAGCCTTATTCTGAACACATGAATGCATAGATATTTTTTTTTAAGTACCAAGTTAATTTTTTTTAATATTTTCCTACCCCCCAGTGGTTAAAATTCTTTCAAAAATGTATGCTAAGAGAATATCAGATTATACAGATTTGAGTCAGGGACAGTTTGTTGTTATGCAATTTCCCAAGTGAACATTGTCCAAGTCTTCATTTGGATCTTTGGATGCTATAATATAAATGTCCTGATTTTTTATGTTGTACTGGGAGATTATATTTTTTCTAAGAATGCATTTTCCAAGGAGAACCTTTGTAAGTACATCAGCAAGCAGTGCTAAACATTTTTTTTTGTAATTACCATGTGAGGCAGAATGACACTCTGTAATGAATATGGAATTGATTATGGGCACTGCTTGATAAACAGCTACTCTATTATACTAGTTGAACTGCAATCAAAGACAGCTGGTTTACAGTGTAATTTTTTAATGTCCTTATAAATTATAAATTTTTATTATAAATTAAAATTAAAAGTTTATTCACTAGTTTATACATTACTTAACATGAACTTTCAAACTTTGTACATGCAAATGGTTTGAATGTAACTTGATGGATTCTTCTCAATTGTATTCCTGTTAAAAGAAATGAGAAAGAGGAGAAGTGCTAGACTTATATTGGACACTCACTGATTTTTGTTTTAGAANCTTAATAAGCATTATAAATAAGTTGTTTGAAATGGCAAGTAACTTCTTTTCTTTATGAGACATTTATTTATTAATTTATTTTTTTCCCCCAGGAATTTCTACGGAAAGAATTTAGTGAAGAAAATATTTTATTTTGGCAGGCCTGTGAATATTTTAACCATGTACCTGCACATGACAAAAAAGAAGTAAGTTCAATCTTATGTTTCAATATATATGTTATATTTAAATATAATTGTTGCTTGCTAGAAACTGTTACTTCCTCAAGATTATTGAAATTATTCAGCCATGCTTGGTCTTTGAACTGTGGCTTCAGTTGAAGATTTTTAATATATTTAGACTGCAATGAAGTACAGAGGTAGCTCTGTAAAAATGAGCTACTGGATGTTGAAAAATGGTTGTCTGCAGTAGCTCAGCTCAAGGGAGTGCAGACCAAGTGATCTGAACATGGCAAGAAGTGGTGAAAATTAGCATCTGTTGTCCTCTTTTAGCTAGACTGCTAACTAGCCATGATAATGTGTTTATATATAACTTGGATATATCTGCTGCTTTAAGTGTAGTCACGTTTCTTCACAAATTATGAGAATCTGAAACTCATTGTTGTAGGATAGTCCTACTTTCATCAGGCAGTTATGGTAAATTTTGAATTCTGTGCAGGTTGGCAACACTTCTGTCTACACCACAGTCAAATCTAGTCAGAATTATGTTGCGGAAATGTATTAATCTTCCAAGTCCTCCTTCAATCTTTTGTGGACTGTTGAAGTTTTTTCCCCATGTTCTTTGGTCTCTGAACAATCCATTTTATGAACACCCCACTAAAACTCTCTGAGCTCAGTTTGTGGGTTATTTTTCATTATTTCCGAATGTGGGCTTTTTGGAGTAAATAAGTTAAAAATAGAACATGAACGTTTTCCACAGTAAATATTCAAATATCTGTTTATATTTTTCTAAACCTCTAGAAATGGAAGCTTAGAACCTTAAATAGTAACCGTATGTAAAAGGTCTAAAGTATAAAAAATCTATTATCCCTCATAAGACAGTGTTTCATGTGTTTCACCTTTATTGTTTTCATAGTTTGATGATTTTAAGATTTATTTTTATGGCAATCTATACTGCTTAAGAAATACCTGATGAATATTCGTAATTTTAAAGGAAAAGCCCTATTTATATTCCAAAAACTAACAAAAGCTATTAAATGAAAAAAGCGTGTATACTAAGGAGAATGGCGTGTCAGTAATTTTTTGTGTATTTATGCCTGTATAAAAATATGTTTGCAAAGCAAACATTCATTTAGCATTTCTTTTGAAGCTTTCTTACAGAGCTCGAGAGATCTTCAGTAAATTCTTGTGTAGCAAAGCTACAACCCCAGTTAATATTGATAGCCAGGCACAGTTGGCAGATGATATTCTCAATTCTCCACATCCAGATATGTTCAAGGAACAGCAACTTCAGGTAACCATAGACAACATGACTGTTGTACATTTATGCCTATTATGTTTTCCTCTGAAGTGCTTTAAAATCAATTGCTCAATGTTTTACTATGCATTAAATGACAGAAAAGTCAAGATTAAATAGATTTTATTAACAAAGCAGAAAGAGGATGTATAACAGAATGCTGCTTGCCTGTTTTTCTCTACATTTGCATATGTGTGGAAAATCAACATTAACTAAAAAATGATCTGAAAAATCACATTATTGAAATGAAGGTATAGTGCAAGTAAATAATGCCATGTGGTACAACAACACTGCATATGGTGTTTGCATATGGTTGCTTATTCTTTTCTTTAGTGGACAGTTGTGTACACAAATAGTGTCTAAGTTTGGTTAAAGTGGTTTGTAAAATATATCTGTTGTATTGTAGATTTCCTTCCGTTTTGATTTGTAGAACTGATCTAGAAGATCTAGAAGATCAGTTTGATAAAACTTGGTGTCTGAAGACCTCTGAAGTGGATGCATTTTAAATGGTTTTTCAAGTTCAGAACAGTTATGTAATGGCAGGAAACATTTCACTTTTTCCGTAGAATCCAATTGTCTACTCTTTTTTCTCCTGAGTAATCTCTTTGGTAATTCCTAACCTAATAATTTATTAGTGGGCAATTTAGAGATTATGTTATTTAGAAATCAAGGATATAGCTTTCACTGCATAAATGAAACGAGTCACAGTCCTAGAGCTACCTTAGATTACATGCTTTTGGGGCAGAAGATTATAGTGGTTATAGGATCTTCTTCCATCTGCGACTTGGAGATAGCATTGCTGGTCTGGTACAGCTACCCTCCATGGACTTGAGGCTTCTGTGGGAATTACCAGCTGTTATCTTCCCTGAGATTTTTTTCATGCATTCCTCAACTTGGCTTTGTAGATCTCATGCCTCAGTTTCTCTGCTTGGTAGAGCAGATAATGTTCTTAGAAGTTTTCTGGCTGGGCTGATGGAGGCTTTCTTCTTTCTTTCAAAATGCTAGAGGGTCCCTCTTTAGGCTAGAGGGACTCATAAGGTGGGTGAAAATGCTGAAGTCTAATCCCAACTGGATCCTGTCTGGATCTGACCTGCTTCTCTGAAATTATCAATGTCTCTGTAGTTCTCCCATCACATCCCTCAGCCAGGCTTATTCCTCCCACTGAAAAATGAGGTGAAGCACCCTGAGAATTACTTCTGCCAAAGTAAGCATTCTTGTAGCAAGGCGTGTCAGCTGAGGTACTAATGGTGTGTTGTCTGGCTGAGGTTGGTGATGGGTAATCTGGTTTCAGTAATTGGTGGTTCTGCAGTAAGTCGGTTTGTGGTCCTGATGGGTGGTATACAATACTATAGGTATGTGTAGTTATTACAGCACACATGCAGACTTTCAAAGTTCAGGTCGTGGTGGTGACACCATCTTAATAGTGCCAAGGCTGATGCTGGGGAATAGGGAGTGTTGCTGTAAGGCTGCAGTGGAGCTGCAGAAGTGTGGGTATGTGAAAGGGCCTTGGAAAGCACTGCCGAGGCCGTTGGAATGTGCCACCTGTTGCTGCTTCTGACTGTAGCCTGACAAATTTGCCCTTGTGCTGATTGTCAGAGGTGTGGCAATACGACAGTGTGATGCAGCCAAAATATCTAGTTAGGATGTCACTGTTTATGGTGTTTCTGGGTGCAAGCCAGCATAGGTCCCTTACAATAAGAATAAAATGACATTTACTTCATGTAGAGATTAAATGGATGTAAGGTTTTTTTGTACCCAGGTTTATGTGTAGAATTCAAGTTATGTTTTTGTAAGTTATGTTTTATTTCTCATTTGCAAGAACAAGAAACAGCATCTGCTAGCTTTTTGCAAATAAGCATAAGTAATTAACATGTATAAATTAATATGATAATAATGCTAAATATAGGAAATTTGGGATGCAGTGTGGGCTAGCAATATAGAAGGGCAGATGATGATCAGCATAAGGTAAATTACTTAAGCTGTCGCCACCCTGTCCAGCAAAGCTAAAAGGTTGGAATGTTTTTCCTCTACTATCTAATCTGCAGACTTAATCTCTGCAGTAACTCTCCTTATGTCTCTTAGTTCTCTGCAATATTTCCCTTTATTATTCCTACCTAGGGTGGAATAACCATTTTGTCTTCTTTTGGTGCTAGATTCTGTGACAGGAAGTAACTCTAAAAAGCTTTGGGTTTCATCCTGTATCTCTATTACCTTGAAGGTATTAGTGTTAGCTGTGCTGTTGAATCATGTCATATTTTGGGGCACAAATTACATTTAGCTTAAAATACTGTGATTTGTTGAGGAATCTAACCTCTGTAAGTTTCATTTTCTTAAAAACCTCAAGGACAGGTATTTTTGTATTTTTGGTTAGATCTGCGTTGGTGGTTTGTTTTTTTTTCCGTATAGCTTATCATGTGGAAAACATTTTGTTAGGAGCCCCAACAAGTAGCACCTAAGAGGGAATGAAAATATATGGGGGAAGGCAAGAATGTGGAAGTCAACAGCCAGTTTAAATTAGGTTTCTGTGACACTGCGGCATCTTGTTGTTTGGCAGAAAAGCTTTGGTCTAGTGCTTGTTGAGAAGTGTGTCTCTGAATGTTCTGAAAAACTATTTCCATCTGCAACTGGACCACTGTGGCTCACTGGTGGGCTTTCTTGAGACACTTGGGAATGCCATAACCAGTTGGTAGCCAATACTGTTCTTTGCTTTAGGGAATTTGTCATTTCCAAAGGAGGCATTTGTACTGTGTTTAGTTTCAGATAAAGTGAACCACTAGAGAAGATGCAAAGGGAAAACTTTGCCAGTTTGCAAAAACGAAACAAGAAATCCAAACATCATTTAGTGTTTAAGAAAGAACTTATTTTCATTTACTTTTGTAAATTTAGCTTTGGCTAAATTAACTTCAGATATTTTCTCCAGGCCTAGTAAAGAGCTGCTTCCTTCCAGTGGGAAGATAAATGTTGGTTTTCCCCCAGAGCAGCCATTTTATATAAACTGTTCCTTTTCAAGGCCCTGAATTTACAGCACCTTGATTACTGACACTTCCAAATGCACTTGGTTTTTTTGCTTATGATTGGGCACATGAACATTGCATGATACTGTAAAGGACTCTGCTCCAGGTTACCCTGGTGCATCTTGTACCATTGCATACAGTTGCATAGTGTGATTACATCATATTCCTGAGGTTTAGACCATAAACATTTTTTTTTGTTCATAGCTACCTTAAAAAACAATTGTGTAATTGAATCCTGTCACATGTATTAGTGATGTAATTATCTTTAGAACATATTTAAAATGGCTAGGTTGCTACGCACTATGCATAGAATGTACAGAAGCATAAATGCAGTAAAAGATGGCTGTGACGATGGTGTTGTTGAAACTCTACAGCATCTCAGCTTCTCATGCACTTTGCACAAATCATAGCACTTTTCTGAAGCCTTGTTAAGGGAACAGATCATATTATGTTTCAAATTAAATGGGTGCAGTATATGTAACCAGGTCTAAACAAAGTTATGCCTACTGCTGTTTGCGAGTAAATGTCCTAAGTTCTGTGGGAGTTGACTGTTGCAAAATAGCTTCATTTCTTTGATGTGTTACTTAAGCTTATGTAAGCATTATCCATTGTGTTTTAATTTCAGATATTTAACTTGATGAAGTTTGATAGCTATACACGCTTTCTTAAATCCCCCCTTTACCAAGAATGCATCTTAGCTGAAGTGGAAGGTCGTCCTCTTCCTGATCCTCAGCATGTTCCCAGCAGCCCAACTTCTAAACACAGTATCAGTTCGGAGAAGTCCAATATCTCAACACCAAAAAAGGTTACCGTCATATTCTTGTTATCTGAAAATTATGTTATTAAATAATGTTTTTCAGGTTCTTTAGAAGATCACAGATAATGTGTAAAAGACAATTGTGTTTGTTTAGTGGTTCTGGCAAATATAATTGCAAAATCTTTATGCAGTCAGGATAAGACTTTTATTTTAATACATACCTTTGAATCAGATTTGTAACTAGTTATTTCCTGAGTATAATTTTAAATCATTGTTACTATTTCAATACATGTTTACAAATAAAAGAATGAGGATTATTTCAACACATCAGTTCAGAAGCTTGATTGAATATTGGAATTAAAGTGTGGTAGTTTAACCTTTGCTGAGAGCAGACATTTTATCAGAAGTTATTGGAGAAGGCCTAACTTAATCTAACTCATCTTTATAGAGGACAGTTTCTCTTAGCCCCTACTTAACTAGTATAAATCTGTGTAAAACAGATCCAGTTGCTTAAAAATTAGACCAATAGTCTTGCTGATCTCCTAACATTATTTAGAGTTAATTTTTTTCTTCATGTATATAGCACCACCTTAGTGTTACATAACTGTATGGGTAAATTATGACTTTTCATTTTTCATGTCAATCACTACACATTAGCCCATCTAGTATTATATATGATTAGAGGCCTTTTTAAAGGTATCATTTTAAGTAATACAATAACCTAACAAGAATAGTAGTTTGTTAAAAGAAAGTTTCGTTTAATATCAAACATTGCTGATGTTTGTAGTCTTTAGCACTAGTAAATACTTTGATTATACTTGTAATGTTCAACGGGACTTTGCCATTGTCTTTAAATGCAGTTCATATTCAAGGCTAGCCTAGGAAAAATACCTGAAATATTGAAATTATATTCTCTGTTTTAAAAACAAGGCAGATGGACTTTCCACATTAACTTAGGCATTGGTGGCAAGCTGTGGAAAGTTCTTTCATGTTTACAGGAGCTCTCAGTAGCTTGGTTCCAGCTACTGTTTTGTGTTCCCAAGCAGCATATTTCCATCTATATACTCATGTTTCCACTGGTGGGGTTTTTTGGGTGTTTTTTTGTTTCTTTATTTGGTTGGTTTGTGTGTTTTGTTTTGGGGGGTGGGAGAGGGGGTGGTGTTGTTTTTGTTTGGGTTGGATGCTGGCATAGACACTTGTGAGTGGGACAAAGAATACAGGGAACCTGACCATCATACCCTTGTTTTGGGAAGAAGTGTGGGAAGGTTTATTTCAGATAATATGCTTAAAACTGTCATCCAATCAATTACTGACTTGTGTTTTTGTGATAGTTAAGTGGTAAATCCAAGTCAGGAAGATCTTTAAATGAAGAGTCGGGAGAGGAGGACACTGAGAAGAAAAAGAGAGGAACGTTTTTCTCATGGTCAAGAAGTAAGAGTTTAGGAAAATCACAGAAGAGAAAAGAAAATGGCGATTATCCAAATGGTGAGTATTCACATTCCACTTGGTTGTAAAGTTGTTTCAGCAACAGATGTGACTAATATCGTATTTAGTTGGCATCTAAGTGCCTTCTTGGGGTTGACAGAGAGAAAGGAAACTGCCCAGTCAGAAGGCCATGGTGGGACTAGTATCAGTGGGAGGTTTTTGGAAGTAGATATACAAATCAATGGATCAAAGTATGAAAATATTTAAATGTGTTTTTAATGACTTCCAACAGATGTTTTTTCAGTTTTTGAGTAGATTCTCTGACAATTGCTTTTTCAAGCAGAGTGCTACTATTTTTATAGTAAGATCATTTCAACCCTTTACAGAGAAGTTCTGCAGCTGTACCTGAAAATAGTGCTTTAGGTACAGTTGTATAAAGTCTTCCATCTACCTTTCTGCTTTATGTTAGTACCAGACAGGTATGTTCTGTTATGAACGTATTCATTACCTGTGTTCACATTTCCTGACTAAAATGAAAAAAGAAGAGTCAGGATTCCGAAAACCCTTGTATTCTGCTGTTTTGTTCTTTAACTGTGTTTGGGAGTTCAAGGAAGAATTCCTTTAGGAAAAAACATGTACAGTGCCTCTAGGGTAAGAGTTTTGCTTTAACTTATTACATTGAGTTAAAAATAATAAGAGAAATTCTACTGAACACCAAAATTGGACCATATTGTTACCATGGTTTCTTCTTCTCTATTTTCTAGTAAAGCTCCAGACCTATAAGATATCTTTAATCATATGGATATTTTAAGTGTTCTCATTGTAGTCATATGTGAAAAGACATCAGAAGCATTTGCTAAGGTTATAGACCTAAACTTTTGAAAGTTAGTAGTGCTTGTCTCAGATTTTAGTTTTCTAACACTATGCTTGCACTTTTAAAAATATTTATCTCCCTTCAAAATACCTAAAGAAGTAGAATAATTTTTAATTTTTTAAAAAATATTTTAAGATTAAAAAAAGGTTTTTAGGTTTTTGATGTTTGGGTCCTTTTAATATACAAGTATGTGGGGTTATGCAAGAGTTACATTACCAAGAAATACTTGACCAAATATTGTTTTATTTTCCTGTGCTTCAGTGCACATTATGAAGATTTGGTGGTTTCCTTTAATGAAAAAGAAATTTTTTTTCTGACCACAGGAGCAAATGTTTGAAATAGCTTTCTGTATTATAATAAATAATAAAAATAAGTCTTTTGTACTGATTGCTGATTCTTTCCACAAACAGATTCTATTCAGTCCAATGGATTGTCATACAGACGGGAATCACAAGGTTCCATGTCATCAGCTGCTAGTCTTGACTTGGTAATGGCCGGCTCTTAATAATGAAGAAAAGTGGGGAAACAGTGAATTACTAATCTTCTAAGTAGAATGAACTAATTTGCTTGAAGTAATACTTTGAGAAAGGATCTTTAAGTGATATAGTTAGAAGGCAAGATGCAATATTAAACAATTTTAGAATCTAGAAATGTAACAAACATGTTCATTTATTGCTGCTTATTTTGTCTTTGTAACACCTTCCTACCTTGTCTGTCAACTTCAGGCACCAGTAAACTTATAGAATAAAAGTTTGCCTTTCAAAGGGAGCTACCATAGCTCTTTATCAACAGTTTTTTCTACCTAAAAGAGCTTTGAGGTTTGTTCTGAACAACCACGTTAAAACTTTTGCTTTGCTTGACCTGTACGCCAGTTGTGTTAGGCTGATTTCTGTGGTACCAGTATCTGTTGTGCTCCCTTCTCCATTTCATTTGAAGATGCAAATTGTTCTTCTTGACACTGTGACTTAACTCTGCTCCTAAAATCTGAAAAGAGAGGGGCAGGGAATTTCATTGCAAACACTGTGATTTTGTCATCGCATGTATGAAAATAATCACTGAATAATCACTGTTGACTTCTAACCGTCAAATTCTACCTTCACATTGTAACAATAAAGAAATGCAAAATTAAAACAGTATTAATAATAGAACAAAAATGCAATACTGTGACTACATTTTTATGGAGGAAGAAAATAAAAAAGGAAACTTTAAAAAAGTTATATTTTAGTGTTGATATGTCTCCAGTAGACTGGATTCTAGAAACTGTGTAGTTTTGTCTATGCTACAAATATTGACCAGCAAAACACACAACAGTCATACTTATTTATATGTCACAGAAAAGTTTTGTCTTAAGAAACAGAAAACACAAAGCCTCCCTAAAGCAGCAACCCCTCTTTTCTCTCCAACTCCAACTGATTAAGTTAGAAAGTTACCACAATTTGATGAGAAGCAGAAAGTTAGAGGAGAGAAGGCTGATGACTACCCCAAAAGACTGTTGGAAAGCAGTCAAAACCCAACTGTTGTGTCCCTTTTAGTTATAAGTGAGCTTCTTGCTAGTTTTTCAAAGATACTTTTGATATTTTGTAGTAGTGTTACTATTCTACTCTTACTCTAGAATAAAGGTTAATACTGTGCCTTTTAGCTTTAACCCATAACCTTGTGCTTTGTGTTATCTTCAATACAAAAAACCATGTCCATTAAGTGAATTATATTAAAATTTTAATTTGTGGTGTAGTTGTATGTGTAGCATTCAGATTATGTTAAAACAAGAGGAAATTTTGTTTGAGGAACCCGATGTTAAAAGCTGTTCCTCATCACTTAAATGTTGATTCATAGTGTTCCAATGGTAATTTTTACATCAGCAAGTCATTCAGTATAGACACTTAACTATTTGGAAGTTAAATAGTATTTTTATTTATTTCTTGGACTTTTTGATTAGGAGTTTTTTTCTGTAGTTTGAGAACTACATAACACACTCTAGGTCTAAAACATCATCTATTCTTGAAATACATTTAGATTTGTGAAATGCTCTTATCTTTATCTAAACTATGTTTTTCAGAATTTAAATGTGTCTGATACTTGTGATATTTGGAAGGATTTCTTCTTCTTTTCCAATCGGTGACTGACTTTTCCTTTTTTCTCCTGTCAAGTCTGAAGCCTCAAGATTACCTGTATTTGCACCAGATAAAGAGAAGTCCCCTAAATACTGCTGTATAAACCTTCCAGATGGTTCATCCAGCAAAATGGCTGTTAAATCTGGATTCTCTATCAAAGAGGTGCTCTCCGGGCTCTGCGAGAAACATGGCATTAACATAGCTGCAGTGGACCTTTTTTTAGTTGGGGGTGATAAGGTATTTCATATTCCTGTGCTTTTTTTAAAAAGAGTTTTCATACTTATTTTATTAATAAGGACTTCTCTCAATAGTAATGCATTTGTCCTGGTTCTACTTACAGCTTTACATTGGCAATAGTAGTTAATTAAAGGAGTTTTTTAGTGAAACTAGAACTGGTAAAGTACTGTAGTTACAGTGTCTACATTACAGAAAGCAGGAGGGAGCTTACGACAAGGACATCCTTCTAATAGGAAGTTAATTTAAGTATCTAGTCCATATAGTTTGTTCAGGGGAGTGATTTGCTTGTATTTAATTGAAAGTATCCACAGAGAAAATAAACATCTTGTAGTAGACAGCATCTCACTAAAGCAAAGAAACATTATGACATTCAGTTGTTTGAAGGTGAAATGAGAAAAATTCATGCAAGAATTAAGGTCTATATTTTAATATTGAGGAAAGTTTCCAAGACAGCAGTCTACATTGGTGGGGAGTGATGGCTTTTATTCCAACAAAAGTATCACCAATTCAAAGAACTGTGGGTTACAGTGACAAAAAAGTAATGAATATGCATTTTATTGTTCCCTTTTAAGTATTTTAACTTGCCATATTTTGCATTGCATCATTCTGTGTAATAATTTATTTAAGTTAAGAACCTAGGCTTCTTTTAAAACACTAAAGTAAAGCAAAGCTGCTGTGGCATGGGCTCTTCTCTCTGCAGGCTACAGGTCCTGCCAGGAGCATACTCCAGCATGGCCTTCCCATAGGATCACAGCCTCCTTTGCGGGAGGGGACTTCCATGGGCTGCAGGTGGATATCTGCTCCACCATCATTCCTCAGTGGGCTGTGGGGAACAACCTGTCTCATCATGGTTTTCCCCACGGGCTGCAGGAGAATGTCTGCTCCGGCATCTCCTCCCCCTCCTTCTTCACTGACCTTGCTGTCTCCGGAGTTGTTCCTCCCATATCTTCTCACTCCCATCCCTGGCTGAAATTGCTTCTGATTTTTTTTTTTTTTTTACCTTTTTAACTCTTTTATCCCAGAGATGCTGCCGCTGTTTCTGATAGACTCAGCCTTGGCCAATGGTGAGTCCATCTTGGAGCTGGCTGTTGGACACAGGGAAAGCTTCTTGCTGCTTCCCAGAGAAGCTACCCCTGTAGTCCCCCCACCAAAATCTTGTCATGCAAACCCCAATACACTGCTGACTCCAGGGGAACTAGAAGTTTGATTATTGTCTCACAATTAGACAAAATAAAATACACTTCAATCATGCTGCCTATTGAAAGTGAATATCTACTAGAGTGCATACAACTTGTATTATTTCTGAGTTATATGAAAACTTTGTAAACAGTCAGCTATTTTTTTTTCTACATATTTTTAAACTAATTTTTTCTCTCTTTTTTTGTTTCTGACATGTGCTCTGTAGCCACTTGTATTGCACCAAGACAGTAGCATTCTGGATTCTCGGGACCTACGTTTAGAAAAACGCACTTTATTTCGGTAAGACCCACAAATACTATCTTCTGGCATTTTTCCACTCCATTTTCCCTTTTATGTTTTGTAAGTGCACTGAAGTGTATTGCCAGTTACCTGTGCAGCAAAACAGTAGTTAATGCAGAAAAGAATTTTTCTCAGTCCAGTAAAAAATCCAGTTAGCCATGCGATGCAACATTCATTGTACAGGTGCATTAGAAGAAATAGGCCTTATTATCAAGTAGAGTCTCATGTGAAGAAGGGTCTCCTAAAGTTTGCAGCTGAAAACAATTGACTTCCACATCTTGCAGTTCACTCAGCTGGATTTCGATACAAACTCAACTTTTACTTCAGATTGCAGTAGCACTTAGGCAAGAGAAGCACATTTAGCATGGGGATTTTCTAGGTTACATGGATGTCTGAATTAGATATCCTGTCCATGTTTAGGCACTGATAAAGACTTAGATTTAGAGCCAACTGCTAAGTGCCTTCTCTATAGGTAATGGTGAGATTGGGGTACATCTAGAAGGTAATTTTGTTTAATTCAGAAGGACTTTGACAGGTTTGAAAGGTGGGCCCATGCAAACCACATGAAGTTCAACAAAGCCACATGCAAGGTTGTGCACATGGGTTGGCACAGTCCTAAGTACAGCTACAGGGTAGGCAGAGAATGGGTTGAGACAACTCCTAAGGAGAAGGACTTGGGGATTTTTGTGTACAAGAGGCTCAGCATGATCTAGAAATGTGTCCTTGCAGGCCAGAAAGCCAAACATATCCTGGGCTGCCTCAATAAAAGTGTGAACAGCAGGTCAGGGAGGTGATTCTCCCCTCAACTCCGCTCTGGTGCAACCAGTACTCATTACATAAGAAGGACATGGAGCTGTTGGAGTGAGTCCAAAGGAGGCCTCAAAGATGATAAGGCTGGAGCACCTCTCCTAGGAAGACAGGCTAAGAGAGTTTGTCTTGTTCAGCCTGGAGAAGAGAAGGCTTCAGGGAGAACTTATTGCAGATTTCCAGTGCCTAAAGGGGCTACAGGAAAGCTGGAGGACTATTTATAAGGGGATGGGGTGATAGGACAAGGGGTGATGGCCTTAAGATGAAAGATGGAAGATTTAGGTTATATATCAGGAAGAAAACCTTCCCTGTGAGGGTGGGGAGGCCCTAGCATAGGCTGCCCAGTGGAGCTGTGGCTGCCCCCTCCCTGGCAATGTTCAAGATCAGGTTGGATGGGGCTTTGGGCAACCTGGGCTAGTGGAGGGTGTCCCTGCCCAGGGCAAGGTGTTGGGACTAGATGAGCTTTGAAGTTCCTTCCAATCAAAAACGTTCTAGGATTCTGTCATTCTGTGAGGACAGCCAAGGTAAGTATCAGTGGGAGGCCTACAGGGATGTTTCAGACTGAGCAGAGGAGAACCTACTGAGTTTCAAATGCTGCCAGAGGAAGCTTTTGGGATTGCTGTCTTGGATACTAGTGTGATTTTGATGCAAGTGTTCCAGTTTAGGGACATTTAAATATTGTTATGATGTCTGACTGCTCTAGCTGAAGCAGTTGTGAACAAGCATCTTCGACAGATCTGCAAGCCCAGAGTGACCTTCCACATCAGGAACAGACACATTTAGTAGGTTGAAGCAGCACAAGAGTGAGATGGAAATTAAACTGCAAGTGTCCTAGTCTAATCCTAAATGCAAGAACAACAAAAGGCCTTTAAGATTAGATGGATGTATTTACTGATTACATATTCCCATTCAGTTACATCTGTAATTACATGCCTAACTGGCAGATTGTGTTAAGACTAATTATATAAATACAGATTCATCTGAGCATAGATTTATAACCCTGGATCTTAAACAAGTCAGTGTAATAATAATAACATTATTAATATGGGTGGAATATAATTCAGTATGTTATTTATTTAGCATGATGTAATATTATTTTATAGCAGACATATTTTGTAAATCATCTGTTTCTATTTTTTCCCAAGTGACAGAAAATGTTCTGATGTTCCTAAATTCCAAAAATCTAAAATTCAAACTAGTGCTGTGAAGACTCCTGAAGTATTGATTTCAGGAAAAAGTAATGAAGTAGAATATTCTGTTACAGTAATGAGTTGCACTTTTGAATTGAATAAAATTTATTTTGTCAGGCAGTCTTCATTTTTGCTTCTTCAGTAAGAAAGGCCAGTTTCTTTTTGGAGGCACTTCAAATTAATGAATCTGGTACAGCATATTCATTTTCAAAATTGAGATTGAGCAGTCATTTATTAAATGTGAGTTTGTTTGGTTTCCAAATTACAAAGGAATTCTAACTAGACAGTATCATATGTTACTTGTTTGTTAATTAAAATGGAGAAACGTTCTACATTAATTCCTTCTGTGGGTAGACACTGTGTAACCAAAAATGCTCAAATATTTGGAATATTTTCAGACATAAGACAAATATTATGTTGTTATACTTGGTGATCTGAACATCTGCCGCTTTTGTGTCAATTACCAGCTAATGATTAAAATTTATCATTTCTATTTAGTAACTGTTATAGTCTAAGAAAATATGAAAGAAAATGTTTCAATTATTCAGGTTTTCTGTGGAAAAGTCAGTAAGACTTAACATCTTGGATTTAAGCAATTTGTGTAAGAGAAAAGTTAGAGTTTATGTTTAATCATGACTGACAAAATCACCAATCATTTTCATTTCTTCTACTGATCTATAATTCTTCTGATAGTTTGGGTTTGGGTTTTTTTTAGTAATAAGCCTCCCCTTTTTTCATACTGTGGTGCCATTATAGTCAAATGTGGCTGTTATGGAAGAATCAGGGCATGGAAGAAGAAAATTAAATAAACTCCAAACTGAACAGTGTTCTGTGCAGGGAAATAGGCATAAATGGAACCATTTATTTGGGTTTAAAAACAAAAATAATTTTTTTTCCGTTTTGATGAAATGATACAAAATTGCATAATAGACTCTGAAGAGGGTGGGTCTTTAAATTCCAACTTAATTGCTTTTACAACTTTTGCATGTAGGTTTCTCTTCCAGCAGTTTTTGTGATATGGATGCATCTAGTCAGGAATCTGCATCACTTGAAATTCCACTGTATTTGTTCTTATGCTTAAAAATTAAAAATGTGGCTCTAAACCCACCTTGATTGAATATGACATCATGAATCTCTCTTGTGGAAGTGGGGAGACATATATTTCCTGCATCCAAGGCTGTAGTTCAGGCATGGCATCACTTTGGAAGCCCTCCTGGACCAGGATGGTCAGAGCAATCTCACTGTAAAGATGAAAGTGTTATGGAATGTCTCTAACTGGTCTTGGGGATCACCATGCAATTAGAGTGGCCTAATTGCCTTCGCTCATCATGCCTTCACTCGGGTCTGATGAGTGAAACAGTGGAAGTTGTATTAGTGTTAAACATACTTCATACTTGAGGATAGGTCAGGATAGATTTGTGCTAGTGAAATTCAGGGTCACTAGCTGTAAACTAGTATAACGTTGCTGTAGATTTTATTTATTTTGTATGGTTTATTTATTGGAATGTTTCATACTTAATATTACAATTTATATGTTTCAGGCTGGATCTCGTTCCAATCAATCGATCGGTTGGTTTGAAGGCTAAACCTACCAAACCAGTAACAGAGGTCTTAAGGCCTGTGGTTGCAAAATATGGTTTAAATCTTAATGAACTAGTGGCAAGACTAGTAAGTACCTTTTAATGTAGTTCAAGCTACAGTATTTTTTGTCTGGAGAATACCGTGTTATAGTCCCTGAAATTATTCCTACTCTCGTAAGCAGGCATTAAAATCTATTTCTAACTATGTGTTGAGATGAAAATGCATAGTAGTCATAATCATTATGCTTAATAGTAACTTCCTCAAAGCTTTAAGTCTGCATCTGTTTTATATTCTCCTTCAGAATAAATACAACATCCTAAACATTAGAGCCTGAATGTAGCTTCTTCTAGAGCTCAACTTTTTTCATTATTAGCCAGGAAATAATCTCTTGATTGAGATCAGCTAAAGTTATAATTCCATTATCCTGGGAATCATGAAAGTTGCCTTAAATTCCCTGTAGAAAATTTCCCCAGAAGCAGACTGACTCAACGTCTCTGCTTCTTCTTCTAAACAAATCAAGAAATGAAAAGTTACTCTTGTGGTATATCTAGAATGTATACTGTCTTGGCTGTACCAGTCCATGTTTTTAAAATAACTGAAACACATGTTGGTATAAAGTTGGCTTCATTAAATAAAATTACAAAATTAACAGCTTACAACAAATTTAGAATAAAATATGAAAAATACAATTTGCTGAACATACACCCTAATGGTCCTAGAGTATTTGTGCATGCTTGCAAACTGGATGATGTTTTTCTCCTTGAATCTTCTTTTCCCCAAATGTCATTCTCTTCACAAAAATGAGGTGCACTTACTGTAATCAAGGTAATTTTATACTACTGGAATAAACATTTCTAGAATGGTAGAAGAAAGATATATTGAAGTTACACTGAAACATTAAAAAATTTAGACTGTATACATTTGTTCTGAAAACATCTTTTTCTCTATTATATACAAACTGTCTTCTGTCTTTAGAATGGTGAGCAGGAACCACTTGATCTTGGTGTCCCTATATCTAATCTGGATGGTCAGCGGGTTGTTCTAGATGAAAAAGAGCCAACAAAGGGTAGAGGTAAGATGGCCTAAAAGTTTTTAATTATGATGTCAAGTCAGTTTCATAAACCCTGACTTTTGTTAGTTTCTTCTATAGATACCGAGATGAGGTAAATGTGAATAGTTTTGGATATGTCACATATAACTTTATATGATAATATATATCATAACTAAAAAGGAGTGCAGTTTCTAAAGATCTAAGATTAAATTTATCTGTTTATACTGTACTATTGCTGTAAGAAATTTTTCACCGGTAATTCTTGAATATTCTACTTGAATATTAAACTGAATATTGTTAATTTTTTTGGCACAATTAGCACACTAGATATTAATGTAAGCTGCCCCAGTTGACAGTAAAGGTTCTGTTTTATTAGCAGAACTTTTTATAGATATAGAACATTTAGTTTTAAAATGAAATTTGTTGTGGTTAAATTAAATTGACTTAGAGCAGAGATGTGTGCTGCCAACTGCTATAAAAGCTTAAATCATAGAAGATCATTCTAGCAGCAGGCTAATTCTGTGATGGTATACCAGTGAAAAAAGGCCATGAATCTATATTTGCAGCTCAGTCTTTGAATAGTATATTTGTTGTTGGCAGATGTAATTTGAAGGAGCCATTTATGTAGAAGTGGACAAGGAGGATATGGCAATGTCTAGAAAACTATTGATGCAGAAAACAGGTTGGAAAAGATTCAACCTTTCAAAGGTCAATGCTTCTAAATATTTTTAGCTGACTAAATTCGAAATCTGGGAATTACAAATCAAATTAGTATCTGAGATTTTAAAAGCTATTTGATTTAAATAAAATAAAATAAAGGAGAACTTAAATGAAACTTCAGCATCTTTATACTTTGAAATTATTGCCACTATTAGGAATATATGAAGTGGTGAGGGAGATCATAGTAGATTTTGACTGCTCCTTCTTTATTTTCTGACTAAATCTTTGAGGAAATTTTAAAGCAAAAAATCTGTTTTGTTCATCATTGTCACTTAAATTTTACTTCTTTGGGAAATTATAAATTTGCAGTTATAGAAGGTATGTTTATTGTTCAGTGTTTACAGATAAACAAAAAGGTGCATCAGTAAAACAGACTGCAACTGTAACTACTTCAAGAACTCAAGTATCAACTGTAAGTCTTCTGCAATTATTTTTGTCCCTTAGATCATCTTTTGTTTGCTCTGGAATTCTTTACTAAAAGCTGCATTCATCCATGATTTTGAATCAAACAAATTACGTAACTAGATTGACTGTCACTATAATTCATCTGATATTTTTTCACTGTCAGCAGCATTTATTTGTGAGAACTTTGTCTTCATGATGAGTAAAATAGCTCTTCACTGTGTTATATTTGTTGTTTTGTGTCCCATTGGCTTATCTGTATTTGAAAACGATTGAGTGACTCTGAAATCCAAAGGCCATTTCTGAATTATCTGGAGTAAACAATAGTCTATTTAAATTTACACATTTTGGGGAAGTACTATGGCAAATATTCTTTGCGATAATGAAGATTAAAGGAAAACATTTGGTGGTGTTAGAGAAAAGTGTTTTCAAAATAACTTCTTTTATTCACATAGACCATGTTATGTACACGGTGCTGTAGCCTAAATGTAAGTAGTGCTTAACTTTCCTTCTAATGCAGGGAGAGGGAAGAACTCTAGGAAAGTCTAATTCTATCAAAATGAAAGGCGAAAATGGAAAAAATGCTAGGGAAGTCCGGCTGTCAAAGAGAGAAGACTCTATTGCAAAGATTGGGAAAAAAAAATGTCAGAAAATAAATTTGGATGAAGCAGAGGGTATGTGAACTTTATAGTTTATGTATTAACATAAGTAGACTTAGAAAAATGAGAATTTTCTATCTGTGTAGGAAAAGATACTGTGTGTTTAATACTGCATTGTGAAAAACATAGCCATGAGCCTTATATTTTTGTTTGATACTGTGTTAAATTATAAACTCTTTGAAGCTGAAGGTAAAATTTTAAGAATACCTAAAGATAAACGTGGGTGCCTAGTGGGATTTTCAAAAACAAAAGCTACCTAATTCCAGGTGGAATAAATAGGAATTAGTCACTTAATTGCAATTGTATATCCCATTTAATACCCTTTGCAAGCTGTAGAAGCTTGCCTTTATCTTCACCTTTACTTAAGAGCCTTTACCTCACTGAAAGGCATCTACACCATGGTGTAGATCTGAATTTGCCCAGGTAAGAATTTTGAAAATTTTATGCTAAAGTGTAACAGTTAGGGCAGTACAATCTGATGACTGGGGAGGAGCTGCGATGGGCAAGAGTTTATATTCAGTAACTGGTCTGAAAAGGTGGTTAGAAGTAGAAATAAGCAAAGAAGTTACTGGTATTCTGAGTCCTATTTTTACCTTCAATCACATCTAAGTAGTTTTGGTGATATTTGAAAAGAACTTGTAAAGAGAATTTGCTTTCTTACAGAAAGATGTCCATAGGAGAGAGGAATAAAACTGATGTAGCAGTAGGAATCTTGACGTACCACCTTCTGCCCTAGGGCATTAACTGAAGCTATTATTTGTGTTGTTAGCCCTACATGTTCCTCCCTATCTTCCCATGTAGAAAAAAAATTGGAGGATATATTTTACCCACAGATTAAAATTTCAAGCGGATGTTAATTAATATGCTTATCCAAAACTGGGATATGCACAGTTATATAGCAAATGAATGATCATCTGGGAATGAATGTCCACTGACTGGAGTGGAGAAAAATGCTTTGACCGAAACTTTTATTGCAAAATAGATGTTTATTAATATAAGTGTTATTACAAAATGTTACTGCATTTAAAATTACTTTTCTGTTGCTTGCTATTTTGTTAACTTGTTTTCCATATTTTAATATTTTCATTTTTCTTCCTAGGGCTGAGTAAAACATTAACATAATTTGAAAACTTCAGAATTCGAGGCTTTCACATTTTATTTTGAATTTTGTGAAATTTGTTCACGTTCGGAAAATACGTATCAAATGTTGTAGACTGTTTTTTTAATGAAAAAAAAAACAAACAACTGTTCTATGAAGTTTGAAATTTCAGAAAGGAACATTTTTGTATGAGACATATCAGAAATGTTGCATGTTTTAATATGCATACTGCCATTTTGCAAAACTTTGGCAATAAGAAGCATTTTGAAGCTTCCATCTTGGCTACGTTCAGATTTTATGGCATTTGAAAAAGCATGTTAAAGAGTAATTTTTACAAATACATTGCACAGCCTGACAAATAGAATATTAAGAATAAGGTCATACAAGTATATAAGTGTATGACTTCGTGTTATGCTAAGTTAAAACTGATACTAACTTTTTGTGCTATGTTTTGTAATGGCTTTTGCTTCAAACAGTATTTATAAGCTGTGTTGAAATTATTGTTTTTACTTCATCTGTTGGAGATGGCCTTTTTAAGCGTCTTTAATATTCAGTAGTTTAAATGCTGTCTTCTTGAAAAATTAGGACATGCAGAAACCCTATATTAAGAGTTACATATTTTTATATTTATATGTTTTGTACCAAAGAGGTTGTTTATTGTTGCGATGCTTCTTTTTTGAGGAGTGGTATAATTCTTGGCTTACAATTGATAAGTTTCTTGTTGCCAAGTTTTGAGACTTTCTAGAACAGTGGTGTTTTACTGTGAGCATTATTTATATAGAGAACCATACTAAACCATTGGACATCATTAAGGACATGATCAGAAATTCACTTCGAATTGTGTTAAAAACTCTAAAAGAAAAAGGAAAGCTGCCCCATCACTTTTCATAATGGTTCCTTTGGTGGTTATTGACCACCTGTATGCTACTGATTCACTGCAGCACAAAGGCAAAATGGGGTTACTTAAATCAACATCTGATCATGCCCTGTGATTATAATAGCCTGGGCGAAAACTACACCATGAACTGAATTTGAACTGCGATAAAATATTATTAAACTGAAAAAAATTCAATATAACAAGGAAGCTTGCAACAATTTGAATCTTTAAACTTTCAAACGGCATGGCTATTTTTTTAGTTAAGATGGGTAAAAATCATCCAAGATATAAAAATGTGCACCCATTGTCAGTAAGACCAGAGCCTTGTTTTGTATAAAGCATTAAAAATCCTGTGTGTGTGTAAAATTAACTATTAACTGCATAACATAGAAGATGTGTTCAAGGCTCAGTGAATTGCAGCTGTTCTAAACTGCAAAACTCTTACAATAGCAATCCTGATGGTCTTAATTATAATGATGCTAGCGAACATTGCTGCAATTGAAAAAGTTCCTAATTAACTTGGGATCTTATTTCAAGGCAGCATTGAGAGAATTGAAGATCTTCATGGAAAATAAATGTGCTGAAAATTTACATTTTAATGACAATGCACTTTCTGACAAAAACTTGTCAATTTTGGGTTTTTCCCCAATAGAATTTTTTGAACTCATATCCAAAGCTCAAAGTAACAGAGCAGATGACCAACGTGGACTGCTAAGGAAAGAAGATCTTATTCTTCCTGACTTTCTTCGTTTACCGCCCACTGGACCAGAACCATCCTCCTCTACTCCTGCAGGCCCTAAAGGGCAAGTTTCAAAAAGTGATGGCAAGGATGGATGTACATCACCAAGCGGAAAACAGGAGTCTGTACAAAACTTAAACGAAAATTCAGTTAAGAAAATGGGTTACTCGGAAAATAAACATAAATCTGCTTTGACAGCACTTCACAGTCAGAAGACTTTCAGTGTTCCTTTTAATACCCCATTGTCTCCGATTCCGCACGCGCAGGAAAGCAATGCAACAATATGGAAAAGGCAGTCAAGAGAATTACAAGCTGAAGGCATACAGATGGTAGATGATGAGAACGTGGCAGACTTGACTCTCATGGCTGAAGGAGATATTAGTAGCCCTAACAGCACTTTGCTACCACCGCCACCACCAACACCACCGTCAGACATCAGTAAATTCACAGAAGCCAACTATCCACCCCCAACTCCTTTTGCAGGTAATCAGGAAAAATCTGGATATCAAAGATCCAATTCAGGTATTTCTAGATTTTAATAGTCTTTCCTTTTCAGTAAAACTACTTTTCCTTGGTTGATCAGTATTTGGCACCCATTAAAACAAGACAGAAAATTCTCTGTGCACCTTATTTTTTTTTATAAAAGAAGGAAAAAAAAAAGATTTTCATTGCCTTATTCTGTGCTAACTGTAAATTCTCTGGTTGCCTTCAACAATGAACTTTTGTTTGGATTTGGCATGTGGCCAAAAACGGACACATGCAGACAAACCTTTAAAATGCATCCATATGCTATAATTATCTCATTCTTTACCCTAGAAGTACAAAGCAGGATATCAGCATTTTGAGCTGCATAACACTGTTGTGTTCCAGAATTTCTGATCCATTTGCCATAATGAGATACATGATTAGGGTTTGGAAGTTTTAAGTGCTTTAGCAGGAACCCTAATTATGTGTTGAGAATTGCAGTACTGTTTATGATTAAAATTTGAAATTGATAAACCTTAATTTAAAAATACTTCCTTAACAAATCAGATATTTATGCATAAAAATGTTGCATTTTTTTTTAACCCATACTTTGCTACAGAGAGAAATAGATTGGCTCTATTGCACTTTCTCCCAAAACATTTACATGTGAAGTAGCTCTTTCTATTAGACAATTTTAAAAAAAATGTGTGACTTTTTTTTTTTAGGCTGTAAGTTTCATGGTCTAGCAATATCACAGAGCAATATTAGCCCAAGGGTGAAGTATGGATTTTCTTTATAATCACAGACTCTAATCGTAATTGCTATTACCAGAAACAAGAGTTTGAAGACGATGGGTGTTGTGACATTGACATTTTACAGTCATTGTACTGTACATTTTAATGTAAAATATAAGAGGTATCTATGTGCTACATTTATTTTTGATGTTTCACAAACATATGGTGCCATAATTTGTATGATCACATTTCTTTGTGATGTGGGAATATACATTTTAATTATTTATCTTTTTACACAGAGTATTTGATACTGTTCTTTATCTGTATGGTTGATGATTTGTAATTACTTCTTTGGCTGTTGGATGCTTTTAAATAGCAGTGCAAATTATTTCATCCTCTTGGTATCTTAAAAGCAAATTTCCTTATTAGTAGTATTTGAGAAATGTTCTATAAGCACTACCACTTAATTTTTGAACCTGAGTATTGAACGGACTTGTAACCAGTGCCTACGAATAACGAAATTACAAAATGTACTTCAGACATATTGATGTGCATATGCATA
Organism: Heliornis fulica; assembly: GCA_013399135.1. NCBI lineage: Eukaryota > Metazoa > Chordata > Aves > Gruiformes > Heliornithidae > Heliornis > Heliornis fulica. The sequence goes on along the minus strand of VXBZ01005257.1, from coordinate 283,319 downwards.
GATTTGTGTTGGTGTCTTTCTGATAATATGACAAGTGTACAACATAGGTATCAATTTGCATATTTTTTCAGTGAGAACTGTTAAAAAACCATTTGCACTTAAAAAAAACTTCATGAATTTACAGTATTTTAATGCATGCCATACATTTCTGTGTAACCACTGAACTGTAGCTTTCCCTTTTCCCACTTTCTACTCTTTACTTTGTAGAAATCTTTGTGTAGTTTTCACATGTATTTTGTATCTTTGTTCTCTCAGGAGTAATAAATTCTAGACCTAGTTACGCAAACTGGTTTTAAGCTTTGATTTTCTTATTTAAAAACAGTTCTTTCAGTCCCAGAGTAAGAATTCTAATTGAAATTATCTTCCAATTTAAACAGATTAATAGATATGAACTAGCAATTACCATGAGACAAAGTTGACAAGTTGACAAACTTTATTAACAATCTAGATATCAAAGGGCAAAACACTGTCTTGAGATGCTGATGGGTCACATGTGAAATCCATAGCATTGACATGTGGACCAGAAGCCAAAGAAGACAGGAGATTGATTTTAAATGAGTCATAGCAGGAACTCCTGAAAGGAGAGTCTCTTCTGTCTCCGGGTTCTTGGGCTAAACTTTATATTCATGACTTTCCTTCTTATTTTAAACTAAAGCAATTCTTCCTGGGTCTTTTAAGAAATGAGCTGGTGATCTCAGTTAATTTGATGTGGAGTAACCAATATAACAGCCTCTTTATTTGGTAGCTGTGGGTAGGGAACGGAGGGTTGGATGGATGCTGGAGTCTGTAGTACTCTCTTCATTCTGGGAGATGGGTCCTATGTAACAGTACTGTGGAGCCAAAGAAAAAGTACTGCAGAGAAGCTTGTGGTGCTGTTACCTAGGCCTCGTCATATTCTGGGGACTGAAAATGTCATTTTTCCAAAAGTCACTGTGGTCCCACTTAGTCATGGGCTTCCATGAAAGATAATGAAGCAGTTAAAAGGGGAACTGCTACAGGATTTTTAAAATTATCAAGAATTTTCCATAACAAATAGCTAATATCCTACATATTTAATATTTTAATTTTTGTACATTAGAAATTGTATTTTAGTTTTCTGCCATAGTCATCTATGAGAGATCTTTAATCAAACAAAATAATTTCACAAAACTAAAATCATAGTTTTTCTTAGCTTTGTGACAAACCAGATTTATTTTTTGTTAGGAACAAAAAAAAAATGCCTAAAAGATGTTAAACACCTTCCATTTTTGCTACAACCTTATTGCATACACTAATGCTATTCTGCACTCGTCTCACAGTACACTGATATGTTGTGGGAACTGTGTTCTAGAAAAGAACGGTGATTTTATGGAAAAAGCGTGGGCTGAAACAAAACTTTCCTATTTTCACAATTTCTTAGATTGCATGGAAAGATTCTTCAATGACATACAGTAATCGTAACAAAGACTGCTGGAAACTATCTCCAGTCAATAATTGATATTTCAGAGGACTAAATCATCAATAATGGTTGCTTTTTTAAGTGCTTTAATGGTTCTCCGTTCATAACCTGCCAACGATGGAAAATGCATTTCTGATTGGTTTATTGAATTAAAATGTGAGGATAAAAAGAATGACTACATGAAGTGGTCTATAATCTAGGTTTCAGATTTGTATAAAGGCAAACAACATGTAGGCTTACACTCTGAGTTGGGCTTTTATACACTGTACTTATACATGTTGGGAAAAGGGCTGGGGATGCAGGATGAAGCGATCCCTCACATTCTGCAGGAGGCAGCTCTCTAACTGCAGACTGATATGGCCAAGCCAGACCCCTGAGACAGCTACCCCTCGAGGGTTTTTTTTTTTCACTCAAAGATATAAAAATGCAAATATGAATATAGGAAAACAGCAAAATGCAATTTACATTGCTCAGAACTTTTGAGAAAAATTTCTCAAACTCAGATCTTAACTTTCTTAGATACGTGAAACCTCTTTATACCATAGTAATATTTGGGTATGCGGTAAATATCAAGTCAGTTTGCAGCACAAGAATCATTACTGATTCTGTATGTATTACTCATCAAGAAGAAAATGTCTCTATTTTCGTATAATCCTGCTAGTTCTGGCAGATTTCCCACTTTAAAAATCAGGGGTTTCTGGAATCTGAACTCATTCTGAAATGTGCTTACTTCATGTCTCTACATATGATGGTGGCGGTACCCATCTGTGGAAGAAATAATTATTGTGTGGTGCAATTGGCTTGAAGTGGTAATTTGTTTTTGAAAGTGTTAAAATAAGATTTAATCTCTTTAGGTTTTTTTTATTTGTTTGGGTTTTTTTTTTTGTTACTGGATTTTTTCCTTTTTCATGGTATAGTCTAGGTATTTTGAATGTTTCTCCCAGGGTGTTAGGCATGCTCATTATGTTGATATGAAAAATAGCTGTTGTGTGGACAGGCAGTCTTTCAAACCTTTAGTGCCTTCAAGAGACTGAATATAAGGAGGAACTTTTTCAATGTGAGGGTGACAGAGCACTGGAACAGGCTGCCCAGAGAGGTTGTGGAGTCTCCTTCTCTGGAGACATTCAAGACCAATCTGGACACCTTCCTGTGTGATCTGAACTAGGTCCTGTGTGATCGTGCTCGGGCAGGGGGTTTTGACTACATGATCTTTTGAGGTCCCTTCCAACTCCTGACGTTCTGTGATTCTGTGACCCCGCAGTTCAGTCGAAGGAGTTTATTCAAAACTCCCTTTTATAGGTATGTAATGTTACTGGTGTTAAGATAGAGAGCCAGCTAGGGAAAATAAAAGCATTGTGATCTCTCTGGAATGATGTTTGAATAATGAAGCTGTTGAAGATAAAGGGTGAATTTAGACTATAATAAACAGTTACTGGATTTGTTCTGAAGATACCGCTTGGTTTCTGAAATAGATGGGCAATGTCAATCTCAAAGTAAACATTCTTCCTTTCTTATTGGAAAGCTTCCAGAAATGGGATAGCACCAGTTCTAGGGATTTGGGTTTTGTTCTTTGAAAGAGAAATTATGCAGAAACAAAAAGCAAGGTGGACTCTCAGAGCCTGGGGTTGGCTATTGTTCCCTAAGACAAAAAAAAACCCACAAACAAAAAAATTCCCAACTGCTCTTTTTTATTATTCACATAGAGGATGCAGTACACTACAGCGGAGGAATAGAGATCTGATTATAGCAGCAGCATTTCTGGGACTACTAAATGGCTATTAAACTTCTCAGTTATAAGGGGAATGAATTCCACGTGCAATAAGCTTTGTGATAGTTTAGGAGATCATGCCTCTGTCTTCAAAAATTCAACATAAACCTTTATTTTAGTAAAAAAAATTGGATAATATTTTATGTAATTAGAATTTTAGATAATCCTTTCATTCACATTGTATATTTTCTGAAACAACCCAGTGGTGTTTCCTATTTAAATCAAGATAACCATGAAAATGAAAACATATGTGACATAAAAATTTAAGAAAGGAAGGGATTATGAATAAATGATGTAAAAATCATGTAAATCATTATTTTTAACAAAGGCTGTTGTCCTGCAGTTAATTACATCATTACTGGTACTGTCTAATTTTATAGAGGATAATTGGATTCTGGATCAATATTAAGAAGTACTCATGGGGATCCAGTAATGCTAAAGCCAGAATCTGCTAATCCTCTTTTAATCAGAACATGATTAAATGGGAGAATTACACGTCGTGCATGACTGAGATCAATAGTAAACAAAGGAGAAGGAGTGTTATGTTAAGTGTAGACAACGGGTGAACGAAGAAAGCCTTAAGGGATAATGATTTGAAATGTAAGCTTATTTCAATCAAACAGCAAGATACACACTGTAGAGGGGATTCCAAATGTTATCATCAACTAGATAAAACATTAGCAACATTGCAACTGCTCTTTGAAGCAAATGCACACAGGCTAAACCCAGCTCTCTTCAAACACATGACTTTTATTTGGACAGTGAAATGAACTTAGTCGAATTATTAGTTGAAATGTAACTGGTAGCCCTGCTACACCACATTTCAGAATTTCTTAATTGACAAATAGCATAATGAATGACAGATTAAATTAAAGCTGGTTCATGTAATTCAATCCACTATTCCCCAACATGATACTCTCCGCAATAATTAAACCTGCTGTTGTTACTGACTGCTGATGGGAAGAAGGCAGACCCAATACTAACAATAAATGCTGGAAGATCAAACCAAGAGCCAAATGGCTTCAGACTGTGGCAGGGGTGTTTTGTCACACCTGTCGCTCGGAAAGTGTTTGACAGTTATTTCAACTGGCCAGGTGCATTGAGGGTGTATCTGTTACTTTGTATCAAAATTCAAAACTTATTTTATTTCTTTTCAGAGCATTCCTGGCTTTTAAGTGACATTGTGTGTAGTTCCCTACAGCAGCTTTTGGAGCCACGTACATAAAAGAACCCTGTCCCCCGTAAAAAATTTACAGTAGCTCCTTCTTGATTCTGTACACTGCTGGTCAGTGGCAGTAGCCACATCAGCTCCTGAAACATTCGGGTTTTGTCTTTCCAAATAATGTTTTGTGTTTTATCCTTTGCAAATGCTTTGGGGTTGGCTACAATGAAATAATTTCTATCCATTGCAAATGTATTCCAGTGATTCCTGGGACAAAAGTAAATAGATGGATAATGAGAGCATTGGTGCTTTGTGGAATAATCCATTTCCTAACTTGATGGCCTCGTTGTTACTGAGACAGATTTCAAGGCCCCAACCCTGTGCAGCAGCTGGTGTTTGATCATGCAACTGAAATACAGCGTATAAAGTCAACTTTCCTTTGAAAAGATTTAGCATAAACTGTACGTAGGAGCATTTTATTAAATCCTCTTTCTCCTTGTTGTTATATCAGTTAAGAGATAAAAGGAAAGAAACTTTTGAAAAGAATTTAACTTGCAGAATTCTAAAGTGTAAAGTATCCCTTTCCCTTCAGAAACATAAATCAGATTGCAAACTTAAAAAATGCTTACAGTACTGATTGTACATCAGCTGGTGTGGAAATCATTTATCCACCAGTTAAAAGAATCCATGCCTGGGAAATCTAAAGTTTTGAAGTACCATTTCCCAGCAGTTCAGAACAGGAAGAGAGAAGTGTCTTTCCCAGAGTCAGCCTTCCAGGTTACATGTGTTAATGAAAAGAGCTACTTATCCTGAAATATTGCCAGGACATCCAAGTAAACTGATCACTGCAGATGTGACCGTCACAAAGCTCCTTTTTTAGAGTTTCATAAAAAGCTCACTCGGGCAGTGAGTTAGGAGACGTTGTTGTATACAATTGGAGATGAGAATGGGATCTGCCAGATATCCTGCACTAAGTGAACTTGGGGACTGAAAATCCCTGATTGCATTTGGAGGGGGTATATGGAGTAAATAACCAGTTCCAGGAGCTGTTCCTGAAAACTTGGGTGATTTTTTGCAAGGGTTATAAGTATTATGAAATACTTCAAACAGATTCTTTCCTGCTGAAAGTCACCACACAATTGTTAAACCGGAGCTCATTCTCTTTGACTGAATATCCAATCCTCTCTGACATGGGAAGCTGAGTGCCTGGGATCAGCAGTGTAGAAGCCAGCAGAGTAGTCCTGCTATCTTGCAGTAGCACTGAGAGCTGTCTAAATGGTAAATGGTATTGACGAGAATGTAGGATCTTAGTAAAGATAGAAAGCTCAGAGGCTGGATCTACCTGGAAGCAGTGCCTGTCTGTATGGAAATGGGGTTGGGAAAATGATTGAATAGAATTTAACATTCTGTCCCGTATGAAATCCTCTACGTATGTACTTTCAATTACAGAGCTCATCTCACACAATCTACTTGTTTTTATTAAAAAAAGAGAAAAGGTGTGAATGGAACTATACCAAGTATTGACCACTTAAAAAGTGAAAGTGATGGATTTCAGATCAGATTCAAACTACGCTTGAGTAAGTGAATCGTAACTAAAATTAGCACATTGAAAAAGAATGGATCTAATAATTATGGTGTAGAAATACTCCCGTTGCAAGATGTTATGAGTGGACCTTTAAATCCCAAGCATCTGCTCTGTGTTATGGTTATTTGGTCCTGTCATCTGCATTTGACTGCACTGTTCCAGAAACTTCCAAGAAACCCATCTTTGCTTTGCATTTAGCCAAATGCTCCCTTGATCCTAACCTCCTCTGAAAGCAATGTCTTCCAATATCTCAGTTCTTAGAGCTTGAGGAATATTTTATATAGCAAAAGAAAAATTCCCTTTGTCTTCCTCTGTCAAGACACTTTTCTGTAGTCATGTTAAACTCAGAGAGCTTGAGGCTAATACATACGTTCAAAACTACAGAGAAATATTGGTAATATTGGAAGTCAGGAGATCAGCCTGATTTACCTTTTGAATAATTCTGACCAGTACACCTAGCCCTTTAAGCAGGTATTTAACCATGATCTCCAGTTTACAGACCAATCTTCCCATCTTTAAACCAGCTGGAAGTTATTAATGAGATCAGATGCAGAAGGCAATTCCCTTAGAGCTGTGTGGAATGCTTGGCAGGGGAGATGATGATTGCCAGTAGGCATGATGATGCTGTTCCAGTCTCTTAAGAATTTAATCTGTGCAACTACTGCTCTAAGCACTGGGTTCCTTTTCCTTCTGAAGTTAGGTAGGACATTTGACAGATTAGATTCCGGAAAATGTAATATCATTCTTGACATGCTTTATGTAAGGCAAAGTATTCGACAAGAGATACTCATGGAGGTTTTCATCGCTTCAGTGCAAGAATATATGAAGACAAATTTTATCTGTGAAAGCTCTTTGCACCTTGGGTGGTACCTTGCATAGTTTGCCCAGGTATTCGTTACTCAGAACATGAGGAGACCAGTGCAGAGCTGTTGTAGGCAACATTTAAGCTTCATTGTAAAGCTCCACTGATTACATGCAAACCTTGAGTCTATTTTCAAACTTGCAGGATACATTGATATACAGTCTGGATTTGGGAATTTCTCCTATTATTTGTGCTAAATAACTTTGTTTCATAAATGCTGGGGGATTAAAAATTAGTAAGAAAAACACATTAAAATACTTTTACAGTGTAGTGTTACTTTTGAAATCATCTTTCTGTTTGGTGCAGATGAGCCAAGTTATTTTCTACCCTGTCAGGAACAGAAATAATTTTCACAGTGTTATCCCTTACTAATTCTGTATTCTTTTGAACCAGTATTTTAGGTATGACCTGCTCTGTTACTATCCTGACTCTAGAAGTAATTTATTAGATGCTTGAGAGGAATTAATAGAAAAAACTGCTCATAGTACAGATTTATTCCTCTTCAGATGGGCTTATGTTTTATGAAGCCCAAGAGATAACACTGACCTTATTTTTGCTTTGTTCTTCTTCAGACAACTTGCAAACCCAGTTGCTCTGTGTGGTGACTCAATGACACCCTAATTCCAATACTTAATGACATTTTTTATATTTAGCTCTAGAAAGACCCGGCAACCAAATAAATACAGTGATAGCTGCACCTTCCATAGCATTCCTCAGCAGGAGGCTCCAGCTCTTTGATCTGTTGTTCCCAGATAATGCAGGTTGTAGCTTTTGACTATGGGAAGGGCTTCAGCTTAGTTCAAGTCAGCAGAGAGATGAGACCTTACACCACCATGAAATATCTTTACATTACATTTGGCAGAAGGATGTCTTCTCAATACTATGACAACTGGATGACTCATGTCAATGCAACCATTTGGTGTAATTTATCATTAGTATGCTTTAAAAAATATTACCTTTTTTAAACCAGTATAAAAGGAGAATCCTAGATCTTATTCAAAGAGCAAAGAATCATAGATTAAAAAGACATCATAGGATAGAAGTGCAGCGTGTTACACCATTGCCATGCAAACAGCAGTTGGCAACTGAGCCCGTGTTTGGCTGCAGTGGGAAGGTGTAAACCTGAAGTGTAACAAGAGCCTCATTAGATGTTAGCTGTGACTTATTGGGCTGGAGTCGTGCTGGGCTAGCAGGGCTGAGGAAGGGCCTCCTAGCAGGGCCTCCTCTCTGATGTTGCTCACCTCATGTGTTTGGGGCTTGATCTAAATCCCCCGAGTGTGAATAAAGGCAAGCGTTACTTATGCTGAATAGCCACATTATTAATCTGGGGTTCCACTGTAGATAAAGAATTAAAATAGTATTGCACTACTTGGAATATTAACTTATTTAATTAACAAGAACACGTTGAGAAAACCCTTGAGAAGACCCTGGAGTGATTGGAATGAAACAGTATGGAATTCCCTTTTTTGCTCTTTTCATTTGCATTTTTCCTCTTCTCCACATCAAAAAGTTCTTGATTGCAACTATTACACATTGAAATGTCTTTTTCTTGCAAAATACACCATGCACATCACTTTCTGGAGCAAACACAAATAAAAGGTTTCGTAGGCTGCTATGGGATCTAACCCCACAAGTCTCATGGGATTGGTGTGACTAAATATGCTAGTCTGGCTAGCACGGGAAACGTTTAAAAATGGTGTGGGCAAGGGGTGCTGGGCAAGACGGTACCTTTTAAAGAACAGTTGGTGTAGATGGGAAGAAATGAAAAGTGAAATGGAAGCCCTCACTCAGCTCTGCCTTTGTGCCTTCAAAGAGTTTCCGTGGTTTTCTTGGATACCAGTTGGATACCAGACTGCAGTCTGCAGTGTCACACCTGACACACGCACCTTCTGGGGAGCTCGAGGTTTTAATACAGGGTTAAGTCAGGAGAATGATGATGTGAGTAGCTCTGTAGAATAGGCCTAAAACATAACAATTGTGATTGTTGAAGTGCTTTATGAAAAAGAAAATTCAAGGTTAAAAAATGATAATCACATGTATCTCAGGTCTTTCATGAATGTTTAAAGCTCTTCAGCAGATTGAGTTAGTTATTTTCTTCTTGCCCTGCAAACCATGGCCCATAATTGCTTGGTTAGAGTTTAGGACAGTGAACTGCAACTTCAGATCATCCCTTCCCAGTCTGCTAGGGAACAATCTCTAGCCAAGTAAAAGTAGTATCTCAGCAGGGACCTGGTATTGGCAGGCAGTTCAAGTCAAGGAGTGTGTCCCGTTATGCCCCAGTGGAAGCTCTGTACTCTCCTCCTTCACCTTTGGGTTTGCTGCTGGGGAAGTTTTTGTTCCAGAGGTGTACAAATTTATACAAAGTCATTATTTTTAACGGAGTCTTTTTAAAAACCCTGAAATGCTAAATTAAGACAGATACATTAATATGTATATGTGTGTCTTTGAGATCTAGTGTTTAGCTGCCTACTTGGTACATGGAGTCTCCTGGATGGGACAGAGGAATATCCCATCTGATAGTCTACCTTTGGGACCTCAGAGGAAGCTGCAATATTGAAAACTGCTGAAAGCCAGGAGAGACATAACTTTTATGTTTTGTTTTTTATTTTGTTTTGTTTTTGTTTTTTAATTATTATGCTAGGTGCAAACCACAGGAAGAAAAAAGATTCACAAGGAAACTATTGTGAGCATACCTCTCACAAAGTGAAGACTAGCAGAAGCTTTAATCCTCTTGGTGGGAGACAGAACCCTGGTACGGAGCTCCCTGTGAACCGGATCATCGATGTGGATGGAGTCAAACTGGAAGACACTGGCACACGCTCCTGTGATGATTCTGAAGGGAACCTCAGCTTTGAAGGTTACATCTCTGAACTGAGATCTTGCCAAGGGAGGATGAGGACTGGAGTTTATAGGACATCAGACCTTCCATCTCTGATTACCGTCAAGAGTGAGAAGAGAAAGAGCACTGAGAATCAGTATAAAGCTACTTTTGTTTGAATTGCTGGCTTTAATTAAGAGTTCTGGTAATTTTGCTTGGCATCAGCAGCAATGGACATTCCTTAGAGACATGTTTCTGCAAGTTATAAGTGGTTTTCAGTACCCATTGCCTTCAAGAAGACTGACAGATTGTCTCTTCTGATATGAGTTAGAACCCATAGAGTGAAAAAATTATTTTTCCATGAAAACATTGAGCTATTTAGATTTGTTCTCTTACCATTTCTATATGTTTTCCCTGGGATGTTTCCATTGCACAGTGCAATTAAAATTGTTATTTCCACCCCTAGCCTTCCAGTCCTTAATAAAGACAAACTCACTTTAAATTCCCCTATCCATACTTTTTATTTAAGATGATTTCAGTTTAATCTCCTAATTTTTTTTCCTGGTCTGCCGTATACCCTGTGCGTCAGCAAACTTTTGAAGTTGAAGTAAAATCAGTTACTGGTATAAAAAGATTAGGATTCATTGCTTCATATCTTCCTATCTGTCTCATGATATTTGGGAAGATGTCCAGGGGGAATTCAGTCTTGTCTAATGCGTTGCCTGGATGGATATATGCAATAAGACGGTTGTAAGACAAGGAGTAAGAAGCTAAAAAACTCCCACAAATACTGTGAATTTCCTGTTCTGGGAATAATAGCTGCTCTTGTAGCCAACACTGGTGATGTTTCCGTACCAGAAATGGCTAAACTAATGACACAGTGATGGGAGGATCGTCATCACAGCTTTTGGTGTCCTACCCTTGGAGGAAGGTGGATTTTGTTACTTCTCTTTCAATAAGTGATTAAGTGCTCCTCTTTCTTATTAATATCTGTCCATAATTCTAGTTTCAGTTAATCTTCTAGCCTTGGGCAGAGTTTTGAGGAAGAAAAGATACTTAAGTGTACTTGAACATGTTGCTTTTGCCACCCACTCCTTTTTGCTTTCCAATTTCTTGAGAAGAAGTTATGAGTCTGGACAAGCCAAAAGGTACACAAAGATATGAGTGAGTTGGGCTTCCACTCATCAATGTGAAACAATATTGAATGTATATATTGAGACCTCCTGGTGAGACTTAAAAAGTCATGTTGCATAGCTCCTAGACTGCAGATCCACACAGGGGTAAGTCGACGTCTTACAGTAGTTTTTCTTTAACTTCTCTTTCTTTGCTCCTAAGGCCTACCAAGAAAAGTGAATTTTCCTAATAGCCAAGAACTTGATTCTGTAAGATAAGGAAGAGGTACAGATTATTATATAACAGTAAAGTAAGATTCCTAAAGCTTAGGAGTTGTAGATCAAGTACCTCAGTGCTACAAATGGACACAGCGCCCATTAGCTTTAATACTTTAATTCATCGCGACTGCAAAGAGGTTCTGTTCTTGATATTGAGGAAGGTCCTTGTTAGCATTAGGTACAACTCAGTCTGTGACTGAAGGAGGATGTATCCTCTGAAATAGATGTGCTTTTAAAAACTTCCAAGTTTGGCTTGGAAACTGATGGGACTGGGTAGCACGCTGTAGTGGGCTGTGCTGTTCAAACATTGCCATAGCATGTTTTGCACACTCGGACTGTGCCTCTGCTGAGAATAAAGGGGTGGAAAGGTTTTATAGCTTTCATACTACTCCATAGGATATGTTGTTTGTATTGTTCTATATGTCACCTGTGTGAGACACAACATAACAAAATGGTCATAGCCCAATAATGTGAACATATTGAAGTATATGTTTTTAAAGTGTTCCTCCTTGGCCACATTTTTTTCCTATTTTCTGAAAAGTTAATAGCTTTATTGTTCTAATCAAGACCAATATTACACCAGTCAAACTCAAAAGATGGCTTTTTAACCTGTGATATACTTTGCACTTTTTGATTGTCTTGGAAAATCAAATCCTGACTTCCTACAGGTAAAAGTTTGAAATTAAAGTGCAATAATTGCAATCTTTAATATCAGTATTTTAGATGAAACAATGTTGCTTACCTTACATTATGCAAGTGCACTTAAGTGACTTTTTAAGCCTGAAAAATCTTTAGTACCATGGAAAGGGATTGACTATTCGCCCTCTTTTCTAATACAAGAATTAGGGACCATCAAGTGAAACTAGTAGAAGCCAGGTTCAACTCAGAGTTGTTTCTTCCCCTTCTCCTGTTTTCCTTCCACAAGCTGCTGTGCTCCAAAAAAAAAAAAAAAAAGGCAAACAAAAATGCTGCTTTGAAATTCTGAGTGCAGCAAACTTGCTTTGATTGTATCGAGGAGTCAAAGGGAATTCAACAGCATGGGACTGTCAAGCTGTGTGCAGGAAATGAAGGAATGTGAAAGACCAGTTTTCTTTAACATAGGGAAAAATCTTGGCACAATGCCTGGAAATCCTGTAAGCAAAGGGACATGGGAAAACTCGCTCCTCCCCATGCTGCATTTCGTGCCAGTTGTTGGCATATTGTTTAAAACAGTGGCTTCTAGCTGGACTCATGGAAATTCATTACTTAGACTTAGGAATAATTAACAGTATTAGGTCTTCTATTCAATATCTGATGAAATATAAAAGCTAAACCTGCTGGGATCAGTTGCCACAGATCATGGAGTTAATAAAAATGGATGTGGAAAGCCATTCAAAGCCAAAAACATCTGGCTGATGTTTTCCAAGATTTAACTAAGGATGTTGTCCGATTTTAATTACTGTGTGACTTCAACATTATAATATGATTTAAAATTGCCTCATTACACCGTGATTTCCACTACTAATGAAATCTACTTGCAATTAAAAAAGTAGCCCAATTGAAGTGCTGCATGATAGCTTAATCCTTTATCTTGCCATCTAGTTGCTAATCAGATTTTATGTGGTTTATTTCTCTTTTACTTTTCCCAGTTTTCCCCTGTTGAAACTGCACTTGTACAGAGAACTACTCTTATGTCTCCTTAATGCCACAATGATAAACAGAGTTTGGTCTCTCCATCCTCTTATGTTGGAAGAGTGGGATCCACTGACCTATATCAGTACTCAAACCTGACACTGTAACAACACAAAAGTGACACAAAAAATGTCAAAATAACACTTAGAAGATCCTTTATCATTCTAAATCTTATTTAGCATACCAGTTCTATCATATTTCCATTGTTATGGTACCTGATACAAATGGTAGTGGTTTCAGCCTCACTGACTGTGGCAACAGTCAAGATTTTGTTGGTTTTCTTAATTATTTTGTGATTTTTTTAAAGGCTCTGTGAAGAACAGGATACAACCTTATAAGCAAACATGGAAAGGGACTTCCCCCTTAACATTACTATAACAGCCTTGTCAACAAATTTGTGATATAACACACATGCATAATAAGCCAGTGTGCAGTTTCGCACTGGGGGCTGTATGACAAATTGCTGGTGTTCCTTGCAGGCACATAAACAGGCTTTGCAACGAGACTTAGCACGAGATTTACTGCTCTGTGGGAAAGAGATGGTACCTGATTGTACCACGTCCTTTCTCGTGGCCCTGGAAGTCTTCTGGGGTCTATTTGGTGACTTTCAAGGATGCTGGGTCCTTCGTGCACTACTCTGCCAGAAAGCTTTGGCCTGTTTTCTTGCCTTTGCTGCAGTGTGCATTGCTTTATTCCTCCTTCTTTACTGATTCTGGACTTTACCGTTCTTAACAGAATGCTGTTAAAAGACATGGCGCAGCCAGTAGCCTCCTTATCTCACTGTAGCAGAGATAATCAGGATTTATGAGCTTATTTTGATTTTTTGGAAGTAGCCCACTTTTTGCCACAGAACTGAAATCCTTGCCTGTAGTTGGTTCTCAGTAGCAGTGAAACTGCTCATCCCAGACCTCCCCAACACAGTGAATGTTGTCATTTGAAATAGTCTCTCCTAAGGTACCCGGTAGCTGATAGCCAAAGCGATTATGTGCCTTGATGGAAATACCCCGAGGCATATTTGCACAAGTTCTCAAACATTGGGAAAAGTTTCCAAAGGCTCAGCCAGACAAAGGTCCTTACGAGGCGGTGTGAGAAGCCAAGTCCGTTGCAGGTCCAAGGCGATTGCCTCCTAACTCCCAATCACAGCTCATTGTGTTGAGTTTAGAAACAACCATATTTTCTGCATCGACAGGCAGATTTCCAAGCTTTGTGGGAATGTGGCAAACCCGTGTGACAACACTGTTACTCTGTGGAGAGTGTGGGTGTTTACCCTGCAGCAAAACCGAGTGGCACATCCAAGCGCTTCTCTCTGCCTGTTTTCTTGGAACAGCATCCCAAACTAAGTACAGCAGGGTACCACAGGGAGATGCATGAACCCTAATCCAAAACCAATTAAAACACAGGGAAAGCTTTCATTCTTCTCACTGCAATAGTTCCTGTGGATCAACTGTCCCCTTTAGCCAGGTTGCTCTTTGTTATTTTCTGAAGACCTTTCTGCGCTGGGAAGTGTTGGATGTCTGCATACCCTGTGTGCATTATTCAAAATGTTAGTAAATCCAATGTTCCACATACCCCAACATGCTTTCTGAGTTATTTGTGTGGAAGATAAGGAAATGAATTGCTCTTTATATTTTTTTCATCCCAAGTGATTGTTCTGTTGGACAGTCTAAAACTGTTGTACCAAATTTGATTTGTATTCTTGTTTTATTTGTGGTTTTGTCTTCAAACTTCTCTGTACTGACTTTCTAATATGAAAATGCACATTGATTTTATTTCTCATGCCTCATCTCTGAGAAATGCTATACTGCACAATAATGTTTATAGAATTTTAAGTGTGTCAATCTCATTTAAAATGTTAATTATGTATGTAGTAAGTAAATAATTTATACCACTGGATGTGCTAATGTTTCATTGATATCTAATTTCAACATAGAGATGTGAAAAAGGGTTTTTCCAGTTATTTTGGGACCTGCTGCCATTTGGACATCACAGCTTCAGTGGAAGTAGGAGACAATGTGAAACTAGCCTGCTTTTTATTAGATTTTGCAAAGATGTCATCTTGAACCTAGCTTACATAAAGAATTTTTTTTAAAAGATGATTGGTAAGAATTTCTGCTAAATATTTATATACCTTAAAATAGCTCATTCTCTGGAATTTAATAATAGTGGGTTAGGGTTTTAGCCTTTAATTAATTCCTTTTGCTCTATTCGAGCATCACAAAGGGATTGCAAACCTGAGGTTAGCAGTAGCTGAATGTTTTCCAGGTACAGCGTAATCCTCCTCTGGCTTCCCTTCAGCACAGTGTTTGTGGGATGTCCGGCTCTGTGATGTCTGAGGGTACAAGGGTCTGCTCTGCCCTTGCAGCAGGCACCGTGAAAATATGTGGATGCTCTATTGACCAAAGTAGAACAAACTGAGGGACCCGTCAGCTCAGTGTCTGTGTACACTAAGCCGGATCAGTGGCACAATACTCCTTAAAATGGTTCTCTTCTCATTTTCCATCCTCTTCATCTGTGCTTTGAACACTGTGCCAGAGCAAGGGGCAACGCAGACGTTTGAGTACCAACAGTAGAAAATAACAACAGATGGGAATGGGATGAAATGTAACTCTTCCAAGTCCATGCTGACACCGCATTACTCCCCATGAGGATCTCGTCCTGGTTTCTAGTGACGAGGCTGAATTCCACCCCTGCAGTTCCAAAGAGCTGAATTTCCAAATGCCTGTCAAACCTCAGGGCGAGTGCTGTGAAGACCACTCATCTACCATACAGGAGAAGGCTGTGAAGTCCAAGTTTGGGAAAGGTATTCTTAAATGCCTTGTGTCTGCTTTGCCATGAGACATCGACCTGCCCATCATTTGCATTCTCTGCTTGCAAAGATCTTCTCACAATCCCAAAATAGTTTGTAACTTAGTTATTGCACAGCTTCAAGCCTCAGTTCCAGAGCATGGTGATAAAGAAGTGAAAGGCAGCCTAGAAGTCTGTCTAATTAAAGCTAAGCCTCTTGGAGTGGCATAACCTTGGATCAGGGCACAAAAATGAAGCTAATGCCTCTCCCTGTTCATGTGAGAGATAACTGGAGTCTGTCTTAATGATTTGGGCAAGATGAAACCATGTGATGAGGGGAAACTCCCCTTCAGCTACTGTTCTCCTTTACTTATAGACTTGCAAAGCATCCTTTCCAGTAACTGTATTTGTTAGTCTATGAACAGCACGAGCCCCGATGCCAGCAACATCCACGTAACTTCAACCTCTTCCGTGTTTTTAAAATTTCTAGAGTCAACTCTAAAAGCAGGATGAAACAATGCCTGGCTGAGATCAGTCCTCCACAGGAAAAGCAGTTAGCTGAGACTTGTTTGCAACCAGGAGATAATTGGAGTCGGTGGGCACATCTCTGATCTTGTCCTAGCTCACTTGAGCGTTGAGTGAAATGCATGCATGTGAGTGTCAGAAAATCCAGAACAACGCACGCTGCAACTTCAGTCTCTGGTGAGAGGGCGAGGGAACACACAGGCAGATGTTTATCTTCCTGGGTGGAAGATGCTGGGTGGCAAAGCACACCCCATTGGTCTTGCACCACCTGTCTCCTGGAGAACCCTGGTTCTCTCCTTGCATCTTGCCTGCTTTATGCTTGTGTGGGAAAGAGACAGCTACAGAGGAGCGAGGTTTTGCTGCCATTCATGAAAAGACCCATTTTGCAGCACCACAGAATGTAGTTTTCCTTGCTGGACAACTGTGTGGTTAACAGGCCCCGTTTAAGCTAAGAAAGTCTGTTTTAATTCAGATTCAACAGAGCTGATCTCAAAACTGACCTCTTTTAGGAGGACCCAGCTGGGATCTTCTTGCCTACCTTTCGGTGTCCAACGCTGCCTTTGTATCCTAAAGATGGGGGTTACTTTATATGTTTGTGAGAGATGCAGTCAATACTGTCTATGGATATAAAGAATTACTTGTTTGTGCTGTCCATAGATTTAAAGAATGATTGTTTCATCCTCAAGTTGAAAGATACTTCTGGGCAGGTGAGTCCTACCTTAAATTTCAGTCTTCTATCTTTTCTAGGTCTCCACTGGCTATACCGGGAGCCTTGATGCCTCCTTCAGACGTACATAGAGATTCAGCAGGTAGGTCCCCGCAGTCAGATTGGGTGACTGATCTGCTGGTTTCTCCTGATGTGTGAACAATGCAAGGCAATGACAGCTCGGATTGTTTCTGCAGCAATTACCCAGAGCAGCAATTACATTTCTGCAACAGTTACAGGGAGTGGCACTGGAGGTGCAGAGAAAGGAGGGGGAAAAAGAGAGAGGGACACAGAGCAGGGGTGTTGGTCACCTTGTGAAATGCTTAGCCAAAGCAGTGAGGTAGTGAGTGCTTCATAAATCACTTTTGAAGTCAGGATCATGCAGTGCAGAGAGGGCTGCTCACTGAGAGGGACCCCAGGGACCCTGGTACATCTCTACTTACCTTACTTGTGGGAGCATGGGAAAAAGGGCCTTTAGGTCTGGTCAGGGGTCAAATCACTAATGATTTGGAGAAAAGACTTCAGCAGTCTGCAACAAGCTGGGATCACGGACAGATGAGAGCAGAGGGAGCTAATAGAGGGCATCATGAGTAGTGGGGCTTTGTATGTAGCCAGGTGGGTGCCCAGGTAATGGACATCTGTGTCCCAGCCTCCAGGAGGCAAACCTACCTGTCTGCCTATCTGTTACATCCCCAGCTCTCCCAGACACACCCCGAGGCACGGGTCCCAGGGTCCCTCTTCTGCGTAGGAACAAGAGCTCAGTATCAGGGAGACCAAGGAGGGAGTCTGGAGGAGTCCCATAGAGGTTTGCCACCAGACCTGTCACACAACCATCCCTCGGGAAAGCCAGGGCAAATTAGATGAACAGCTTGACAATACAGATAAATCTAAGGTGAATATCCTTATGGTGACACTGCAAAATCCAGTGTCCAAGGACTCCTGCTGGCACTGGGCAGCTGCCACAGTGACACTGGGTGACAGGAGTGCTCTCTACACAGAATGCAGGTTTAGCAGAGGGCACTTCATCGTGTGGCTTCCACTGGTCACTGTACCCAAAAGGCTGCTCAGCAGGTGTCACCTGGCACTTCACCCTTGGCGTATGAGTTACCCACAAAGCAATGGGACAGGAGTCTCCTTCTCTGGAGACATTCAAGATCAATCTGTACACGTTCCTATGTGATCTACTGTAGATGATCCTGCTCGGGCAGGGGGGTTGGATTGGATGATCTTTCAAGGTCTCTTTCAGCTCCTAATATTCTGTGATTCTATGATCTGGTTTCAATACACACATACATGGAGAAAAATACACATTTGGGTCTATATATCTATACGTTTCTATACAGGGTATTATCAGGGCTGCAATCAGTAATTAGAGCACTGTTTGTGAACTCTGCTCTCCACTCTGCCATGGGAAACAGCCTCCTAAGCTGAGGTAGGCAGTGGGGCTGGTGTCCTTGCGGTGGGGCTGGCTCTGCTTTCCCCTTCACTTGGAAAGGGAAGACTGGAGCTGCCTTCAGCTGCAGCAGTGGAGCCACCTTCCCTCACACATGCCTGACTTATAGACCATTTTAAAGTATGCCATGGGGGCGTCTAATATGCTAATGAAGACAGTGGGTGGAATAGCAGGAATTTGAGCACAGCTAAAAATGTACGTGCTTAACAATTGCAAATCAGCCTGTGCTGAAGTTACCTAAATGGGTTGGCATCGGTGGAAGGTGGGTGCCTCTACACCTCTTCTTGTCAGTTTTCAGTGAGTACACAGCTAAAAAAAAATCATACGCCTCTGTATACAGGCCTACTGTTTCAGCCAGGATTATCGGCAAAGGCTTGTATCAAAGTCCTTGAAAAATACAGTTACCTACTTTCACTCTTATTCGTACCGTAGGAGGAACAGTCTTTTCATGCAAACAGATCCTAGACTAGTTGCAGGCATAGTATTTTCGATATGTCATGACATCTGGGTGTGTGAACAGAACTAAGCATCATCTTGAAATGGACTTCTAAAATCTTGGTTACTGCAATGAGATCCATGACTGGGGTGTGTATAAAGGGAAGTTCTGCATATCATGGCTTGTAGCAGAGCTTTAAATCACTCCCAGGTTTGTGTGATTAGGAGTAAAAATTCACAGTCTGGTTTTGTTTCTGGAGCTCTAGTCCAACTCTTCCCTTGCTACTTTTATGTTGTTGTCATGATGGTCAGGAAAATAGAAAGACAGTAAAAGTAAAGGTAAAAAGAGAGTCAAGAAGGGCTGAGAGGGGTCAAGCGATTTATTGTTACAGCCTGCTCTCTTTTGTCCTCCCTGTATCTCACCACATTAGAACCTAATTGGCACACACAAGACAACACAGTTAGCAACGAGCATTTCATTGGATGACTTTCTCTTTTGCAGCTTCAATGAGCTGCCTTCTACGTGGCAGTTCAGTAATTCCTTATCTAGTTTCTCAGCTCTTCTCGGTACTCTCCAGTCTCTCCAAGGGCACATGGGTATCTGCTTGATGTCAGAGTTAAACTCACATCCCGCTCCCTCGCATTCCAATCTCTGGACCAGCTGCAGCTCCCCACACTTTTATATGATATGATTTTTAAGATCAGAGATAAGATTTTCTGGATGCATGGAAGAAACATTTGTAAGAACAGCTGTAGGTAAAATATACACCTGCAGCTGCAGTGGCTGAATCTGGCTAAAACTGTGGTTTCACAGTGGGGAATGCAAGAACCCCTTACAAAACGAGTGCCCTCAAAGGTAGTCAACTGGAAAGAGAAAGTTGACAGGCAGAATATTTTGTGATGCTGCATCCTGCCAAGGCAAAGCCACCCTTGATGATGGGAAAAAGGATCCATGATACCACGCTTGCAGAGCGTGTTGTTAAATGCCTCTTGGAGAAAGTAAATGTTAGCAGGGAGAACTGGGGGGG
>VXBZ01005257.1:136615-263666 GCA_013399135.1 Heliornis fulica | reverse complement strand
GGGGCAGGGACAGAGTGGCTCAAAGGGGCTACAGCTTCAGGGAAAGTATGAAAACATGGGGACAGTCTTAGGAGGTCTGGAGGGGATGCACAGGGTGCGTGCTGCTGGTGCAGAGAGCTTGGTTGAAAGGCTGTTTCTTCTGGGTACTGCTCTGTGGAGGGTCCTGTGCCTGCTCCTTCCGGACACAGGCGATGACGGGCTGTGAAGCTCTGTGCTAAGGAAGGAAGATGACGACAGCCCTCTGACCAGGAAGGTCCAATACTTCCAGGCAAAGGTAGGTATAGCTCTGAGTGCAGACCCAGTGATGTGGGAAGAGAAGTTGTTGTTAATGAAGAGCAAGACCAAAGAGGCCACCTCCATGGGGCAGCAAGGTGATAAGGGGTAGAAGTGGTCAGTAAGCACGCGGATGTGGAGTTTGGTGGCGAGTGATGTTTAACAAAGCCATGCCAGTGCCAACAGAAGAACCATGGGGACGAAATATGGAGCACAGGGGCAGATGCATCTCCTGGGGAGCTGTGATGGTAGCATGAAGGTCGGCAGAGTTACTGAGGGAGAGCACCAAGCCCTGCTGAAGGCAGATGCAAGAGGAGAACCCAATAATGTGAGACCCACTCATACATGGAAGGAAGATGTTTGCTTTGCTGCCGTGTGCTGAGGAGGCAGTGGAGGCTGCTGGCAAGGTTGTGGTCCAGGATAGGATACCCATGGTCAGCATGTTGCAGGGGAATGATGGTGGTGAGGGGGGTGAGAAGAAAGAAATAACATCATAGCTCTGAGAACCATTTTGGTCCCTGGAGAGAAGAAAGGGAAATTGGTGCAGAAAACCCCAGAGCTGTGAGCTCATGGGTGAGGGAAGCCAGGAGAGCTGCTAGGGAACTGGAGGGGCGTGGGAGGTGAGAGGAGTGAGGAGGAGTAAACATTTGGGTGAAGGCGTATCTTTCTGTCCCAGGATTATCTGCTAAAGCGCAGCAGCTCCAGATCCGTGTTTGCTGGGTCCCAGCTGCCCAGCAACCAGCCTTTTGCTGCTGCGCTTTCACCAGCTGCTCTGCCTCTGGGAGAGAGGAGAGTGGCTTGTCAAAGGATGTGTTGGCTCTGTTAGGGTATAGCAGAGGTTACTCACACGTTGGAGACTGTTGAGTATTAACAGCAGAGTCTGGTGCAGAAGAGGTTGGACTGGGACTCCAGTCCTCTCTCAAAGTCAAAACCATGCAGGTATTTCCCCCAACCCAGGACTTCAGAAGCTTCTGGGGAGAGGAGGAGGTGGCACCCGGAGGTGTTTGTGTTTGCAATGTGTCTGTATGGAAAACAGTGAATTTTAGGTGCTACACTTTTTGAGGTCCATATGAATAAATCAGTTTTTATCTTGATTTGAGCAAAAGCTTTTTTTTTTCCCTTGCTTAAATAAGAAAACAGGCAAAATTATTTCAGGTTTTTTTTTTCCTTTTCCCATGACTTTAACAAGATAAGTGCAATGGCTTTTCTCTATGTCCCACTCTAGAACAAAGAAGAGGAGGTGGAGGCTCACTTCTTGCCCAGAGGTGACATTGCTGGTTTTGGAAGCGAGTGACCAGATTGAGATTGGACCATTACTGAGGACAGGTCTGACCTTCATCCCCCCATGGGTTGGTGTTAGAGGGAACAAGAGGGTTCCTCATGCAATCCCAGTGCTGCTGCCTTGCCTTACTTTAAAATCTTTAAAAACTCACTAGACTTGGAGCCTGTGAGCATTAGCCTTAGTGCTGCTGATCAGGATATTCATTAAGTAACACGGGGACGGATGGGGTCCTACTCCTCCCTGAAAGATAAATCAAAAGTTGTATTTTTCATGCTAGAAAAACTTCTAATTATTTCCAATTCATGCATGTTAATCAGGTAGTATAGACACTCTTGGATACAGCAGTCTTGCAGGGACTTTAGGTCTAGCTCTGGTTCCTTGTGTCAATGATGCTACAGCTGGTAAATGTCTCCTTACCCAGACAGGTGGGTCAGGGCTTTCTGATAACAATGTCAACTAAAGCCTGGAAATCAGATCAACTCAGGAGGCAACACAGCCTTGTTAAGTGGAAGCTGTGTTACCTTCACAGAGGTGGAAACCTAATTACCATGAAAAAGCATAGAAATTTGCAAAAATATATGGGGGGGATCAGTTAGCTGCTAGAAAATGACTTTGCTGAATGGTAGTTTTCTCAGAAACATTTCCAATGGTCAGGAAATAACAGGAAAATGGGGAGCACTGACAAATTTGCAGTCATGGGACAACCCTCCCCCATCCCGCTCGGTAGGTGGTGCACAGGACTGACTGAGTCTTTTCCACTCATGTGTAGCGAACTAATTGACAAAAAAAAAAGGAAACTTATTATTTCATATCAGTGGCTGACTCAATTTACTTGTTGTTGATATTTAATGACTTAGGATGGTTGTTAATATTATTTCATTATAACAAAGTATTTCAGAGCCTGGGCTTTCATCAATTTATTAATTTAAATTTAAAGAAGTAAAAAATGTTGCAGTATGGGGAAGGGAGGTTTTCAAAAGGCAGTGTATGAGGAAACATTATCAGCATGGGCTGTGCCCCTGCAGCAAACGTTTCTGTCTCCTTCTGTTCATTTATTGTATGTTTATTTGCCTTTTCATTTTCCCACGGTGATGTCAATATAAAGGGAAAAGTGGTTACTGACATTGAGGGGTTTTAGCCTTAGATACAGAAGGATTACAGCCTGCAAACACGGTAAAGACTTCCTAGTCTTATCTGGAAACCTTTCATTGACTTCAGCAGCAGCAGAATCAGGCTCCAAATGCATTTGGGTTCTGCATGCTCCGCAGGAAATGCTCAGTATTATGTGTAGCAAAGTTAATAATCAGAATGTGCCTTTCTTTAAAAAGAAAAATGGATTATTTTAAAAGAAACAAGAACTAGACTCTAGCTGCAGTTTTGCTGGTGGGATGAGCTGCAGTACAGGCTCCAGGCCTCAGAGCTCCAAATATTCTGGCAAACCAAAGTCAGGTCTTTCCTCTAGCTTCTGTTGCCAGATTTCCTCTCTTTTGCACACATCCACACTTTATAGTTGTATTTAGATTATTTATATACATATATTCTTTACATGTTTCTATTTATTTAGTGTTTTATAGACCTTCATTTTAAGTAGAACACTAAATGAAGTCTGAAATCTTGTGCTAGGGATTTTATCTTCAATGCCATATAAATTGCTTTCTTGTCTTTGTTTTTCTCATTGCTTTTATGGCATTTGCTCCATACACACCTAAGTGCTTTCTCACTTTAAGGAAAGTTACCTTTGATATGCTGGAAATAATGAGTCATGGATTAAATGATTTGAAAAGGTGAAGGAGAGCAGCTCTGTGGGCTCATCAGCCCAACTTATCACGGTACTTTGGCTCCCACAGGCTGTCGAGCTCTCAGCAGCCATGATACAAAGCAAACAACATCTCCCTACAGCAAAAGACATTTCTCTCACTGCAGGCATCTCCAGAGGGTGGCAACTTGGTCTTTGGCAGAAGCAGAGGACTGCTGCGGGTGCAGACCACTCGATGCTCAGACTGCTGAGGAGGTAGCTGGCTGCACAGACCCATTCTGCCATCATCTCTGGTTAGTCCATTCCTGAGGTCACACTGTGATTCCCGTAAACCAGAGCACCAGTGATTGCAGCACCGGTGCCTGTGCGTAAATAAAAAAAAAGGTTATGCTTGCTGCAGCTCCCTAGAGTTCTTGCTGGTTAGTTTTTGCCTGTTTTTTGTTATCTTCACACTGGAAATCTGGATTCTTGGTGGAGAAGCTACAAACATGAACATGTGTTAGAGGAAGGGATGGCCTCCCTGCTTGGTGCCTTTCTGCCTTTGGGGTCATTCCCAGGTCACCCAGGACCATGCAGCTGGGTGGATCTATCCAGAGTGGCATAACATGGCACCAGAGCAAACCTTCCCCAGGTTTGTTCTCCAACTGTCCCTCCAAGCACTCTTCTTGTGCTGCTCATGGCCCAAAGATTCTCAAGATGACACACAAATATCTGCAGCCAAGATCTTCACCATTATGAACTCCCAAGTGCCCAAAGACCTGGGAGGTTTGTAAATTCAGTTAAAAAACCCTGAACCTCCAGCTGTCTGAGTAGCTTCTTGACAATGAGATAAAATGTTTCTCCCAAAGAGGTGTCATACTTCATTTTTACTGATCCTAGGAAAAGTTTGATGAAGGCAGGGAGACTTTCTTCTAGTTATAAATAGCTGAAAGAGTCACTGATCATTTAACAGAATATAAAAAAAACCCCTCACCTTAAATTCTGCCTTTTCTCTGTGTCCATAAGACCTGTTCAGACATGTCTCTGCCAAACCAATGCAGGCAGTGTACACGTAGTAGCTAGGATTTTTAAAAATGATTCTATGAATGTCTGAACACTGAAATCACTTTTCAGTCATTATTCAGACCTTACTCAGGGGTAATTCCCATTACATGGTGGTGCTTCTCTGGCAGCTGCTGCAACTCCCCGCTTTGATGGGTTTTCCTTTGGCTTTGGGCCAGCCCCGTCCTACCAGTTAATGTGACTCCTGGTGTTGGTGTTTCTTCCTTTTTCTTGCTGAGGAATTGGTTTGAGCTAAAAGCTTGGAGTTGTGACTCCCCAGAAAGATACTCTGCAACTCTTGCTTGTAGTTCAATGTCTACACACTGCAGCAACCAGGAGCAGATATGCAGACACAGAATGCACTCTTGCTTTTCTTCTTTCTTACCTTTAGGTATGGGAAAATGCTTTCCTAGAACCTGCTGTGGTCATCACCAGAATACAGTGTTTCTGGAAGTGGATGGGTTATATAGTGGAAATGGGTAGAAGAGGGTATTTCTGCAGCTTTGAAGCAGTATAGCATCTTCCTCCCCCCTCACTGTCCAGTCCTCACTCCCTCACTCCTCTCTTTCCACAGAGCTTTTGGTAATTCTGAATGGAATAGCAGGTCATGGGTTTTTTGTGGGTTTTTTTTTTGTTTTGTTTTGTTTTGGTTTGGTTTGGTTTTTTGCTTGCTTTGCTCAGTTGCAGTAGTCTGTGTGGTAAGCAGATGTTTACAAGCCGTTCTAGAGGCATTTCTGGTCTGAAGCCTGTTGGCTGGTCAAGAATGAGAGTAGGAAGTGGAAATCTATGTTTCAGCTTTGCCAGGTGCCTCCAGGCTGATCAGACTGCCTGCACATCCTATTTCCATGGTTGAAATGGGTGAAAATAAGACAAATATATTCCACAACTTTATTCTGAAGCTTTATTTACCTTAAGTCTTCAGACAATAAACAAAGCATAGAGGTGAAGATTTTTTTTTCTGCTTGTTTGATCTTTGCTGGATTTTGGGAAGAGAATTCCTAATTTGCTTGATTCCTGCTGTTCGAAGACACGCTGAATATTGGAAAGGTTTGTCCATAAGCCTATATCTGCATAATTGTACTAAAAAGAGCTATTTCTGTGATGATAGACATAGCAGTGCAGTGGCAAAGCCAGCAGAAATCCCCTCCAAATTTATAAACCATATGGCAAACTTACTTATACTGGGGTAACTCCACTGTGTGGCTGGGGCCCTACTGCCATGGACTTGTTTGGTTTAGAAACAACAATAACACAATCACATCCCTTGCACAGGTGTGCTGGTGGAAGGGAAAAGCACAGGTTAAGCAAGGACTATGATGTTCTTGCTGTTGCTGTGGCTGTGGGGAATTTGGATGTGAGAAGGTGCGGTCCCTGATTGACAGGATACAGCTTCAAGCACAGACACAGCTGCACCAGCCAAACCTGTGGATTTTGGTTGTGGGGCAAGGTGGGGCTGCAACAGACTCCACTGGGGAAATCTCTGCTTTAGCAACACCTCTGCATCCCTATTAGACGTGCTTCTGTGCTGGAATTGTCCCAGCCAAGCACACACAAGGCACTGATGGGTTTGCTTGGGTGACTGCAGAGGGAGCAAAAATATTTAGTACACAAAATATTCTGTCAGGGTAATGAATATTTTCTTTCTCTTTAGCCTTCCCAGTCTGCTGCTGAGAGGCTGCTGTTGTAAGTCACAGTGGGCAGGTAGCCATCCGTTAATGAGTAATTCTTGTTTCTGATATCAGCATTGTATTGCAAAATACAGACCAGATCAATGTCATCTCCTGAGTGGGCTTGGAGCTCCTTGTTATTGCTATGCTATGCTTCTAATTAGCTCCTGAAGGGGAAGAGAAGGGAAACGTCTGGATGGTAAATCATCTCCCATTACAAGCATCATTGGATCAGCTCCTCTGGAGGTGCTCTGAAATGCTTGCTGAGTACACTGGTGATCATCTCCAAGGGTCAAGCACTTTGTAAACTCTTCACTCCCTGTGGTCTGGGGAAAGTATCTCACCACATGGCATTCCCATCTACCCACAAAGACATTAATGATTAACAACGATAACAGCTCTGCTTACTTAGAAAACTAAAATACCCTAAAGTCAAGCAAATCACAGTTCCTTGCAAAAGGTTGTTGCTGATTGACCCTCCTGCTTCAGCCCAACCCTGGACGTTTCCTTCTGCCAGGCAAAACCTTTGTGAGAGGCGAGCAAAGATGAAAGTCTCTGCTCCTTTCACTGTTGTCTTGGCTCTGACTCTGAGCAGTGACTGTGCAAGGATGGTAAGTCTGATTCTTCTGTTTTGAAGTGATGGATCACCTACACGGTGGCTGGTAGGACAATGTTGCAGTGGGGTTGGATGAGCGAAGCAACTGACCTGACCCAAAGAAAGAGCACTTCAAGTGAAAAACAGAAGAGATTTGCTAGATGAATGCTCACAGCAGTGATGACTAAGCAGGGTGCCTGTAGGGCAGCTGGTTCCCATTTAGAGAAATTGCTTACATCTCTGCCCTGCTAGGGAGGAAGACTGGGGGGAGGAAGGACTATAAAAATTTAAATTCTTTGAAAATGCTTCTTGGCTGTGTTGATACGAGCAGGCACCACCAGTAGCATGGAAGGGGAGTGCTACCCTACCAGGCATCACTGGTAGGTGAGTGTGCCAGCTTAGGTAACCATCTCTTTCCTTTCAAATGTCTCCCTGTTTTCAGGCCACTCTTTTCAGTATTTCTGTTGTATGCTTTGTGTCTTCTTTTTGGGTATATTTGCAAGGCAGCTGCAGCACTGCAGAGCATGGCTGTCATGGTTTGGCTTTGCCAGTTTCCTTAAATCCCACCGCGGCCTGGCATCCACCTTGCACTAGCAGCACTAGTTGTATGGCCTTATTTTACTGGATAGAATTAAACTAGCTTACATATCCTTAAATGTTGCTATAACCTGATCTATCCAAGTGAAGGTAGAAGCCTCTGCTTAGGCATTGCAGATGGGAACAGAGGAACATTCATGGTGCCTAGGAAAGGATCAGCTGGCTGAAGCCCCTGGAGACTGCTCAGTGCTGGCACAGTTAGTGTGATGTGCAGAAACTGTTTCTTTCTCAGAACTGTTTGAGCCCTCACTTATATATCTTAGCAACAGCTTTGTCTTTTCCCATACTTATTATGTCCCCTATCTAGTTCTGTGTTTCTGATGTGCTGCTTCCTTGACTGTTTTTGTGATATTTGTATTTTGCTATAGTTCAGCTGTCAGCACCTTTGGTGGCAACAGCAATTTCTGTGTATTACCATTTTTTATTATTTCCTGTGGCTCAGCCTAGTGCTCTTTGCTTGCTGACTGGTGAACCCAAATAAAGTACAGCTTGGTTTTTTTTTGCTAATGCCCTGGGAGATATGGCTAAATGGCAGGAAAAGTCAAATGCTGGGTTATTATTTGTAACTGTGAACCAGCCCCAGAATGCATATATACTTCCTGCCGAGAGAAATAGGAGATGTGTTCCTTGGCAATAGAAAGACATAATGGAGCAGAGCTTTGGCCTTTTTTTGTGCTGTGCTCTGTTTTTCTGGTTTAACAGAGACCTTTCACGAGCCAGTGTTTATCTACCCTCTTTCACCAGACTGTGCCCTTGCAAAAATCACACTGAAATAATGAGATCCTTGCAGAAGCACTGGAAGAAGGACAATTTCAGGGCACCCTGTAAAGCATGTTTGTCTCTATGGATGGTTCCCAGAGTGAATTTGTCTCCAATCCACTTTTTTTTTTTCTTTTTTGTTTTTTTTTTTCTTTGTAGCACTACAAATCTGGGGCAGGAAGAGGCTCAAAACATGAGTTCACTCACCCACAAGGTACAAAGTCAAATCCAATCGGTTTCATGGCAGTAAGACCGATCTGCCTGTGTATCCGTGCTGTGCAAGTCAGTAGTAAATCTGTCTTTGTTTCAACATGAATAAGGATTATGGAACGGTTATGTCAATATTAATTTTGTGTGGAGGAGAATTTGGGATGAGCTCAGGAATCTCAGGTAATTTTCCTTCAGGTGTAGATTAACGGGGATTTTAGTTTGTCTGAGCTGACGCAGCTTATATTCGCTTATAGCATAGTATGGCTGTAGATGTGCAACACCCTTTATTTACTCAGAGCTGCATCTGCCCTGTGACTTTAAAGTACATGAACTCTTTGCATACATAGGTTCAATTTCTGCCACAGCCCTTGATCTCCCTGTGGGAGAAAGCTTTGAGTCCCGTGCAATTTGCTGGACTGCATTTATTTTGATGGTATCTAAACAATCAGACATCCTGGCTGCCAGCAGATATTGCAGGCTTCCATTTGGAAAGCTTTTGTTGTCCTGTGCTTTTGCTGTTAGGGGTTACCTGAATCGGCTGTTAGTGGTGCCTTCATAGTTTACAGCAGTCTTTAATGGCCTGTGGGATGCAATCTGTCTTCGGAATGGATGCTTTTTCACAACTCTCCTAACCACTTATAGCGGGAGGTATCAGACAGAGAAGTTAAATATCCAAAGGTTTCCCCAATTAGTTCAGGCAATGAAACCCAGGCTTGAAACTGAGGGTCTGGAAGTAGCTAGTTCACATGGACAGATAAAAGGACAGTTAGGAGAGGTGGGGTGACCATAATTCTAACTGGTCAGAAATGGTTTGGAGCACAGGGACAGGTTGTTTTTTCCAGAATGCTAATGATTGCCGCTCTTTGAGATGATGAGCCTGGGCTCATCATCTCAAAGAGCTTAACAGATATTGTAGGGGTGCGCAGGAGCCCCAGCCATTGTGGAAGGCAGTAAGCTCAGGACAAGGAGCAGTCAGTCACACACCTCACTGGGAAATGGAAATGTGCTGTGCTGCCAGCTGCATTGTATGCCCCTTTCTCTCCTACGGCAATGGTTGGCTTCCCATTCACCCTCCCAGCTCTCAAATCTAATAGTTTTTAGTTTAGTGGCTAAAAAAGCTCTGACAGATTTTCACTGTCTTTTTTATGCTCAGTCTATTTCATTCTCAAGACTTATCCTTCTTGAAGGAGTTTTTTTTTTGCCAGACTCCCACCACCCTTCCTTAGACTCCCACCACCCTTCCTTAGACTCCCATCAGTGACATGGAGAATGTAAAACTTGCCCTTTTGAGACACTGGTCTCGTCGCTTTCTCCCCACTTGTAAGGAATCTGCTTAGCTTAAGTGGAATGTGGTATGAACAAAATTATTTGTCTTCCCCCAACCTTTAAAACCTTCTTTCTCCTGACTGTTTCTATTTCAGTCTGTACTGTCTGGTGCCTTAATTGTTTTAAACAGATGATACAATGTGATATAGAGCCTGAAAGGATACTACTACAAAAAATCAATTTAATGTGCTCTTACAATCCTACATAATTAGAAATGATAATTGCAATTAATGAATATAATTGGCATTTGCTGTACCAGAAACTGCAATATATTTTGAGCTGAAACGAACTGAGATCTTTATTCTACTACAGAGCCCGTTAATCTTTGTTGATTCAGTCCTTATGTAGGATTTTAACCCTCTTCTTGTGCTCTAGGATTTGTAAATAAAGAGACCAGAGTACAGATGAAAAACTAGAAGATGTCTATCTTCATAATAACATACAATATATATACCTGGGGGCTGGATTTCAGCTGCATGATGAGGTTTTTTTGTTCCTGTATTTCAGTGTTTACAGAGGATGGACACTTATGCAGATTTCCCTTCCGATATGGTGGAAGGTTTTATCACTCATGTTTTTCAAATGCATTTTCCCGAAAAAAATGGTAAGTTAACATTGCTCATAAATGAAGACAGCATTCAAATGAAAATGTCATACTTCAAGTGCTCTAATCTTGTTTTTAGAATAATTAATTTCAGCTTGATGCTGTGCCCAAAGAGAGACAGGCAGTTCTCCTGCCTGTAGGCATGGCCTTCAGGTTAAGACTCATGCTCAGAGGGGAGGAAGCCTATCCTTGGGGTCTCCAGGGCTACAGAAAGCTCAAGAACAGCAGATATGTTTCCTCCTTGGCCTTTGCATTGGAACTGCAACTTACAGGGGTGGTGAGAGCTTGTACAGAAAGGGCAGGAGAGATGGAGAGGGCTGATAGAAACCTTCTGCTGGGAGACAAGAGAGACCCAGACACCTGTGAGAGATGGTTCTGGGTTAAGCAATGGTTTGGTTTCTGTGGGCCATACTTGTATGGCAGCAGAGACCATCTGACTATTGAGTAAAATTTGAGGGCTTTTATTTCTCTTCCTCCCCCATCTCTAATTTCTATCCAGATGGCACCAGGCTCCTTTTGTACTAAGAGTTGAGGTATTACTCCTGTTACTCTTGTTGAGTAATGATTTATTCTACTAGTGTGTTTAAGGACAAGTCTCCTTATTTTGGGCAAAGGTTTTCCTTTTTCATATGTGGATGTTGTTAGAAGTATTCATTATTCATTTTGAGGTAGTCAAATGGGAACCCTACTGCAGCAAGCAACAAAAAAACAAGTCTAGCTTTGTAGATGAACCTAACTGATGGGCATATATAAACAGAAATCAAAGGCAACATAGCAGGGCATATATGGGTTGTAGTAATGTGAAAATATATGCACAGATGAGCTATGTGAAAGGCACATACTTGCATGTTTGCAGGGTGAAGAAAATATTTTATAGAGATTATTTTACCCATGCAGGACAGAACTCTATTTTTTTTTACAGCAGACTGTCTAATTTTTTCATAATCTGTATCATCTTTCTGATGGCACATCAGGGTTAGATGTAAGTGATGGTGTAATGTGTAATTGAAGCAACACAAAACATACATTCTTGCACAAATAGACATAGAAATTAAAACTAGGACACCACTTCTGAATTTCCCCAACATCCATAGATACAATCCAGATAGAAAGCCCTCGATGAGAAAAAAAAAAATTGAGAATATTGTAACTAAAGGAAGGGAATTGGAATAGTTTTCCAGTTTGAACCCTGTCTTTGATGAACTGTTGCCACAGAGTTTGACATTTGGGCCCACTTAATTTCCTGCAGTGCTTAAGATGGATCTTGTTGATAAGTGACACTCTGTGTCTTTGCTTTAAGCCAGTTAGGCTGCAGAAAGTAAAAATGGAAAAACCCATGAATGGATAGGAAGGTTAGAAAACACTCTAGAGCTGACCTTGTTATGCCATTTATAAGTGGGGAGAGGAGGAGGAGGACAGCTGATGCTGTTTGGTTTTGACAGGCCATTTTACTCCATGACTGACCTTCTGGCTGGTGCTTGGTCTTCTTTCAAAAGCTAAAAGCAACCCAGACTTCAGGCCCAGAAATGTTGGGAAAAGAGCCCTGAATAGCAGTCGGGAAACCTGCTCTGTGCATCTTAGTGTGACTTGTGTGCTGGACTGATGCTGAATAACTGATCTCAGGGGACCTGGTGGCCAGTGAGGCAAGGGCAAGGCTTGTGTCCCTCTTGCTCCTGCCTGCCTGCAAGCTGCCTGTAAGGATGGAGATGATGGGAGGCTGCATGCAACCTGCAACTATGGAGGTGAATGCAAGTTGATCAGTTCAGGAGAGTGCTGAATTAGTCACTTAATGAGTCCAAGTCCTTAATTCTCATGTCATATTAAAGGCAGGACTGCAGAGAGGACTTTATAGTGTGAGCTAAAGCCTGCTCCAATTGTCTTTAATTTTATTATCTACATATATTTATTATCTATGGATATTTATTATCTACAGATATTGTGTGCTAGCCCATTGTATGAAGTTCAATAAAAAGATGTCATTCTGCAGAAAGCATTTAACATTGGTGTCTGTCTTAATACAAAGCAGGATATCTCATTTAGGAAATGGCCGTGTTGATTCAAAGAGCTAAATGTGACAAGGCAATCAGACATGACCTTGTACATTTGTCACATCAGATGTTTTAGCATAAATCAGAGTCCAGACTGCAGAAACAATTTCCTACTTTCTTGAAGAGAAACAAATAAGTTGTATGTAAATATTTATTGAAAATACAGAAGTGAAGAAAAAAATATTTTCAGTATTCAAATAACAATTTTCCTTTAACAGCATCCTGTATTGCATTTCCCTTCAATTATAATCTGTTTTCATAGAAAAAAAAATGCTTAGAAGCCTCTTACCAGGTACTAAAGAAGTCATATAAATTTGTCTTTTGTGTTGAGAAAAAAAAATTAGCTGGAACTGTTGCTAAAGTTTATCAGTACTTCCAGCAATACAAAATTGCACCCTCATTTTGTTTGTCCCTTCAATGAATGCCTATGAGGGCAAATGGGAGGGTCACCTGAATTGCAGCCAAGCTGTGGCTGTGAGGATGCAGCACCCCATGGTGGGATGGGTTGTCCTGAGATCCTGCTCAAAGAGAGCAGTGGGAGCAAATTTTGCCTCACGTTTTGGCTGTGACTCAAGCTGGAGAAGCCCTGTCCTGCACTTAAGTGCTGCACAAGTGGGTCCCCACTGTGTCAGGTTGCAAGGACAGACTTAGGTCTGTATAGGAAGGACATAATCTCACCATCTTCTCTGGAAACAGGAAGTTTTCATAATTTGGCCACAGACTGGAAACAATGCAAAGGGGGGGCCAGCTGGACTATGAGCTGGAGAATTAATGCCAGTTCTGGAGAGAAAATGGACATGTGGGTTGAGTCAGGAACTACTAAGAATCTGGCTCTGGATTTTTGTGGTGGTGTTGGTGGCTGTTCTGGTCTTGTCAGGCAAAGTCTGGTCATATCTCATAGTTAGGATGCCACCTGAAAAGGTCTGAGGGAACATCCAGACATTGAACATGCTGACAGCACAGCACATGATGACAGAGCTCTTTCCTTCCACAAGTCTGGCGTGCATTGGAGGCTTTGCCTGTTCTCCAAGGCATCCTATCATTAAGGCTCCCAATGTTCCTGATGGGTAGAACGACCCATTTATCCTGCCTACCAGTCAGGCCTCATCTGTCATATACCATTTGGCACATCCATTCCCATGTTGTTTATCATATATGAGTTCAAAATGCTATTTAAATCAGTCCCTAGTAGTGGACTTTTCTGGTGTAATTAATTCAGTAGCAATGTTTTTAAGTTTTCACTTTTTAATTAAAATTTCGTGAGAGTTTGATGTAAAGTTATTTGTTGTCTCATAACTTTAAAGAGTGGACCCATACACAAGTAGCAAAAAGAAATAAGTCCATTTGTTTGGTGTTGCTGTTGGACATAATATCCTGTGAGACTAAATTATTGTCACATTTTTGGTAAACCTCCAAGAAAAGAAGAGACTTTTAAAAAGAAAAGGGAGGATGTGCTGAGCTTCTCCCTGACAGCAAGAGATACGTGGTGGAAGGCATAAAAGGATTATATGGATATGCAAGTAACCTGGCACTGAGGAGTCAGCCTGGCTTTGCAGGGGAGGACAAACATCTCCCTAGTCTCTGTGAAGTGATAGAGAAGGAGGGGACTGGTTGTGAAGAACATTGGGTGGGAGGACCAGTAAGTTGTGGAAAACTGGTGGAAGAAGCCTCTGTCAGGGTCTCTAATAACAAAAAACATTTAGGAGGGAAAATTTGAGTTTGCTTAGAACTTGGATGCTGCTGGACAGACCCCAGAGACTGTTCATTTGCATATTAATTGTTTTTCTCCCCCTGATGATCAGACTTAGCTTGAATTCTTTAGGTGTATACAGAGTCTTTTACATTTACCTCTTCCACACTGTCACTCTGCTAAATCAATAATTATGTCAGATGGAAAAGTTAGAGAAGTTTGGATTCTCCTTTCCCACCTTTGCTAGCACAGATGAAATGCTGAGTCAGAAATAGGTTTGCCCACGATGACACAAGCAGTGCACTGAGAACCACTTTTAATTCACTCCCCACCTTATCCTTACACCTAATAGGCCGTCCTTTAAAAAAAGCACCATCCACTTGCTACCAAAAGAGCATGGAGAAATTTCCATTAACTCCCAGCAGAGTAGGTGCTGGCCTTAATGCCTGTGAGGAAACACCCTCTTTAAGGAGGTGTCAAGTTAATCTGCACTAGACTACCAAGCACCTTTCTTTTTGCACTTGTTTAATTGAGGTCACCAAACTTATGCGTGGACTGTTCAGGTGCTCCATAGGAGTTAAAGCATTTTAAATGCCACAGAGCATCTAATTAAGAAGCAAAGCAAAGCAAGGCAGTTAAAATGGTAGACATATTATACAATAAAATTTCAACTTAGTTTGTGATGTCCTAGCATGAAAAAATATTTGATAATGCAACTGTTCAAGGTGTGATAAAAAACACAGAATAAAAGTAGATTATCAGGCATGCTAAATAAAGCAAATGCCTATGTAGTCCAAGGCCTTGTAGCCACTTGTTTTCCTGTGTAATGCCAGCTGATATTTATCATGCTGCATTAGAACTGGTTAGAGAGGTTATTTTGGTGGGCAGCACGCTGGGACACAACATGGACCCCTGAGTTCAGTGCGACGCTTCCCGTGTGGACTTGGGGAAACCTCTGCAGATGGGGGATAGCAGCTCAATGCTCCTCCGAAGCGTTATGAGCTTTGGACAGAACAGGTTGATAAGCACCAGGAAAGTGGCAGATAACAGAGTTGTCAAAGTTTGTCTCAGTAGGATTCCCACAGGTGGTGTGGCGTGCAGGATGCAGTCTACCCCTCTGCAAAAAGAGGGGTTTTATCCATGCACTTGGAAATCACCCCGTGTCAGTTATTTCCTCATTTCATCTGGCAAGTTCAAAAATAGAAATGCTTTGAAGGAACTAAGTACTAAATACTTTTGCTGCTGAAAGACAGGATAAAGTCCCTCTGTGGACAGTCTCCTGCCTCCACAGGTCACTAAAGTAACAGGCATAAAAACGGGTTGGGTCCAGGTTTGTTTGTGTTAAAATGCATAAAGGAAAAATAATTTATTTGCATTGGTTTTGGTTTTTATTTCTGTGTTTCGTTTTCTAATCTTAGCAATACAAAGAAAGTTGGGATTTTCTGGAGGATGTGTTGGTGATCTCAGGTCCTGCTTCCACATCTCATTCTTAATCTGTACTTTGTTTGAGAGACATAGGCAGAACATCTTTAACAAAACAAAAAAAAGAGCATATTTTCTCTGGTGTGAAGAGATTTTGAATGACACAGATGCTAATTGGGGAAAAAGAAAAGATTAATTTTTAGGTTGCTAAAGAATAAAGGCTATATAGTTTCAGTGCAAACATCCAGGTGGTTTAAAGCTGGACTAAACTGCACCTTTAATTCTTTTCAGGTGTTCAACAACACATAACTATGACCGGGACCGGAGATGGGGATACTGCGCTTCATTGCCCAAAGACCACTCAGGTAAGATGAGCCATTGCTGAGTTGCTCCAGGTACCTGTCTCCTGCAGTAAGGAGGACACTGCCTGCAGTGCTACTCTTATTTGGTGTACACAGACAAACTCCCATATTAGGTGTTTCCTGGATCTCACTGAGACTCTGCATAACTATAGCATTGGCCTGTGAGTGTCACACAGTCTTTAATTCAATCTCTGTTGACCAACTTGAAGTCATGGAGAGAAATTACAGTAACACCAACAAAGAAATCTGAACTCCTGCTGGATCTGAGCACAGAGGTGCGTCTTCTCCTCCTCCATGGCTTGGGTGTGCCTTCTAGTTTTCCCCTTGTTTAATCAGCCACACTTTGACCAGTTAATTTTTTAGAAGTTCAGACCTCCTACAACACATAGCCATCATTTCTAGTTGTTCTTCCTCAAGATTTCAGGATAAAGGGCAGACCTTCAGAACCAGACTTCCCTGGGCTTTGGGTTACATCAGAAAAGACAAGAGGACAGATGCATTTGTTGCAGGAGTACTGAGGGACAGTGAAAGAGTTACTTGGCTGAGGAGTGATATGGCTTCATGTGCTTACTACACCCCAGTGCTACAATTAACTCATGTGAAAGTCTGTCTAAAAAGGGAAGCCAAGGTCTGCGGCAAACACTTTAATGTCCCTTTAATTGACATACTGGGTGAAAGCATCATGTCTCAAGCAGTTCAGTGGGAACACGCATCCTTATCCTCAGCAGTACCTCGATGGCTGTCCCTTGTTTGTCTCTGTCTCTCTAATGATGTTTCATGAGCTGTGTGCTAGGGAATCTCATTTTGTAAGGAGCACGTATGTACTTCTCAATGTATACAGTGACAGACCAGCACTGAAAAGTCAGGAGTTGCACTGATGAGACTGGATGTCCCTGAGGGCTTTTTTTGGATCTGAATCTAAATGCTGATCATGTTCCTCTTTTCTCCTGTGGATTACTATCAAAAGTGAACTGTTTTGTCTAGGCTGCGGGATACGACTGGATGCCCTTAGATGTTTACTGCTCATTTTTCAGCAAAGGGCATTTTCCACCGCCCTCTTGCAGGGAGTTTTTACTCATGTCAGGAGACTCACTGCCAAGCTGATTACAATCTACCAGAGCACTTGAAAAGCCAATGTTAGCTGAATCATGCTGCGAGTCTAAAATTAAGCCATGCACAGCATCATAATTTTAAACTTAAGAACTTTAAATTATTTTCCAGCCTGGCTTTAAACAGATTAACAGTAGATCAGAGGCAAATGACCTAACTCCAAACAAGCAGCAATGCGTGTGCCTTTGTAATGCAAGTATGTCAGACATGATTGTAGACTTTATAGACAGTTTATGCTTACAAGGGTCAAGTTATGAGGGCTGAGTTTATTTATGAGTGCCCTCCCAGAGCTTAAAATGTCGGAAGAGGTAACTCATCATTACTTTAATCCTCCATTGAAACACTGACAGTCATGGTGGGGGCTGGCTGACTCAAGGAAGCTTTTCCAGTAGCTGAAGGAGTAGCTCTCTAAGCCTAGCATTGCACTTCTCGGGTGCCTTGTGCCCTCTCTGTCCCCTCAGCCCATTGTCGTGGCCTTGCCAGCCCCATGTGCAGCAATCTCCACAGCCAGCTGTGTGCTCACAAGCCCTTTTGGGCTTGCTGGCTCCACTTTCCCTGTTACCCACCACTGTATTGGATATGGTAGTTTGCAACAAGAAGGCCACCCTGCAACATCTCTGTCAACACTCCTTAATGTCAGTAAGGGCTTGCCCTGGCTACTGTCTTTTTCTCCAGAAAAAAAAAACCCAAACTTGTATGCATAAGAGAGGAAAGAGAAAACAAGATGTGACAGCTAGAAGACATCACTGCTGGCTCTTGCAAAGAAAGGACTTTATTTCCCTAACGTTGTAAAATTAAAGTTGTTTGTTTATAAACAGAAGTCCCCTTACATTTTTTAAGCAGCTGTCACTGCATTTGGACAGACCACCAGCCATAGCTTAAAGAGAAAATGGTTATGGTGGGGTTTGAAAGGAGTGGCATAATGGAAAAAGGGAATTCCAAGGAAATGGGAAGCAAGTTTGCCTGCTGAGGAAGATAGCCAGGAAGAAAGAAGCAGTCGAAATGAGTAATTCTGATCTTTAAAATGTGGAAAACAGATGATTTTTTTTATTAGAAAAATCCATCAAAATATTGAATCTTTGAGGGAATCTCAATCACTTTACAGACACTTGAGAGAGTATCCTTTGGCCATGAGAGTTAGGGCTGAATGTCTGGAAATGTTGAACAAATGGCCAAAACTCTAGGGAGGCCCACACTTGGGAGAAAAGTGACTGACGGTTAGGTTTTTTTAAGAGACATTTAGACTGATATGGAAAGAAGAAGTAGAGTGGTGTGGGCTGTGCAGACAGGAGGAAGAGGTATCATCCTGGAGGAGGGGGCTGGGCTCTGGGGAAGAACAGTCCCAGTTCTGGGAAAGGTGGCTGGCAGAAACAGAAAGTTTTTGTGGGAAGATATGTTTAGAATTGCTAGAGCACCCCACTGCTCATTCAGCAGAACCTTGTTGAAGCTGAAGTCCAGGTGGTTGCT
Source organism: Heliornis fulica (assembly GCA_013399135.1). Classification (NCBI taxonomy): domain Eukaryota; kingdom Metazoa; phylum Chordata; class Aves; order Gruiformes; family Heliornithidae; genus Heliornis; species Heliornis fulica. The sequence goes on along the minus strand of VXBZ01005257.1, from coordinate 245,457 downwards.
GTCATGGAGTGTTTTTACGTTGAGGTTGGAGAAATACAGCTGGGTGGCTTTAGACATCATCTGAGCTAGGAGGGACTTGGAACTCCTCAGTTAATGGCTAGCTAATGGTGGGCAGGATTCCCTGCAAGGAACTACGATGTGTCCATGTGGTTATGAATAGAAGCTATTCCTGGACTCCATGGAAGATGGGGAGGGGAGCAGGATACCCTGGGGCAGCAGGATGGAGTGGTCATGGTAGTGGTACAGTGAAGGACTCTGGGACAGAAATGGAGGGCTGCAAGTGCAGACTCAACAAGGTACCAAATATTACTTGGGCACCTCTGTAGTGGAAGATGACCTGGAGATCTAGTTGTGGTTTGTATGTGATGGGAACAGCAACACAGGATTTTCCTTTGAGGAAACATCACACCATTAAAATTTCCATAAAGTGGCAGAACAGCAGGAATGTCACTGCCTTTACTTGCTTTCCCTTGATGTTATCCTGGAGTGAAACTACCATTGAATACACCCAGGCCTGCTATCTGGTATCAATTGCATCACTCTATTCTGAAATAAATATTTTGATCTGTGCAGGGGAAGCTTCACATTTCCACTGCTGTAGAAAAGCTCAGTATGTGCCTTTTGTGCTTTGCTTCAGTGCTGTATCTGTGTGCCTGTGTTTCTGTGTGTTGCATCCCATGCTCAGGACCCTGTGCTCAAACTGAAGGGGTGTCTGGATGGAATAACTCTGTGGTCACCCACATAGTAGTTTGACTAGCATTATAAATGAGGAGATGAATGCAGTCAAGCTCTTGGGCCAGCTCTGCAGTAGGTGTAAAACGTGATGTTAGTTAAGTTCAGGGAGATATACCCCTCGATGCTGCATGAAGTCAGGAACCAGTTGGCCAGCAAAACTCTTACACCTTTTGCATTGCACATGGCCAAGTAAAGCTTCCGTCACAGGGATGAGAAAGTTGTCCTGGCACATCCCCTCCTCTCCCACCCTACTTTCCCATGATTGAGAAAATTCCTTAAAAATCAGCGATACATTATACTGGTCCAGTTTAATCTTGCTTGGCTTGATTTACTTGGATGTGCCCTTGTTTTGATTCATTTTTCCCTCCTTTGTTCCAGCTGTCCATTCATTTTATATAAAATCCCCAAATCCGTGGCAAATTCATCTGCCGAGGGTCGGTTGCCTTTTGTGTAATTTGAAAGAGAGATCCATAAACCGGGTCGTTGATGTTGAAATGTGAAGCATGCAGGGCAGTAATCCGGGTAGAGGCAGAACTGCAGCCTTCCCTCCCCAGTGTAAAGGCACAGCTCCATCTTGTGGGCATTGGTCCCATCTTCTTCCTCACCACCGTGGCAGCTCCGACAACCTCCTGTGTGGGTGGACCTGCCACTTTCCCAGGTTACTCTGGGAAAGACGGTTCAGCTCAGTGACTTACTCTATGGTTTTAAAAAGCTGGATAAATATAGCTTCTATACAGATGGAAAGAAAACTAATGTGAATTGGTTAGATAGAGACTGTTTTAGATTAATAGGCGTTTTTGATACCACCATGCATGGAACCAAACTGGTTCATGTAAGCGAGCCGACACCTAACACAACAAAGCATGGCTTATCTGGCACCAGTTAACAACTTCTTACGTGACTTGTCTAGATCACTGTGCAAACAACCCTTGCCAAAATGGAGGGACCTGTTTCCTTGCTCCTGGCCATAGGATGTACCACTGTACCTGTCCCGAGGAATTCACAGGCGAGGACTGCGAGATGAGTACGTATCTTCTTCCATGAGTGTGACAGTGTGAAATATGGGCTGGAGGTAGAGCTTGCTAATGTTTGCCTCATGAAAAGATAGTGCTGTTGTGATGGGAGAGACCACTGAAGTATGAGTGTTTGTGTAGGCAGATTTCCAAGTGGCTGTTACAGACAATCCATTATAGACAGGACAGCTGAAAATAGCTTAATTATACAGTTATAAATCCAAGCATGCTCTGAGCAAGTGAGGTATTAAGTTATGATAAACACAGAGGCTCTTCCCTTCCCTTTTCAGTTTTTAAGATTTAAATATTCCTTATGTGGTTGGAAATTGCTAATAATATAACCTAGTAGGTAGGGCAGGGAGACATGAAAAAGAAGGAAATTTTCAAGTGATGCCTTAGCCTTTATGTATATACACACATGGGTCCATTATGACTTTTCCTGTGATGGCAGCTTTGCACCTGGGCAGCTACTCTACCTTCAGGGTAGTAATTTTCCAAGGAGGAGACTCAGGCCGGAAGGCTTTGTTTGGGTTACTCTTCCAGTTTTATGGTGGCATCACTCCCAATGTACTGCACTTCAAGCATAGAATTAGGCTTTTATGCTAAGAGTTTTGGTTGTGCATGCTGTTTTTAATGAAGGCTTTTCATAAAATCATAGAATCATTTATGGTGGAAAAGACACTTAAGATCATTGAGTCCAAACATTAACCCAAGACTACCAAGTCCACCACTAAACTGTGTTCCTTGCAGCTCTAGACTCCTCCCCCAGCAACAAGCAAAGAAGCCTTTTTGAGTCCTGGTGCTCCACAGTCTCTAGCTCATCTGTGGTGATGCAATAAATTAAATGACATGATTTTTGTGTTTGCTGAAAGAACGAACTTCTGGAAGGACTTAGGTAATGGTGATGCGGTCATGCTCATAGGGCTCTAGGAGAAAGCCACCTCTGCCTCAAAGGGAATGATGGAGACTGTGGTCCCATTCCTCACAAGAAATAACCTCAGAAGCTTGTGCTGTTTTTAATTTCTCTTTTAGAAAAATGTTTTGACAGCACTCTCTACATGTTCTTTGATGTGGGAATGAGCTGGTCAAGAGTCCAACAAGGAGCTGTGGCGCAGTGCGTATGTGTCAATGGCCAGATGGAGTGCAACAGCGTTGAACACAAAAGTAAGGCACTGGTTTGTATTACAGCTCTTGGTCTGCGTGGAGCGGGGATAAAGGACAGTAAGGGTATCAAACCCAGAGCAGTGTTTTACACAGTAATGCTGCTCTTGCTGCTCAGATACCCTCCTCAAAAGATAACTTTTTAGCTTTCCTTTCTATGTGTGAGCAGTAATGCTGACTCAGGAAATCAATTCAATCTGTATAAGCTTATTTGAGAAAGTAATTATATGCATTAAACTGAAAACATCTCAATGTTTTCTTTGAGAGATGTAATCCTGAACTGCAGTGTGTAAGAATATGCTGCACGTTATGTAGTAGAAATAGTAACATCCCCATGTTGTTCTCCTCAGGGCTCCTCTAAGTGCATTCTCTGCACAGTCTCTAGTTGTGTTTGTGATTGCTCCATCCCATTTGCAGGACCTTGCACTTGGCCTTGTTTTACTTCATGTGGTTCATTTGCATGGGCCCATCTCCATAGCCTGTCAAGGTCCTTCTGGATGGCATCCCTTCCCTCCTGTGGGCTGACTACAACACTCAGCTTTGTGTCATTGGCAAACTTCCCGAGGGTGTGCTCAATATCACTGTCCGTGTTGCTGGCAGATATAGCAAACTAACACCAGCCCCAGTACTGACCCTGAGGAGCGCCACTCATCACTGGTCTTCACTTGGACATAGAGTCATTGACCAGAACTCTTTGGGTGTTACTGTCCAAACAATTCCTTACCCACTGAGTGATCCCTCTGTCAAATCCATGTCTCTACACACAAGGAGGTTGTACATGAGAGCATTTAGAAGCTGTCTTTGTGTTTTGAGGTTCCCAAGTGTCTGATACTGCTGATGAAGCCAAGCAAGCACCTCCCATTTGATAGGAGAGATAGTGGGAAGCAAATCATACGCCTCACCTCTATATTTGCTCTGGTATGGCTATTCTGTTATTCAGTCTGGCTGACTTTAACCCTGCCCAGACTCCCAAGTACTGAGCAAAAGAGCCCTTTGAAATAGATAAGTGCTCTTATTCTGACCTTACACAACTGGAAACAGTACAGAAAGAAATGCTGATGCTGCCACCATCAACACTAGCAATAATAAGCACCACCACCATTTTATATATTGTTCATTGATAGTATTTTTAATAGCTAGGCTGACATTATCCAGTAAAAGTAAAAACAATGAGACAGACCTCAGTGGGCAGAAATCAGCAGTTTCCTTTCCTTCAATTTGTATCAAGCTGGTCTGAGATGAGTAAAAAGGAAAAACTTGCCCAAAATGTACATGCACAGGGAAGGTGTACTAAAGAAAGATAAAAATGGACTGATTCTCTTGGATAGTTTCTATCTTTGGTTTGATCTTTGGTTTCTGCTTGTAGGTTGTGTTCATGATCATTGTGTGAATGGTGGAGAATGTAAAATGGTTATCTCCAGTGGGAAAACAGTATGTGATTGCAAAGAAAATTATGCAGGAAAGTATTGCAATATTGGTAAGTATAACAACATACCAGTGGGCAGAGATTTTGGAATTTCCATCTAGGTACAAAGCTGATGGTTTGCCTCGGTGTTGTATTCTGCCTTTGAAGACATTTCTTGTTATAACTGATGAGTTGCAGATAACAAGTGTTTAATGTATTCCCCCCAGTGTAAAACGTAACAAACTTCACCACTGAGCCCCTGATTCTAAAAATATTTGTGAATGGAAAATCAAGCACAGAAATTCACAGTATCACAGAATAATAGGAGTTCAAATTACTCCTCCCCATAAAAAGAGTACATGCTTCCATTTTGCACTGTTGTTTAAATGCTTCCCTGTGACCTCGTGTGTCTTACTCTGTCCCCTCATAAAGCAGGGATTTATGCCCTGACAAAATCTGGCAGCTGACAGCATTTGGTAGTTCTAGATTGTTGTGGGAAGTAGACAAAGATAAAATTCACACCCTTAGTTTGTGTTACCTTGTACTTAAAATCAATAATCCATTTAGCCTGGTACAGCTTACCTAAAACCCTTTACTTACATCAGTGGGTCAGGGCAGAGAAATCTGCTTATTGGTGCCTACATGTTAGTTCTGTGTTGCTTCCTATTAGATCTGCATTGTTTTAGGTATGATTTTCCTACAGAAAATTCAACATTTCTTAGTGCATTTAACATTTCTCATTTAATAGTGGATGAATCTGCTCACAAAGCTTACCTGCACAGTAAATCCTTAAGTCATGTCAGCAGCTACTTTTCAAATACAACAGGTTTTAGGCATAAATTACACCAGACCTTTAGCCGTACCAACCTGTGTTCCCATCAACTCTCTGCCTATGTCTTTCTGAGTGCATAAATCCCAGGGCTCCTTGTAATTGCAGATAAGACTCCCAGGAGCTACAGTGGGCATCAGTTGGTCTGAATGGGTAGTGGGGTAAAAAGCCATGGTAATGAACTGGTATCTGGTATTCTATTTCTGTTATTCTGATGGTTACTAAATGGTGTAGATATCTATTCAAGCTGGGAAAAGAAGTCCATTTGGGAGTCCAGCAGTATAGCTGGAATAACATATAGCAGGAGTGAACTGGCAAGTTGAATAGTGGATGAACTGGTCCTGAACCTTCACTCACCAGGTACTCAATGAATCATGTGAAATGGGCTTGTGACTCTTTAAGTCAATATCGTATCTCTGTCTTTTTTGTCCCTTAGCTTCCCTAGTGGGGTTTGTCCCAGGCTTTGCAAGTGCTGCATGAGCAGGGCACATGTGTGACCTGGTGTCCCAGGAAGAGCTTGTGTGCTGCTATTCTTCAAATAAAACTGCTTTTCAGATTCCTATTTTGTTATCAGCTTCCCCTGCCCAAGCAGCAACGCTGTGCATAAACATCTAGCCAGCACAGCCTGGGTTATAAATACCAGGATAACAGTGTTATAGCTGTAATACTGCTTTCTGTCTGACTAGTTTAGAATAAGAAATAAGCAGGTGCTCTTTGATTACTTGAAAATAATAAAGCAAACATTTGGTTTGCTAAACAAATGGCTCTAGATGCTTACAATCCATCTGTATTTGGCTGCCTAACACCCCCACACAAAACAGGAACTGAGGGATCGCACTTATGTGTCAGGGCTTTGCAAACAATCTCGAAAATGAAAAAAAAAAAAAAACCAACCCCAACTCACCCCTTTTTGCCAGGGTTTAGTCATTCTAAATTAACACAAATAAATTAGTGGTGGGGTCTATAGACCTGGTAGTACCACTACACAAGGGCAATGGCATCCTGGTGAAAGTCTGGGAGCTTGTGCTCTCAGAGCACAATCAGTTTTTAAATATCACAGAAGGGCAGAACATCAGGTTGGAGGGGACAACGAGGATTATCTGATCCAACCTGGCATATCTGATCCAACCTGGCATATCTGATCTTGGCAAAGCATGGACTAGACAAGCTGGCCCAGCACCCTGTCCATCTGAATCTTAAGTGTCCAGTGTTGGGGCATCCACTGCTTCCCTGGGGAGGTTATTCCGATGGCTGATGGTTCTCATGGTGAAAAATTTTCCTCTAGTGACTGACCAGTATCTCCCCAGGAGCAACTCGTACCCATCAGCCCTCTTCTATATGACTCCTTGTAAAAAGGAGTCTGTCTCCATCTTCTTTGTAGCCACCCTTTAATACTGGAATGTGGTGGTGAGGTCTTCTTTTCCCAAGGCTGAGCAAACCCAACTCAGCCTTTCCTCACACAGCAGGCTTCCCGGTCCTTTGATCATCCTGGTGGCCATTCTCTGGACCCTCTCCAGCCTGTCCACATCTTCTTTTGTATAGCAGGACCAAAGCTGAGCACAGAATTCCAGGTGTGGCCTGACAAGCGCTGAGCAGAGAGGGATAATGACTGCTTTATCTCTGCTGGTGATGCCCTTGATGATGCAACTCAGCATCCTGTTGGCTTTCTTTGCTTCTGGCAAAGAAATTAATCCAACATAAATATGTGTTGGATTAATATTTTCTTCAACCCTTCAATTTGCTGCTGTGAGCACAGCTGCCTTTTTTTTTTCTTTGTTTTCCTTTATACTGTCTTCTATATTTTCCCTTGTCTAGCAAGGATGTTATCCTTTAGTCTGAGCAGTTTATGGTTATAATGCTTAATTCAGAGAAGTTACTGTCTCCAAAAAGTACTTTATTCTAAATTACTCATTTATAGAGGCTTCACAAGCTGTGATGCAAAAGTATCTTAAAAAAAACCCAGCAAACCAACAACAATTTAAATAGATGGTAAGTACCCCAAAATGTTACTGGGCTGTGATGTATTTGAGGTCTCTCTGATGTCCTTTGCCCTTGACTTCTACAAAGAACAACCAAGCTTCATATGTTTCTAATGGAAAAGCAGCTAATTTATCCTGATGTTAAACTCACAAATACTAAGAAACGAAGTGACATCCTGTGTCAGATCACAAGTTTAAGTAGTGCAGTGACTCAATCACTGGCAAAGTAGAGGATGACTGAGGAGTAATGTAAGTAGCAGGAAATGACTGCAAAGAACTTCTCCTGGTTAAGGATTTTCTTAGCAGATGGCTGGACCATTGTATTTCACCGTTATCCGATTTCCATGAAATTGTCTAAACTCTTTAGAGCTTCTTTATGCTTTTGCCTTTCACAGCATGCTGTGTCAAGAAGTTCCAGAATTTAAATAGATGTGATGAGAAACAGTATTTTCTATTGTTAGCTTAAAACCTACTGCCTGATAATTTCATTTCCCCTCTTTGAACAGTAACAGAGAATAATCATAACTTTTGTGATTTTTGCAGATACCTATTTATTTGCCTGTTGGTTGTATCTTTTTTGGGACTACAGGGTCCCTGTCAGTACTCAAAAATATCTTTCCACTGAACTTAAAATTATCTTGCAAACAATCATTTTATACAGATATATATATAAACATACATTAAAAATATTTATATATGCATATATTATGAAACCATTATCATAATGGCCGTGCAGCTACTGGCAAATTATGAGCTGACTTAAAAAAACATGGGAGGTGACAAATGTAAAATAGAAGATATCTATAACAAAGGAGATCAATGTAAAAAAGACAGTTTCTAATATAGATTTCTATTCTTTGTGGCAATACATTATTTTTTAGCCCTGAAAGAAGAACCCTTCTGTACTAAAGAAAGAATTGCCATTTTAAAAGATGTTCTAACACAGGTTATATGCATAAGATGTCAGTGAAGTTTAATTTCAAAGGAAATTAGATACATCACCCCAAAAAATCCCTCCTTAAACAGATGTATTAAAATTGTTCAAGGATCCATTTTTAATTAAGATTAATTCACAATAATTGTCCTTAAATATTCTCTTATTTTCAGAAATAAGGATTTTGTATTAACACAGTAATTGCATTCACATTGGAGACAGAATTCTTGCTGAGAGAGCTCTGAGTCTAGGCTTTAGGTGAAAATTCAGAATTAGTTCTTCAATCACAACTAGAAATAGTTGTCTTATTGTACAGAGAAAGATACACAAAGGGCTCAGACCCAAACACTTTGCTAGTGACAAATATGAGGTAGAAACCAGAGAAGGATGTGAGCGTGCTGTAACTGCCTAAGTTGGTATGGGAAGTGCAGAAGAAATTTTAAGGAGATGTCTGAGTTCAGAGATATTTATTAATAAATTGAGGATGATAACTTAGAACAGTTTTAAACATGTAGTTGTAAAATTATTTGACATTTTATATTTCTTTGAAGAGATGGGAACCGTGGTAGAGATGTTGAGTACAGAGTGACACACAGCTAAAGAAAGAGGAGGAGCTATTTGACCAGAGGACACATGATTCATTACAATAAGCATTTATGCAGATGTGAAAGGGACTTAGAGGGAGAGGAAGGAGATATAGAATTTTGTTTACGGAATTTGTGCCCTAGAGTTCTGTGTTTGGAAACCCACCATTGCGTTCATGCTATCAGCCTTAGTTGATATGCAAGTTGAAACTACTATATGTTTTGCCCTTCTGTGGGAAAAAAAACACTTCCTTCTCCTCACCAGGGCTTTGGTACTGGTTTTGGGTGTGAGTTGTTAGTAAATTTGGGGTTCTCATTTTATTTTTAGGTTTATTCTTGACTTATTGGAGGGTATGTTGGTGGAGGATCATAATTCTGTTTAATTAGTTACCAAGACTTTTCCTGAAATACTTAGTCTCTATAGGAGGCTTTATTGTGTTACTGTTGATCAGAGGAATAGGGGCCAGTCAAACGTGGATAACAGAGGTGGGGTTAAACACTACGTATTTCAATGGTTTGTAAGCTTTCAGGGGATTTTAGGGTTTAGCATTACCTTAATCATTGGTTAGTCCATCTTTCTTGATGTCTAGCTTGGTTTTTCTGTCCCATTTGTTGTTTTTTTGTGAAAAATAAGGTCTTCACATAATGAATTATATCAGTGGGATGGAAGAATTGTGCCAGCTTCTGCTGTGTTTGTGATTAAACTAATAAAAAGGTAGAAAGCGGTACTTGCAAAGCCTGTTTGGATTTGTGTCACTGAGGCTGTGCTTTACAGTAGATGATAGGTGTGAGAGTACCGGGAGGATCACACAGAGGATTACACACTGAGTTTTCTTTGGATAAAGTTTTAGGTGGCAATAATCTTTTTCTAATAATTTGCTCATGAAGTACGAAGTTATTGAAAGTGTTATTGAAAACTCTTTATGTTTTCTATTGTGTGTTTGTTTTTTTGTTCTTATGAGTTAGGCTATGGGTAATGGAATTAGAGGGGTACCATGGCTTTAAAGAAAGTATGAGTTGGAATGCTATTTCTGGAAGGCTTATAGTTATATAAGGAGATGTGTTGTATGTCAGAAGTAGGTTGAAGATTTTTAGAAAAGGAAGATGACAGAATAACTGAATATATAATTGCATACAGGAAAAAACTCTTAGCCACTTCTTTAGGGGTTAAACTGGGGGAGTTTGAAGTTATAAAAGAAGTAAAAAAGACAGCAAACCCACCTTTTTAGTGGTTGTTTTACTGAAATACGGTATTTGCAGTTTTCTACTAGAAAAGGTACTTTAGTAAAGGAAATTCAGCTACGGAGGCTGGAAGGAAAGTTTTAAATCTTTTTCTTCTGAAGAAAACAGAAAGGAAGATAATGACTATTCACTTTTTGGTTTATGTTTACTGATGCTATGTTTAAATTACTACAATGTTTTTGGGTTACTGTTGAAATTTTTGTTTTCTAGAATCCCAGGGAGAAGGGGAAAGAAATAAGGTGAAGTATAAAAACACGGCCATTTGGCTGTCAATGATAAGTATTCAGTATCCAGCCGGTAGTCCCCCACAGATTTTGGATAAATAGGTTTGCTACTAAGAGTTGATCTAAGTATTAGCAAGTACGAAGATACTACTTCTTGGAAGAAGAAATATAGTAAAAAACTAAGTCTAGTTGCAGTGAATGGAGTGTGCCATCCTTAGTTTAGGCTGCATTTTAAAGAGATCTTTTTTTCTATATAAATCACTCCATTTTCTCAAACTTAAATCTATCCTTGTTTTGCATGCTAAGTTTTTATTAGTTTTAATCAATTACAAAAGGATGTCAGATTTTCTAAATATCTGCCTAGTTTTTGGCTCAGATGGATTGTTTCTGTGTTTCATAATCAGGCTACGGTTTCAGTGGGGATTTTTTTCAGTGTTAGATGCTGTCAGTCCAGAGGTTTTACTGCTATTTGACAAACGAGAAAGCAGCACAACTCTTCAAATCAATTATTTTTTATAAATTAGTGACATGCATTATCTGCTGATGTATTAAACCATAAGCCCAAACAGAAATATAGAAATCTAGATAAATATTATATGCATATGATTTAATTATAGACAAATAGAGCTATAAAGATATGTAGCTTCCTTTATACTTCAGTTGTGGTTTATACTTATTAATTTGCAAGCTCTGAAAGCTACAGTGGATGCTGTTATTGTCACTTTCACAGACAGGTGCATGAAAATGTGGAGCTTCAAGCCAGGAACAGCGCAGTCCTGGGGCTGCTGCCATGCAGTCTCCTGCCCCTGCTCATTAGAGTTGACACCCTCACCATTAAAAAAAAGTGAAAAGATGGACACTGCTTTCTTCAGTGCAGCCTGGCCACCTTCCTAGATGTTTACAGAGATTTTCAGCAGCAGTGCTAGGATAACGTGGATGTCCGTCAGAGCTCCCTGCAAGGTGCTTGGTTCATTTTGCCCAGCCTTACTGGTTTCAGAATATCTTTGGTGGGGGGAGGGTGTGTGTGTGTGTCAGTACTTTACCTGATGAAGTGAGATGCCTGTAAGAGCAATCTCTATGAATACTGCAGACTCCTTCCTGTCATGTTTTTCTCCAGCTCAGACTAGTGGTCAGCTGCACTTGCAGTGGGGGAGGCGCAGCTCCCAGAAATCACTGTCACACTTCTCATCTCTGAGGGGTTCTCATGGCTACCCAGAAAAGCACATCACGGAACTTCTGGATGAATCAAGAAAAGATAGACACTTCTGTACGCATCTCCCAAGCCTGAGCTCACATGGAAAGGAAGCTTGACTTATACCCTTGTAAAAGGTGCCTTGTAAAAGAGCCACACATCCTGCGATGCTGAGGCAGTGTAAGCAGTAAGCTTAAAGCTTATGCAGAACCAGAACATTTCATTGCTCATTGCTATTCATCTTCATTGTTAACAGAAGCGAGAGGATCAGGTAGAAGTATAAATTGATAGACATATTAGAAAGGCTTCAGAGAGATACAAAAGCCCTCTCTTGCAAAGTCACTGCCATCTACCGAGTGCTGCGGTGCTCTCTGACCAGTACAGGGGACGTAAGGTGGCTATCAAGCCTTTGGCTCTAGAGCTTCCTGAGGCACTGCAACAGGAGTAGGCATGTGCTCCAGGGAAGCCCTGGATGAAAGATGTTTTCCTAATTCCACCAAGATTTTCTTTGATTTATGATTTTCTAAAAGACTGATAATTAAGACACCAAAGTAGACCCCTTGTTAGAAGAAATTTTAAGCTGGGAGGGTGCTTTTGTACTTCTCATTTTCCCTCCTCTCCCTTCCTGCCATTGCTAATGTAGAAATCTAGCATTATATTTAATAAAAACAGATTGGTCAGGGATAGAACAAAGTATTGCTGAACATCTTAACTGACAGGGTTGCTTAAAACTATCCTGTCCTATTACGACCATCAGGGTCCTAATCCAACAGAATGAAAGAGATGATACATATCTGGAAGGAAAATACAGATCAGAGCTCAAAAACATGAGGAAAATTGCTGATAGGATGTTTGGGGGGAAAGAAAAATCTGTAAGAAATACTGTTCTCTACAATGACTTCCAAAAGAAACTCCTAAAGCCATTCAGGTATGTAACTACAGAACCTGTAACACGATCTGATGACAAATTCTTGTGAAATGTTTCCAGGAAGTTAGCAATTAGAACTGGCTGGATAACTGTTATTTCAGGTTGGTTTTAATTTTAAGACCTGAAACAGCTTTGTACTGAAAAATTAAAAGGCAAAGATTTGGTGTGATGTGCTGATAAAATATGCCATCCTAGCACAACTAGAATGTTTTATGTGAGCTATTTAAACCTCCTGAATTTTAAAAATAAATTGTAACAGGGAATAATTTCTAGTTTTAAATTTAATTATTCTTTTTCTGAAAAGAAATGAACAATAGTGAAAGTGGCATAGCTTTGCAGAGTAACTTGAATCTGCATTTGCATCTACATCATCTGAAATTTTAGGTCATTTCTACTGTTAACATACTGATTGGCAGTACCACAGGGGAGTGAATGAACAAGAAAAATACGTATATTATGCCCTCCACTACTTTCTTCCACATAATAAAATAAATATTTTTCAGAGTTATGAGAAGTTGCAGAAGCTATAAAGAACTGAGAACGAACAATTCCCAGTCAGAGCAACCCATTAAGAACTGCTGAAAGCAGACCACCTACACACTGTTTCTGACAAAGAGCAAAAAAGAGATCTTTTTTTCAGTGCTGTAATAGCTCAAAAAAGAGTATTAGAAGCAAAAGATTTATATGACTGGAATAGTTGGAGAATTTTCTTTCTGGAAAACTGTTTGTCCTGAATTAGAGTTGATATATAGGATATGGGCTTTTTAGATATACTTCTCATTGGCCTTAGATACGCTGAATTCCATTTTTATAAGTGGTGCTGTGGGTACCATGGTGCTACTGCAGGCCAGTCAAGTAAAGCTTGCTGGGTTGGAGAACAGACGGATGGAAAGCTACTAATGAAAAAACAACTGTGTTAATCTAGGTGCTTCTCCCCAAGGTGTGAGATAAGGACACTTTACTCCTGTGCCTAAAATACTCCTTATAAACCCAAAAAGAAACAAACAAACAAAATTGTCTAATTTATTACAGAGATATTAGCGTTCCTTTCAACAAGTGTAATATGCAATCCAAACTTCTTAGTTACAGGAGGGGGGAACATGAGAGATGAGTTAGAAAAGGGCCAAATTCTTCCAGTTATAATTTTCTGGTAGCTTTAGCAGTGACTGTCAGACCTGACCAAATGAGATGCATTGGATTTTAAGCCTGAGAAGGAAGAGCACAACTTGTAAACACCATCTGCAAGATGTCCAAACCATTGGTATTGCAGGATACGTCGATGGTTCCATACTGAAACATAATCTCTTGTTTCATACTCATAAAAACAGTCAATTCTAAGTATTTTCTGAATTTAATAAATACAGTGCAAATAAAAACAGCACCTGGCACTTCCCTGGATAAACAGAAGAATTCAGCATACAGCATGATGGTGGTATTTTCATGATACAGTTTCAGGCAAACAAAGCAATGTTACTTGCAGCTTGCGCAGAAAATAAATGTCAGAGTTTCCAAGAGTTAGTTACTATTGCTAGCACTACAAATGATAGTCAACTCATTTGCTGTGAGCTCCTAGATAATGGTTGTTGCAATATGAGTTTGATTTAATGTTATATTCATAGTTATTGAAATAAAGGGAATTTGACTCAGGGGGTGGGTGGGAGAAAATGTCTCATCATCTCTGAAGTGTCTGCCAGGCCAAGCTAGAAAGCCACTTTTGCCAATCATTTGAATGCTAACTCACACAAAAGTTCTTGCACCAAACTTCTTGGTCTCCAAATTTATGCCATATGCTTGCCTGTGATTTGGAGATCTGTGGCTACCATGATGACTTGGAGGGTTAATTGACATCAGCAGTTCATCACTGTGATTTACTATTTCTGTGCTGGTTATATGCCCTTGTTTATATGCCACCTTATTCTGTCAAAATAAATAGATCTTTGGCAATAGCTATTCACACTGCATGGCATGATAGATCATCCTCACAGTGTGTTTTTCAACAGTAAAAGAATATAATAGTATTAAATATTTAAGTATGTTTATGAGAAGATACCACTAGTCTTGAAGATGTCAAAGATAAGTCAGACTGACATGGCTGAGACAAAAAAAAAACAAAAAAAAAAACTCAGGGATTTGTTCACAATTAATCTTCTTTGTACATTAGATGGTTTTGTGTTTCCTTTGGGATACTTTGAGCTGTGGGTTGAAGTGTAGACTTTCTGCTCAACGTAGATATTTGTATACAAATACATCTCCATACGTTTTTCAGCCGTAATGCTGGTATGTGCTGTTGATAGAACTTAGCAGCTGAGTATACAGGTAATAGAATATGTATGTGTCATACCAATCTGAAGAAATAATGCACAAGCAAGTGACAAAGAAGTGAGGTTTCAATAGGAAAATTCAACCTACCAGTTCAATTTTTGTGAAATTTATTTATTTGTAATATGTAACTATAAANATATGGGTATATATGAGGCTATGAAAAGAAGTATTTTCTAAAATCAGCCTTTCAGCACTTGCTGGGAGGGCAGGATCATTTTCACTACTTTACAACACATATATTTCTATATGAGCAAGTTGAATGCAGCTCCCTTAATTATCAACGGAGATTCAGTCAATGCAGTCAAGAGAGTATGGCAAGATTTACCTCATCCCAAAAAAGTCACCTCAAACAGGCTGGATCAGTTTGGTGCTAGAAGTGCTTGGTTCTTTTAATTGACTGAAAAGGGAGTCTCCAGTGATGAGCTCATTTGTGTCTAAAATTAGACAGCAGGAATCCCAGCCATATTGCTGACTTTGCTGCAGATTGCTGACTAAAATCTTCCATATGCAGTGGAAATTTTAGGTCTACTTTTCTGCTATGCTGCCTGTTAAGCAGTTATTTGTGTATGTCTAAAACAAAGATATCTCACTACTAATTTTAAACAGAAGTTTTAACAGCTTGGGGTTTGTAATTAAAAGAATAAGTCCTTATTTGATGCGACAAATTCCTGAGAAAACTGAAAGGCATTATACAGAATCAGGCCTGCTGGCTCTCATTTAGGACCTCAACTGCAAAGTATTTAACATGTAATTAGTATCAATTCCTGACCAGTGTCTTATGTTTTGCCAGTTCCTACTCATCGGTGCTATGTTGGCAATGGCACAGGGTACAGAGGTACAGCAAAGATGACCATCTCTGGACACAGCTGCTTGTCTTGGGATTCAGATTTGCTTTACCAAGAGCTTCATGTTGACAGCGTCGAGAAAGCCATACAGCTTGGCTTGGGGCCATTCCCTTACTGCAGGTGAGGAAAATTCACATTTACCTAGCGCTTGTAAATCAAGAGATGGGTGTGTGGTGGAAGGCAGGAGGGACAGGAATGTCAAAGCAGGTGTTAACCCTGTCTTGGAAAAGCTAGACTGACTTTAACAACCTGACATGAAGGATGTCAAAGGTGCAGAAGACGAGATCTGGTGGGAAGGCTAGATTTAACAGTAGTGGGGTCTGCTGAGAGAATCTCAGACACAAAATAATTTTGGAAATTCAAAGTCCTCTTTTTTTTTTTTTCTGGTGTTTTTTTTTTCCAAGTGAAACCATAGTACAAAACTTTTGATATTGTTCTATCTATCAGAATAGACTATCTAAAAGGAGAAAGAAATACACTAGCCAAACTGAAATGTGTAACTTTTTATTTCTAATTCTGAAATGGCAAAATATGTAACATGAAGGAAAATTTATTTGAAAATGGAAAATAACTTATTTCAGTATTGTTAAAATGGGAAGTCAAATTCCTTTCCTGCTTTAGTCCCAGCTGGCAATTAAGCACCACACAACTCACTCCCACTGTGGCAGGATGGAGGGAGAGAATAGGAAAAGTGAGAAAATTGATGGGTTGAGATAAAGACAGTAAAGCAAAAGATGTGTGCTCAAGCAAAGCAGAACAAGGAATTCATTACTCACTTCCTATGGGCCGGCAGAAGTTCAGCCAGCTCTAGGAAAGCAGGGCTTCTTCACACATAATGGTAACTTGGGAAGACAAATGCCATCACTCAAAACATCTCACCCCTCTTTTCTTGGAGCTTGACAAGCTTGAGAGGTGGGCCTGTGCAATTTAATGAAGTTCAACAAAGCCAAGTGTGAGGCCCTGCATATGGGTCACGGGCAATCCCAAGCACAGCTACAGAATGGGGGGAGAACGGGTTGAGCAGCCCTGAGAAGTATTTAGGGGTGTTGGTGCACAAGAAGCTCAACATGAGCCAACAGTGTGTGTTTGCAGGCCAGAAAGCCAACTGTGTCCCAGGCTGCCTCAAAAGTAATGTGACCAGCAGGTCAATGGATGTGATTTTCACCCTCTACTCTGCTCTCATGAGACCACATCTGGAATAATGCATTCAGATCTGGAGTCCTCAACATAAGAAGGACATGGAGCTGTTGGAGCAAGTCCAGAGGAGGGCCACAGAGATGATGAGAAGCCTCACTGCTCCTATGAAGACAGACTGAGAGAGTTGGAATATCCCTTTGGTCAGTTGGGGTCAGCTGTCCTGGCTGTGTCCCCTTTCAAGTTCTTGTGCACACCCAGTCTTGTCTCTGATGGAGTGGGGTGAGAAGCAGAAAAGCCCTTGGCTCTGTGTAAGCCCTGTTCACCAATTACAAAAACATCCCTGTATTATCAACACTATATTCAGCACAAATTCAAAACACAGACCTGTACTATCTACTGTGTAGACAATTAACTCTACTCAATGTAAAGCCAGCACTCCTGGATTTCTTCCAAAGCAAATATATTGCAAAATAAGTTTTCATAGTGTTTGAATTTTGATTGAATCTCAGATATGATAAATTCCATTTCTGCTAAGTTTTCTGTTTAGCTACAATGAAAATAGTTTGCCCTATACAGGTTTGTCCTTTCTCCTCAGTCACTTTATATTGTCCCTGTCTCTGAGGTCTTCATGAGATCCATAGGTATCCACAAATAAAGGAAATATTTCCAGTTAGAGAGAATCCTGGAGATGAGCAAATATTAGAAAAGGCAAAATTTAGATTCTTCTCCATAAGTTCCTAGTTGATGTCTTTTTTTTTCCTTGTCTTTTTTTTTTTTTTGTTTGTTTGTTTTAGTGGAAGTTAGACCAGTTTTTCAGGAAGATCAGAATGTACTGCACTTCCTAATTTGTTTGATGACAAAAAGCATGTTAGCATGATGAAAGTAGCTCCTCTTTATCTAACAGGAGCTAACAGACAGTTCCTACACCTTTAACCCAGACCAGCTTGCCTTCCAAGGCTTAGTCCTTATTCAAGAACTTCATCATGAGATTTATGGTGTTCCAGCACAGCATGGTAATTTATTTGCCACATATTTTATATTTTATAAATCTCGATCCCTTCAATTTACATCACTTAAGCACAATGTTCGCTTGCAGATTTGAGATGCAAAGAACAAAATGGTGTAGGAGCTGATGTGTTCATGTTCTGCAGAGATGAGAAAAAAGCTTTTCACTTTTCTGTCAGCTTGTTACAATTTCTGGGGAAATCTCTGCTACACTATATAATCCTGCAGATATCTTCTTCAAATAGTCTAATTTAGAAACATTGTTGGCAGAAGATGACTCAACCTGTGTTGCCTCTTTAGTTCGGAGAATTTGAAAGTGCTTTAAACTTTTTTTTTTTGAAGAGCAGTCGGATTAAAAAGGGGGAAGAAAAAAAAAGAACCTTAAAATAATAGACAATGCTTCTGATAAAGCCACTTGACCTACTGAAGGTCATTCTAGGTCTTAAAAGTTTCCATATGTTCTTGGAGGAGTAAATTAGGCAAATTTCAGGTTACTTATAAGGCATTGATAAAGGCAATTAGGCTGTAATGTGGAAAAACTCTAATGGAATCAAACCAAGACCAGTGTAATACNACTAGGAGGAATACAGTATATTCTTGAGATAGTCTTTCATTTCCTCAGACTCCCAAGGGAATGTGAATCTGAGTTTCTGAAATTCATTTTCGCTAGCTATTTTTGTTATAGATTTTCTATGAATCTACCTGTGTTGGAATTTCCTTGCGTAAAAAAAAAAAAATCTAAAAAAGCAATCTCTCCTATGGGATTTAGTCCTGAAAATAGCTGAGCTGATATCTGTTAAAGTGCTTCAGTGTGGGCTATATTTAAAGCATGTGAACATGCTCATGCATCCAAATACTTGTAGGCAAATTTTCCTGGTGCTTAGTCACGTGTCTGTATTTCAGGTCCTAGAGAACCTTAGAATTGGTTAGTTTTAAGTATGAAGAACACTACTGAAAGGCTCCTCACCCATTTAGGGGTTAGCAGGTACTCCCACGCTTTGTCCGATGGCTTGAAACTGGAGAGTCCTGTCAGTTCTCTGCACGGTAATGATTTTAAACTGTAAAATGGGAGATTTAGGTTGGATATTAGGAAAAAAAAAATCTTCAATATGAGTGTGGTAGATCACTGGAACAGGTTGCCCAGAGAGGTGTTAAAGGCCCCATCCCTGGAGATCTTCAAGGCCAGGCTTGAGGGGGCTCAGGGCAACCTGGTCTAGTGAAGATGTCCCTGCTTACTGCAGGGGGTTGAACTAAATGTTCTTTAGAGGTCCCTTCCAACCTAATGCATTCTATGGTGTGAGAGGAAAAAGCAGAGAACCTCTGGGAAGCTTGGAACAAACACTGGGGTTAATGCATGTAATTTGCTCTCCCTCTGCATTAATTAGAAATCCAGATGACGATGAGAAGCCATGGTGTTACATTCTGAAGGACAACAGATTGTCTTGGGAGTATTGTGACATTCCATCTTGTGGTATGTAAAGGCTTTCTTAAAATCTATGTTATGAATGAATGAAGAAAGTTTT
Source organism: Heliornis fulica (assembly GCA_013399135.1). Taxonomy (NCBI): domain Eukaryota; kingdom Metazoa; phylum Chordata; class Aves; order Gruiformes; family Heliornithidae; genus Heliornis; species Heliornis fulica. Next base: position 226,399 of record VXBZ01005257.1, on the reverse strand, counting down.
ATTGATACTAGAACAAGCTTTCACTGTATAATTTTGAATGCTCTACTGTTCCCAGAAGTATTGACTGTTTTGCTGTTTGCAGTATCAAATGACAACAAGAAGCTTCTTTGGCATTTTTTTGAAGTTGCGATACAATCTGTGATTTTTGTTTTGAAATACTGTATAACAGCAGTGTCACACTACGGCTTTCAGTCAAAATCATCCCAATATCACCAAATTTTCTGCTAGAACACGCAAAATGTCAGACATGATTGATGCTTTCATACAAATTGTCATCACTCACAGAAATACAGGCCCAGAGAAGTGAATGGGCCTCTGTGAGCAATAGAAAGAGGGATCCTTAAGATGTATGAGATGTAGTATTTAATTCTAAAACCTAAAGATTCTGCTCTTCCCCTAAATTACTATTTAACTGTTGCTAGTATTGAAGCTGACCTTTAGAACAGAGTTGTAATCTGAAAAATCCGTTTATAAAGTGGTCTTTGCTGTTTCCCCATTGTGTTGCTAATGCATTTGATAGGTGCTATTAACGCAGGCGCCGACATCTTTGCTATTACAATGGCAAAGCTCATTCCAGAATCCAAAAATGAAGAAGTCTTATGCATTGTTTTGTGCCTTCTCTGTCAGTGAAGGTTATATTTTTACTGGTAATGTTCTCTGGGAATGTTCACAGATGTGTTTAATTTCCCTAGTACATACGTAGCTAGTGTTGGGAACAGGCATAGCTTTCACTCTTGTAAATCTCCTGAGGAACTGAAAGAATTTCAGCTGTATGTGAATGTTTAAAGATAGTTTAGTGAACTTTTAAAGACTCTTCTAAAAGTTCCAGTCTTAAAAAGTCACAGGGATTTATCATCTCATAACATATCCATTTATATCTCAGCAAGCAGGGAAAGGAGGCCACTAGTTCCAGACAATGTAGATAGTTATGCAGTTACCAGAAGACCATGTGGACGAAGACATAAAAAAAGAAGTTTTGTGAGACCTAGAATTGTTGGGGGATCTTCATCTCTGCCTGGATCTCATCCCTGGACAGCAGCTATATATATTGGAGAGAGTTTCTGCGGTGGAAGCCTTGTTCAGACTTGCTGGGTTGTGTCAGCAGCACACTGCTTCGCTAACAGGTAAACTTGCCCATTAGTTTACCAATAGGTTCTCACATTCTCAGAGTCACCATCTGTCTGTGACTCACAATGACCCTGAACTGAGATAAGTAAGAAAGAGGATGGAATTATTAAAGACCTATGTGTCAAAAGGAGTTTCTGGTGACAGAAATGTCATTCATGAGCTAATAATAATAGCTTGGAGTCCTATTACCCCGTGAGCCCTTAACTTGTTCCTTAAGGAGTCTCAGAGAAGCTAAATGACCCAGCTGAAGGAATAAAGGAATGCTGAGCAGGACATAGAATGAGAGATTGCATGTGCATGCACCTGCAAAGGGATATAAGCATGTATCTTCTCCTCAGTTACCTTTCTGAACGTTTATCCCTGCTTTGAGGTATAACAGATGACTGCTTGCTGCTGTGTTTTGCTCAAAAAGGCAGCAATGATCAAGCACTGATTTATTAGAGACAATAAATTAGCATTGGTTGACATAAATAGAGTGGCTGAGATTTACAGAAAGCCAAAAGGAAGAACTGAACTAAATTTTTGAGGCTGACTTCCGTCAGAGGTGATTTGGGTTTTTTTGAGTTTTTTTGTCCACCAGCTGTGTGACACTGGAGAAAAAAATGAAGTACAGGGCATTCTGACTTTATTCTAAATATTTCATTTTCTACAAATGCTGAACACTTCCTTTGATTTCAGTTTGATCACATTGATGGGAAAAATATTACATCATTTCATACCCATTGTTCCTTTGTATAGTAAAGAAGCCAAGAGAAACAGAAAACCTCGAGCCAGAATACATACACTGATAGCTCGCGGAGCTAATAATACCATCATGAATGCCATACTGAAGCATTTGGAGCTCGAGCCACAACGCATTTGTTTTTCAAATGTTGTGAAATAGCTGCTAACTTTGGCAGCTATTCAGGACATTTCCACCCACTTCCAGCTGGTGGTTTGGTACATACAGATTTTCCATAATTGCTGCATTGTAATTTGTACTCTTCCGTATGTTTAGTACCTCTGGGTTAGCCACAATTTCAACTGTTTTCCACTAGGCGACAATAGATACCTGTGCAGCTAACTTGGGGTTTTGGGGTTTTTCCCTTTCCCGTAACCCCTTCTGTTTTATTCTTTTTTTTTTTTTTTTTTAATGAACCACCTGTAAGTCATAGTCGAACCATTCAGTGCCTTTTAAGCATTTTCCTGGGAAGTAAACTTCCCCTCTGTTTTACAGACCCCAAATCTGATTTTCAAGGGTGTTGGTTTATCGCCGCAAGAAGACTGAGAAAACCCTTACATGGTGATCAAAGAATATATTATTGTCTTCTTGTTTTACAGTCATGGAAAAATAAACTCTGTCCTTGCCTTTGTTAATTACAAGCACAGTTACTGTTGCAGGGTAGCTGCCATCTCTCTGTGCTGCGCTAGAATCTCTTTCCTCTTAAGTATGTTACTGTTGATCATTGCTTTCTGCTCAGAACTGGAGGAGACTCCATGGTGCTTTTGTATCTGACAGGCACTACTCAATGCTCAGAAACACAGCTAGGGAAACTTTGCAATGATGTTGATGACTCTGCATCTGCATGAGGTGTGACAGCAGACATTGTCTGCTCCTTCAGTAGACAGAAATACGTACGAGTGCTCTGATGTCAAAGACACTTGCTAACTAGGTTTGCTGTAGACTTACGCACATGCAGATTGAATTTTAAAGCAAGAGTGAAATTGAAGTTCTGTTGCTTTCAAAGCTAGAGAATTTACTGTTTTTCCAAATACTTCCTGATTATTCCCAAATATCCCTTTCTTCCCAACTGTTGTACTGGTTCTTATTAGTTGTCCTTGGACACTGGATATGAGAGGACTGTATTTTTTTTAATGTAAATGATCAGTAAAAGATTTAAAAGATTTTAAAAGGTGTGAATTTCAAAAACTGTATTCTCCTCCGAGTGTGATTTTTCCCATTAGTTCTGTGTGCTGTAGGCACCTTCCTCCACCAAGTGGCTTTTGATTCTAAACAACAGGCTTGACATAGTGTTGTGGATGGAGTCCTGAACTTGACTCATAAGAGAGAAGCAACAATATACTTTACTGATATAAACCAGTGAGTTATCAAAGCCAAATAGTAAATGTGACAGTGGTTTAACAAGATTTGATTGGCAAGATGCACTTAATTATTTACTGCATAGCGGACAGTATCAGACACAACTGTCAGGGAGACCCTCCCACTGAATCATGAGGTTCAGAAAGAACCTCCTTCACAGAGAGGACTCTGTGAGTGTGCCTGGATCCAATCTTAGTCCCAGACTTCATCAATGCTTTAAGTCTAAAACTTTATATATGTTCAATCAATCCTTTCAAAGTGAGCATGCCATTAGTCACTCACCAAGGGTCTGTTGCATCAAGGAATCTCTCATCCTTGAGGAATAACCTTGCGAGGTGCCCCTACTTAAGGGGAGATCCTGGCGTGCAGCCCACTGCTGTGCAGGAGAGCTCAAAAGGGCTCTTGGGCTGCACAATATGGAATAAGATGATTGACTCATATTTGCATACTGTCCACAGATGTTAGTTTCTTCTCTCATGTTGACCAGCACAGTGGTTAGGTGGGCACACTGCCATAAAACAGCCCTTGGCTATTGTGTTGTTATCTGCCTCCCCTGCATCCACTTTGAGCTGGATGCATTCATCACAGCCAGTTGCATCCATCATGACCACCATTTGTGGTTATTGCTTGAACAGGGCTACAGCAAAGGTCAAGTCTGGGGAGACAAGGAGAACACACCATTACACATAGATCAGTCTAATCTCAGAGCAGAAGCGCTGATAGATCTTAGGTGAAATGTTCCTGACTTGTCAGTCAGGACCTTTAAAATCCTGACCGATAAAATTTTAAGAACCTGGTGCCCAGAGAAATGAGTTGTCGACTGACTCGTCTTTTGCTCCCTCATTTCTTCCCTAGTAATTTTTTTACACATTGGCACAGACTGTTTGAGGTTGTCTCAGTTAAGTTTCTAGAACAAGAAGTGCGTGCGGCCCCCAAAGATGCTCATTACCCAGGGAGCATCTTAGCCACAGTACTTGTGCTTGCCTTTTACTTGCCTGTCAAGGAGCAGTAGCATTTAATTAGGTTCATCAAGACCCATGGAGCCTCAGGCTCAATATATCATTAGTCATTTTTCCTGGCCCACAGTAGGTAGGAAGCCAGGGAAACAGGTCAAGGCATTAAGAGAGGATAAATACTGGATGTGGTGGTGGTGAGGAGTTGTTGAGGATATTACAGTTGAAGGGTAACAGCCACTGGGAATTAGGTTGTGCTTGACCTGTGAATCACAGAATTTCTTTCTCTCTCTTGTATTTCAGTCCACTAAAATCCACTATTAAGGTAGTTCTGGGTCAGCATATATTTAATAGAACAACCGATGTAACACAAACATTTGAAATAGAAAAATACATCTTGCATCCTCAGTATTCTGTGTTCAACCCTACTGAACATGATATTGGTGAGTATTTTTGTTCTTACAGTTTTATTTTCTTTGTTCAACTAAGTTTCACTTTTAGCTGATATGTCAAAAACTGCCTTTATAGTGGAAGAATCGTAGGCATTGGGAGAGGCTTTTGAGCATAGGGTTCTACCAGAGTTACAACAGCATCTGAAAACTAGAGAAATTCAGATGAGAAATAAATTGCAAATTTTAAATAATTATGATAATTAGCCTTTGGAGCAATTTACCTAGATGTATGGCAGATTTATCATCACTTTAAGTCCTTGTGGAATTAGGCATTTTTTCAACTGAAGCAGAAACTGTGGGCTTGATGCAGGAATTACCTGGTAAAATTCTATTGTCCTTACTGTACAGAGGATCTGACTTGATGAATATAATAGCCCCATCTGCTCTGAAAACCTATGTTACTAAGAATCATTTTTTTACACTAAGGTAGTTTTAAAAAATCATCTGTCTTATCATTCAAAAGTTAAATGTCCTTCTGATTGACCTTATGAGTCAAATGACGATGGAACAGCAACTCACTTATTTTCTGATTTGCTCTTTTGCAAGGTGACACGTCACCCTGGGGCATAAGACTGTGTAAGCACTTTGTGACACTATATAAGAGCCTGACATTGGGGATATATTAGGTCAGACAAGTACTGGGTTGGCTGGTTTTGGTTTTTTTTTGCACTCAGATTGGGAATATTTTCCACTCTGTGGGGAAAAAATATTCAGATTCTGTGTTGATGGGAGCTCTGTCACAGCATACCAGGAGACAAACTGGGTTTGGGGCATTACTCCACTCTGAAACATACTAGTGTAAACCACTTCTTTGGCACTTTGACATCTGCTAAGTTTTTTTTTTACTCTGAAATTTATCATGCCTTGTGCATTGCCATGTAATATCCAAATCCAGGGTTAGATGGACATGGAGTTCCTAAGATATGCCCTGCGGCAAACAAACAGGCAGAAACTCTAGAAGGTGGGGGCGGGGTGGGGTGAAGATATGTGGGCACTTTCTGCCCTTCCGGAGATTCCTACTGATGCAGCATTAGAGTTATTTCCTGCTGAAACCACTATTTAAAAGGAAACAAATCACTTTGTAAGTGTTTGCTGGGAAGTTCAAGGGATTCAGAAACAGGCAGAGTTGGTGGGGAAGAGGAGGAAGTTGGGGAAGAACAAGCTGCTGAGTGTTGGAGCACAGTTTGTGTGGGCTCCTCAGCCTGTGAGATACTCTTTGCATATTCCACAAAGGCCAAAACTGTAGTCAGGGGAGAAATACAACTATCCAATGGGATCTCTTGCTTGCCACACAGCTGGCTCAGAACACCTGGAGTTTCCAAAAGGTGTGATGTGAAGCTTTAATAGGTGTGTCCATGTTACCTCAGCAGTGTCCTGCCCAAACCCCTTGTTACACCCAGCACAGAGCTCCGCTGTCACTCTACACCATGACAAACACGGTGGGGGGGTGCTAGAGGGGAAAACACTGCTACTTTTGACATATTATTTCTGTATCAAGCTCATGATGCTGCACAGTTCCATATTTACACTGTTTTCAGCCCCATGAGAGGATAGTAAAGGTTGTGTGGGTTGTTTAATTTGCTGTAGCTTTCAGAAGCTTGGTTTTGAATTATCCTGGGGTTTTATTCCATAATTTTCAGGATCTTAATTTTTGCCGAACTCAGTAATCACAAAGGACACAAAATATACCAGCTCTTGCAGTAATTAAGTTTTTTAAATCAAATTGGAATTAGGCAAGTGGCTAGACTTTCTGAAGCGATGTGCACTTGTGCATCCCACTTATTTAATCTGAAAGTTGTGGATATGTCACTGTTATTTAACTTTAAGGTGGGAGGAGAAATACATATTTTCTATCTTCCCCCTTCTCTACAAAGGCAGTGAAGCAAAATCTGCTCAGCGAGTGCAGTGTAAAATAAATATTCCCACAAGGGGAGTAACTGAATGTTTCAGCCTTCAATTTGCTGTGAAATCAGGTGCTGTTGAGATGAGTCTGTCTGTCTTTGATTGAAATATCTTAATTAAGCGAAGCTTAGGGGATAATTAAAGTTGTATCTGAGATCCATGGCTGCCAATCCCATTAAAGAAAGGGAACAGACGCTTTATTCCTCCTATTTCTGTTCTGTAGCTTTGATTAAGCTGAAGAAGAATGGCCAGCGTTGTGCTGTCAAGTCCCAGTTTGTTCAGCCCATCTGCTTGCCAGAAAGTGACATGGTTTTCCCTGACCAGTTCAAATGTCAAATTTCTGGATGGGGACACAGACATGAGAGTAAGTAAAATGAGAGTTGGTGTCTGTAGAAAATAATTATGATCATTAAAATGTAATGCTCAAGTATATGTTATGTAACTGATAGTTTGGTAAAATAGGTTCCAAGGAACTTCTGGTGGGACTCCTTTTACTTACCTTTAGATGTTTAAAACATTTACATCTGAAATAGTCATCCTGAACTTCCCTTGTCATCCTTGGAATTTGGAGTGTTTTTCTCTTGACCAAATGTTTGTGTCTATTTGAGGATGAGATAAGCCAGATCACTGGGGACTAAGAGGGGAGCGAGAGGTTTAATTGTAGATGCCAACAACTTCACAACTAAGTCAAGTGAATCATACCCTGAGTGACCTGGTCTAGTGGAGGGTGTCCCTGCCCATGGCAGGGAGGGGTGGAACTTGATTATCTTCAAGTTCCCTTCCAACCCAAACCATTCTACGATCAAAGACTGAAAACAAAACATAATCAATTTATTATCTGTGATGGAGAAGATTTTTACTTTCACCAGCAAGAAATTTTGGAAACATCTACAGGAGAGGGTCAGATAGACTTTGCGCTGAGAAGTGCTTATTCAACTTGGGAAAGGTTGAAAAATCAGTCCTATCCCTTCAGATGAGGAATTTTGAGATTATGACGCTTGCTCATGTTGCTTTGATGTGGAGATAGCAGAGATAAATGTAGATGGATGAGAAGGATGGAGGAGCTGGCTGTCTCATTTTGGTAAGAGTTTTACTATAAGCAAAAGTTGTCCTGTTCTAAATATGCAGTCAAATGGCAAAATGAGGTCATGGAGCTTTTGATGAATTGATATGGTGTCACATCTGGAAAAGGGGAGAGGACAGGAGTGCTGGGAAAATGTTGCTGAGTCTCTAGGAAATAAGAGAACCCAATGTGGATTAATGTCTGGAGTTGGCATACTTGTTTTAAAGGGCAAGGAATCTGACTCGTGAGCAGCAAGTGACCTCATTTCTAGATAAAGTATTCTCTTTTAAAGACATCCAAAACATGAATATGACTGAGATGCATTGTGTGTTTATATGTTGTATTGTGCATAGTGTTTCCATGTTATACTCTTCATATCCTATAAAAATTACTTTATTTTCCTCTCTGGGTTTTTTTGTGGGTTTTTTTTTTTTTTTAAGATGTATCTGGTTATTCAGATGTCCTGCAAGAAACACTGATTCCAATTATTCCTGAGGAGAAGTGCAGAAGCCCTGAAATTTATGGAACAGAAATCACTGAAAATATGTTCTGTGCTGGCTACTTTGATAGCAAATCTGATGCCTGTCAGGTAATGTTGTGAGTCATCTCTAGGCAGAGAATATAAATGTATATTATTGCCAGAAACGTTGCGGTGTTACAGTACTTACTTTTGACATTACAGTGTTCCTAAAGAAAAGAAACTTATGTAACTGCACTGTTTGCTTCCACCTTCCTTTTTTTTAACCTGTTCAATGTCAATTAAGTTCTACAGAAGGGCAAAAACCCTGCAGGGTGTTGTACTCCTCTGACCTTCATGAAAGGTAGTGGCTATCCACTGGAGGCTGTGTTGCTTAGGTTCTGGCTGAGCTTGCAGCATAATGGCAATGGTTTGTTGGCAGGGATGCGCTGGCAGGACAACTGACTGGTACGTGTGTGGAGCCAAATCCCTGAGCTGCTGTCTCTTCCCTAATGGAAATAAGGATACCTGGATAGGAGGTGGGGAGTGGTGGTGAGGTGTGGAGGAGGAAGGAGCTGAGATTGTAGTGGATGGGATTTAACGGTGTAGAGTATCAGTTAATTGCAAACTGGTTTTAATGACATCTGTCCTTTGTGTAGGCATCATGTTTTTTGTGTAGGCATCATGCTCTTATTTCTTTGCATCTTCTTTTAAGTTATGTCACACCCTGGCTCTCAATGAAGATACAAATTTGTTGTGGTGATAGATGAGGCCATTTTAAAAATGAAGGATCAGAATATTATGTAAATCTTCAGATTTTATCTTCAGGTCAATTTGAAGGAAAGGGTTATGCTCTAAAAGCATACAGTTGGGAGAAGGCAGCACACAGATTATGTGAGCAATGAGATTAAGTACAGCAAAGAATATAAGGTATACAGTGTGCTGGAACCCCCATGAAGAACATAAAAGCTTGCAAAGAGAGGGATGAAGAGTGAAATGGCAACAGCCAGCAGTGGTTCAAGGTTTCCAGGCCAGGAAGACAGAACCGACTGCAGTCAATGGCTGCAAGCGTTCATAGTAGCCAGAGAACTAGAAACCACCTTTCTTGCTCAGTTTTCCTTGCCTTACCCTGGAAGTACAAATACAAGGCATGGCATTCCAGCTGGTTCTCACTCCCTGAACGGGGAAAAGAGAGTTGAACAGGAATGAGACAGAGAAAGAAGTGGAGGGAAGGAAAGAGAGGACCTGCACAGAGACAAGTGGTCTGGAGAGCATTGCAAAGTCTGAAAAAAAGTAGATTCACAGATGTTGCTTAACAACGGTCCTCATGACATACATGAAGTCATTACTATTGAATCAGTAATTTACTATTTTTTTTCCTGTTAACAGACTTGTAGTGCGGTCTAAAGAGAAATAGTGTAGACCTCTTAATGTCACAACAATCTTAGTTAACCTCTGAGTTTTCTTGATGTATGCTTAGGAAGTTAAATATAAACCATCTGTTACATATAAAAATATTTCAAGACCAAGAACCATCAAGTAGATAATGTGCTCTGCTTGATTATTTTTAAAAGATTATCTTGGATTTTTTTAAAATCAGTGAAGTGATAGCAAAGTCCTGAGAAGTAAATTGATCTCAGATACAAGATTTCACTTGATGTCCCTAATTTATTACAGAAAAATTCTAGTATAAAGGCAACATAATTTTCTTACCTATTTTAACCTCAAAGGATTTTCTTTTAAATTAAAAAATATGTATTTCTCCTTAGCCTCAAGGGTCCTTTATTTCACCAGTACTCATTACTATTTTATATTTTTAATTTCTAATGTTTTCATTTCCATACAAAATCAATCTAATAATAATAATAAATCCATTTTCTGAATGCTTGTAAACTTTTTAATAAGTAGAAGCATACCAAATGTTAGTTGCTCTAGTTTTTAATCAAATATTACTTTGGTCCCCCTTTTTTTTTGTTTCTGAATTTAATGACAAGGTAAATATTCAGTAGCATCGAATTCAACAGATGCAAAAACCTATATGCCACATAAAATTATAGTATCCCACCGTCACATGGGAAAGCATGTATGTATGAAACACTTCTATGTGAAAACTTCAATGATTTCTGGTATTTATAATAAACCGCACTGATAAACTCTCCAAGTATCCAGCCATGAACAGCCCATATTACCACACATTGTAAGCCTCAAAATCTTGCTTACTCCCATTGAAGGTGACCCAAATCATCTGTGCTCTTTAGTAGGTGTTTGCAACTAAAATAATTTCACTTGTTTTAAAGAAAATATGATATTTTTGTATTTCTGTTCAATGTGAAATTAAAAACCAAAAGACCAACATATTAGGGGTGAGTATGATTTAAAAAAAAATAAAAAAGAGAAAAGGTTTCTAAAATGAAGCTTCAGTAGACTGCTGCTTCCATATTAATTTTTGGTGAGGTGGGTTTTTAAAAGATTATAAATTTTGCATGTAAACAATCTTAATCTGGGACTCTCCCAAACTGCTTTCAAACAAATTAAATAACAATTCCTTACTTTCAACACAGGGAGATTCTGGTGGACCTCTGGCCTGTGAGAAAGACGAAATCTCTTACCTCTATGGTGTTATCAGCTGGGGAGATGGCTGTAGCAGAGCTAACAAACCTGGAGTGTATACACGGATGACAAACTATGTAAACTGGATTAATGAGAAAATATCCCCCCGAAAAACTAGCTGAACTGTTAAATATGCTAACATTTGAAATAGGGTTCAGGAGTCTTTTAGTTACATTAAGGTGGCATAAATACTTTTACTATAAGTTAGTATGGAACCAGTCATGGTAATTCTTGGCAATTCAAACAGGACCACCAAAAGTAGGCCTAACCCATCTGATGTCAGCATGCTTGAACTAGAGTTTTAGGGCTTTAGATTGTTCAATATACAAGACTGTCTTTATTTAGCTTAATAAAACACGTTGAGACAGTGCACCAAAATCTACAAATTTTTGTCTGCTTGGTGGATTACATAAAAAGTTATGTGACTGTGTAATTTCTGTCGGAGCTGTCATTCCCCAAACCAACCTGTAACAACATTGTCCTTGTATCCTGAGGTGAGAAAAAATAAAACATCCCAGCAAATAGGAGGAACACCACAAAATAAATTCCCCTTCTGAAGTGATCTTGGAGTTGATCCACTGTGAGAGACATCAGTAGAGGAACGTTCATCAGCTAACTGCAGCAAACTGGTTCTGGGGAAAAATGAGTGGTACTACGGGTTGATTCGGCCAAGCATGTAAGCACATTTTTATGTTCCCCTGACATGACATTAGAGACATGCTTCAGAGCTCTACTGAATCTGGTGTGTACTTTTCCAGCACACTTGCTGCAAAACCTCCTGAGACCACAGAGTTTCTTGCTGAAACATGTTGGAAGTCAGTGTCTCTGACTGCAGACCAAGGCAGTTAGGACCGTTTTCAGTTTGTGAGAGGCTCCTCACCCTGAGATCAGCAGGAACACTTCACCTTCATGATAAATGCTTAAAGGTTTCTTAAATTTGACAATGTTTGAAAGATGGCTCAGATTTTGTACTAACAAGTTGTTCACCTGTTTAGATAGCTCAGGTAGAAGCTAGACGTTTTCCTTGGGAGTTTGATGTCATAAACCACCGGATTTGCTGTCATGGTCTATGGAATTGTTATGGGAACAATCAAAGAAATCATTACAATATATAGCTGTTTAGAGGCTGTGGATTCAGCTGTGTAAGCAAAAAAGGCAGGAATTCAATCAACAACAACAAAAAAATCCAGTCTGATAAATAAGAATGGAAAATTACAAATTTTGGTTTATTTTTAATAAAGGCAAACTTTAGCCATGTCAGATGTGTACCTTCGGAAGTGTTTTTGTGAAAGTTCTTTCTCTCTGATAGTGAATGTTTTTGAATTCTCTTGTTTCAAGCAAAGCTATGATTTTTGGATACAGAATTTTAAAGTGGTTCCTGGATACTCAGGTATGTTTTGTTTTATAGTAGTGGCAGCAGCATCGTCATGGTTTCTTAGTTGTGGTGCATGATTTGCCAGTTAAAAGAAACTCAGTAAGGAAAAATAACCGAAACCTGAATTTGTGTAAGTACAAGTATATAACACTGCTAATCTAGATAAATTATATAAACTGTTAAATAAAAATGTTTACCCTCTGTTTCGTGGACTTAAGTCTGTTATATATTGAGTTACAATTAAAACTTTGAATCCCCCTGTAGGTTCTTCAACAGGTTGAGAGGTGGTAGAAACATTAAATAACACTTCCCTGTGCTGGAAGGCATCTGAAAAGCGTTGCATAAGGATCATTTTCAGCTGCTGGTGCTCTCAGTTTTACACGTGTAGCACAAAATGTCCAGCAGGCAGGACTTAAATACAATTTTCAGCTATGAATACTATGAATACTAAGATGGAAGTCTTTCATTTATTTTCCTGAATCAACACACACTTGCTTGAAAGATTAAGATCCACCTCTGGGGTCTTGATTCCAAAACAAGTTGAAGATTCTAGTCTGGCTTTGCCTTCCTGGATGTTTGCAGTATGAATCTGGCTTGCTGAACTCTGTGAAATGAACACGACTGTCTAACAAAACTAATTGTACCTACTGCTGGAAGACAAGTCCTAAATCAGCACGAAGGAACTATTTACCCTTCTTTGGAAGGGATTCATTTGGAACAGGTATCCACACAAAGGATATGCTGAAACACTGAAATCTGTTCTGAGACTTCAGTTTGATTTTGAAATTACTATCCATCTACATGGTATGTGGTTTTAATCTGGTATTTATACATTATATATATTCTCCCTGTCTTCTCTTGCTGTAAAGAAGGTGGTATTTTGATAGGAAAGGTGTTAGACTGGTGTTTCTGACAATTTGAATAGAGCTGTTCATATCCGTATATAGCAACATCAACATAACCAATAAGAATTCTTTTTTAAATATACTGAATGGTCGCAAGTGAAACCATCTATTTTCTGTCCCGCAAGGTCTAACTTTGTATGCAACAAATTAATTTGTGGCTTTCAAAGCAATCAGTTTGTCAGCTGATATTGCATTGATGTGGTATAAGTAAATCTCAGTACATAAGTATATGATGTACTAGCATTGTATTAAATCTACAAACCTAAACGAATGGTGGCAGGGAAAGGTCTAGGTTAAGTGAGAGGTCCTTACCTGACTTCTCATGCCCCTGACATTGGTCACATCCCTACGGGGCACTCCAGCCCCTTCTGAGTCCTGCCTTTCTGTTGAGTACTATCCCATGGAAACTCATCCCCCATATTTTTCTTTTCTCTTTAAGTGCTTATTGCTTCGGTTAAAATGAAAATCCAACTTAAATTTACTAGTGAAATTTTATCTGATGTTTTTCCTATAATTTATCCTGAAATTGAATTAGAATGCCAAGCCAGTTGAACAAGCACATTCCTAATTCATTATGAAACCCACTTAAAGATGGTTTTATTAAATTATATGTTCTTCCATGCAAACTGACCCTTTCAAAGGGAAGAAATAACTGCAAACATGTACACCCCTCCCCCCCCCTTTATTCTATTGAAAGAGAAATGTGCTGTGGTGCTGGTTAAAAAAAAACTGAAGAAATAATTACCATCAAATAAGATGCAGTAGGAATATTTTTAGAATAATGGACTCTAATTAGTCCATTACTCGCTGAAATAAATCCGAGGACGTCATTAACACATCTTATTCTATTAATTGTAGCTGCTCTGGATTGGGTGTAAGTGGTTGTTATCTTGTGACAGTTGTTCATGAGGGCCATGAAAAAGAGTATTTTTACGCGGGGCAGTTGGCTGTACGTCTGGGAGCCAAGGGGAGCGCTAATTACACTTTCTGGAAGGGGAACTGGGGCGTTACGAGGAGGCCGCTGGTTCGGGGCCCGGGGAAGGGCGCGACTCGGCCCGCCGGCGCCAGGCCCCGCTCCGAGGAGACAGAGTGCGAAGACGATCCGGTCCGGGCTTTCCCTCCCGCTGGCCCCGACCGCAGCGCGGCCTGAGCGGTCAGCTACAAGGCCCGGAGTGGGAGCGGGGCGTTCGGCGCCTTGGCGGGGTCGTGTCTGGAGGGACCCTCTGTGGCGATCCGCGCAGGGCTGTCGCCCTCCGAGTGTCCCGGCCCACGCGTCCCGCTACCGAAACGCTGGAGAAAAACACAGTATTCTTAAAAACGGCCCCGAGACCAAGAGCCCGATAATAAACCGCGCGAATAACGACCCGCCGGGGAGCTTCCCGAGACCTCCTCTCCCCTCAGCCGAGGCCGCTCCGGCCCCTGCCTGTCCCCCTGCCCGCTGGGGCGGGGGGCGCCGGGGAGGGCCGGATCGCGCTGGCCGCTCGCCCGCGTCGCTCTGTGCCCGTGCGGGGACCTAATAAAGCTATTTTGAAAGTGACCCCTCGGCCAGAGCGCGGGGAGGGAGCAGCGAGCCGGGCGCAGCTGTCCGGAATCATGACTGAAGATGACGGATTCCGTGGTGGTGGAGGGTCACGTCAAGTTGAGAGATGGAAAAAAGGTCCCCGCTCCCGACGACCCTTCGGCCGGGGTCCCCGACCAACGCCCCACTCCCGAGGAGGGGAGAGAGCCCGCTCTTCCCTCCTCCGGCCCTGGCTAACCCTCTCCTTTTGCCTCTCGTTGCAGTGGAAGAGTAGGTGGCTGGTGCTGCGCAAGCCCTCCCCGGTGGCAGGTAAGAAGGGGGCCCCGTCCTGGGGGGAAGGCAGGCGCCGGGCGTCCCTCCCTCCTCCGCTCGGCCGTGAGGGGACTGGGGTCGAGGGCCTTGGGTCAGGGACCGAACAGGGCTCCCCTCGAGGGTGGCTGCATCTGGAGATCAGCCTCGGCGGGGCTCTCCTCAAGCCCTCGCTGCTCTTTTTTAATAATTTATTTTTCTTTTTTTTTTTAATGGGGAAAATAAATTATCTGACAACGGACCAGGTGGCCAAAAATAGGATACGGCCAGTGTAGGAGTCCTCTGAAGCGCAGTGAACGCGGAGGCGAGGGGAGAGCCCGGAGTGGAGCTGCGGGGCTTAGCCTCTCCTCCCAGCCGGGGCTCGGGACTGCGTTTTCCTCAGCGGAGGCCGCGGGCGGCGGCCGGTGCCGTTACAGACCCGCTGCCCTTCACGGCTGTCGGCAGTCGAGGCCGCGCCGCTGAGGCTCAGACTCCGGCCGGTGCCTGACTGCAGCCACTGTCCGTCGGGCCGCCGGCAGTGCCCGGTCAGGGTTCTGGGTCGTTTTATATCGGGGCCCGCCTGAAGCCACTGGGAAAGGTGGCTTCTTAATGCACAGTTACTTGGTTTTGGTTCGTGTTTAAAATGCAATTTTATTTTTTTTTAAAATCATTATTAATTCTCCAGGGTGATTGGTGGCTTGGAAAAAAAAAGTTAGCATTGTGAGCTCGGTAGTTATTTTGATCAGTATTTTGACATAAAATATCACTTCAATTTAAAAATAAAATGTTATTTTGAATAATAAAAAAATAAAAAAATCCATGCTTCCAAAGGGAAACTGAAAATGTTATTCAGAGTTGATGTTTTAGTGCTGGAGAGGGAAAAGTAGGTTTCAGCTTTCCCCATTGTCCCATAATAGGGAAAACTTTCTGGTCCGAAGTGTATCTGTCCAGGGCTAAATGTTGCCTATGCTTGGAAAATGTCAGTCTGGATTGCTTCAGAATGGAATATGGCATTTTTTCCAGGTTGTTGCTGATATGCTGTGGGTTTTTTAACTGAAGCTCCTCAGACCCAACTCTTTGTGACTGGAGTTGTTGGGAGTTTCTTGTTAGTGTTTTAGATGCCTGTGTCTGGTGAATCTGTTCAGCTTTGCTGTGTGCATGGGCAGCTGTTGATCCTAGAGCCAGTGTCTAGATATGGGCCTGGATTTCTAACATGAGTAAGCTAGGTTTGAAAGGGGAAGATAAGGGAACTTGCTTTGAAAACTTGATTGATGACATAGCTTATTCTTCAAAACTAGGATTTTTATTCTAGCACAATTAGCCATGCTTACCAGAAAAAGCCCCCAGTGATTTGCATTTATTGGTTTGTAGTTGTTCTCTCTTCAGACATACAACTGTATTACTGAATGCTTAAATACCCAAGTTGCAGCTGTTTTTGCTAACAGGTGCATGAAAACAACTGAGGATCCATGCGGAGCTCTGCTTCAGTTAGCAAACGGTTCAGTCTTTCTTCACCTCTTTGGAGGTTTGCCAGGCCTTTGCCTAGCTGAGAGCCTCAGGACACCTCGCAGACCTCAGAGAACTGGAGCCCAACATTATAAAATGGTGCTTTCTCCTTTGTACTATGTAGGTTAGCTTCAGTTATGGATGTTGCAGCTTTGATGTTAACCATTAATTTAATTTATAGCTGAGTGCCATGTGATAGGAAGGGAATCTGGTGGAAGATGATTGCTCTTGTTCTAAGTGCCAAATACTGGAGAGGGCTCTCCCCTTTTCCCTGTCTTTTGGGTTTGCTTGTGAGATGTGCTTTTCCCATGGGGACCGTGGCTGTAATGACTTTCTTCCCTTGCGTTGTGTGCAATAAATACCTCTAAGAAGGGGTTAAAACCAAATGGTGGCACAAGTAAATATTACAAAAAAAAAAAAAAAGTGTGTCACATAATGGTTATTTAGCAGTGGCTACTGTGTAACATTTAACTGGGAAACCCGAGCTGACTCTAACAATCTGGCAGTGCAGTCTGCTAGCCATTTAGTAGTTGAGTAATCTGTGAGCTACTGTAAGAATTTCATTTGTGGTTCAGTATGTTCTAATGGAAATGCAGATGACAATAGTCTCTTGGTCTTCAGTGTTTTTAATGTGAACAGCTATCATAGTGTAACTCTAATGTTCAGCATTCATGAATCAGTTCCTTCCAGACTCAGGAGAGGATCTGATAAAAACCCACTGGATTTTTTGAGAAGTAAAATAGGGAAGACTTTTTACTTGCCTCCTTATTTGTCAGCCTGCAGGCTACCCTTGAAACATGCCTTCAGTGTTTGCTACTTGAAAACAAGGATTGCAAGCTATTGGAAAAGGAATCTGGGTTATGACACTGGCTTACTCAGAATGACCCTGAAGTTGTCTAAAGCACCTTTATATTAAAGTAGTACTGAGAAATGTGTTACGTTCTATGTTCAGCCTCATCATCTCTGACAGTTTTTCTTCTTTTAGACTGTTTGCTCATGCTGGTATACAAGGATAAATCTGAACGAGCGAAAGGGCATAAGGAGAGAAGCAGCATGACCTTAGAAGACATCTGTGGCTTGGATCCTGGGCTCTCCTATGAGGGCTTGAATCACACGCTTGCCATCATCTGTCTCTCTCAAGTTGTGATGCTGGGATTTGAGAACAAGGAAACAATGTATGCGTGGGATGTACGAATCCGCTACAGTTTGGGGGAAGGTAACACTCGCCTTCTCACACTTTGCTTTTTTTCCCCTTAAAAAAACCCCACTAAAACCATAGCTAAAATGCAAATAACAAAGTACAGTTAAGGAAAAGACTGTGTTCACTTGAGAGTTAAGAGACTGGCCCTTCTCTTACACCTTAAAGCACGCGTAACTTATGATAGGTTTTGGTATCCTTACTGTTCCATACTGATGGCTAACTATGAGAGGTCTTGCTTTAGCTTTTGATTTTGGTACTGAAGGTGTGTAACTTTGAAGCAAATTGATCAGACTTCTACATTTGTTCCTGCAATTTACTTAGGGATTTTGACCACAGGATTCAGAGGAAGGCTGAGTTATGAGAAGCAGAGTCCTGAGTAGAACTTGGCTAGTTCAGCACCTATTTTCTGAGCTGCCTACTAAGTATTGAGTTGATAATGCTTGTTGCTGCTGGCGTCCCCGTTTAGAAAGAGACATATTGCAATAAGGAGTGTCATCAGACACAGTCTTTCCAGCTAACTTTGCTTTTATGCATCCTTTTTTTTCCTTGGTTAGTAGTAGCTCTGAAATGTGCAGCGGTGAACAAAGAGTGATAATATTGGTAATCCACAGTATCTGTCATATGTTTGTTTAGTCATAACTAGGGAAGGAAGGTAGGTGTGTGGGAGACACACATTAGCTGTCTTAATCATTTGTTACATATGCTTTGCCGTCTGTTGCCTTTGTGGACTTGTTTGTTTGCTGTACATACATAGAAAGATGGCCTGGGAATTTTACAATAATAAAATGTAGAAATATCAGAAAAGAGATATTTTTTTGTGTACCATTTGGTGCTATCAAATTTGAAGCCTTGCATATGGGGGAAGGTGAGGGGATGTTTCTGAACAATACAGGCATGAGTAGCTGGTATGCTCTGATGTGACTGCATTGTGCTTCGGTTCTATTTCTTTACACGATTTGGGGTCTATATACAGTGTAGACTTCTCAAAGCTGAAAGAGAATTTGAATTTGACAGGGTAGGTCTGATATTTGTGATCTTGCATTGATACAGTGCTGGAGTGGAGAAAGTAATCTCAAGTCTGGGTGCTAGAGTTATGGTTGCAGGCTTTTGTTGTTTGGGGTTGCTCTTTTAGAGGAAAGCTGTGAGAGGTAGGAATAGAGTCTATTAGATGATATGTGCAGCTATGGAGGGAAGACAGATCAGGAGAGAATGTGTGTGGAGGTGAAGAAATGAAGAATTAAGAAAATATGTAGAATTAGTTGAACCAGCAGTAGTCTGTAGAATGTTAATTGCAAAAAAAGCTTAGGATTTTATCTTTCAATGTGGGTTCCTTTAACAGAAAGAAATTAAAATGAATCTAGTTTGAGGAGACAAACGAGAGTAGAGAAGAGGGTTAGCTGAAGAGATAGATGATGGTGAATGATATTTTTCTTAAGGCATAGTAAGGGTGCTGCTGTGTGCCTTGGAAGTAAGGTGACTGGATGATAAAAATAGCCTATGGACAGATGACCTCAGAGTCTGGGAAGCAAAAAAAAAAGTGAAAGGAGCTGGTGCTGTTCCTGAATGAGGATGACAGAATGGAGGCATCTGCACTGGAATTCCTGGTGTTTCCTCTCCCTTTTTGGCAGATGAGGTGGATGTGATTCCTGGAATAAAAGAACTGGGATTAGAGAAAGCAGTAGAATCAAGTGAGTTGAAGGTGAGAGAAGAGAGAGAATCCACATCTCACTCTGAGGAAGTTAGAATAATGCAGGTCAGTGAATAGTTGTGAAGAGGAAAAGATAAGCTAAAAGAAATGAGGAACTTTAGTACCTTTTGATTATGGGTATAGTCAGCCTTTTAAAATTATTAATTATTGGTGTGGGTTTTTTGTTTTTGGTTGGTTTTTTTTTTTAATTCCCCAGAACAGAAATAAATGGTTGGGGAGAATTTTGGAAAAAAAAAAAATAAAAAAATATTCTCAATTCACCAAGAAAGCAGCATATGGCAAAAGCTTCATGCCCAGATCTGTTTTTTACTTTTGTTTGGCTTTGTTCAAATTTGCTTATGCTGTTTTTTTTTTTAACAGTGGTCCAGCTTTTTTTTTTTTTTTTTTTCTGGCAGCTGTTGTAACTTCCAACTGATTGCGTGCAGAGTGTTCTCCGTTCCTCATTTATGAGGCAGAAAGAGCCCTGATGCTTCTGTTCCCGTGGTTTAGCTACTAGAAAACTATTGGGCAGAGTTAATGGGACAGAATGGTCCAAATGATATTAAAGATTCCTTACTGAATGTTATTCATCAACGTGGTTTTGGTATCCTCTTCATAGTTTATGTTTAAGCAGCTTGTATAACAACTGCATGCCCAAAAGGGGACATTGGATGACTGCTGATTTGCTCCCTGGAGCACTACTGGCAAAGCTGTAAGTAGAGCTGTGGTTAGTTAGATCTATCCCTGTCTCCTTGCACATTTCACTTGAGTGACTTTGTGGCTAATTCTGCTGGAGCCTCAGGGAACTTACAAATGCACATCATAGATGAGGAGTTGACTTACAGCTAAGATGGTAACTAAGAATATAGCAAGTATTTAAATGAGAAGCAAGACTCAGAAATTCATGATGCTTGAAGTAGCATAGTCAGGAAACAGGGAAGAGTTGGTTGTAAGATGTGAGACTACCTAAAGTTACTGTGTAGATCTCATAAGCAGGTAGCTGTATGATCTTTGATGGATAACCAAAAGCTAAATCTATGTAGTTCTTGATAAAATGATGCACTGAAAACCTTTGCCTAGAAATATAACAGTCCTGATGCTTCTTTGTGCCAAGACATATTTTTTGTTTGTTCACTTATTTTTTTGTCTAGTCACAAGATGGAAGAAACTAGAGGAGTAGTTTAGGTCAGAACAGTTGTTTGAGAATTAGGTGCTTGCTCACATAATTGTGAGCATTACTTATATTGTTTCCTTTTGAAACACTGTGAAATTTGAGCCTTTCAAGTGATCTCAGTAGCTTATTCAGAATACAGCAGCTCTGGAGAAGGTGCAAGCAGCCTAGAGCAGCTGCTACTTTGGACAAGGTTCCTTACAATGTAGGGGATACTTGAGTTGGTATTTGAACCTGAATTTTGTAAACTTGAGTGAGACAGGCGTTTTCTTCCACCCCCCGCCTCCTTCATTCTTGGGAAGTTTAGGCTGTGAAATATGAGGAATTGAACTCTAGTTAGAGCTTGGCTACTTCTTTGAGCCTTTTGGGCTCCTTGGACACTGTGGGGTGTGTGTGTGCATCCACGTGTATAGGATGGATAGGAAGGAGAGCCACAGGATGTTTAGAAGAAGAGACAGAAAGAAACCCATGTAGTGGTGCAAAGATGGAAAAGATAACTGAAGTTTGGGCTGGATAACTGACTAATTTGAGATAGGGAGTAGCCTGGAAAACTTAGAATAAAGTAATGTAATGTTACAACATAAAAATATGTAGAATTAAGCCAAGATATGGGTTGTTTAGTTTTGGGGGTAATTTTTTTTTTTTTTTACATCTGAAACTAGCACATTGGAGATGAATATATTTACAGCTACACGCATGGGCCTGTCTAGGCTTCACTTAGTCTCTTTATGCTAGAGCCTTGTGCTGGTTGGGCCACATACCACAGCTGAACAGAATGACTTATGCAACATAAGTACCTTATTTCTGTGTTCTATAGTAATTTTTCTTTCTTCCTTATCTGATAGTTCATAGATTTCAAGTTTTTGTAGCACCTGGCACTAAACTAGAGAGTGGGCCTGCTACCCTGCATTTCTGCAATGACATTCTCGTCCTTGTAAAAGACCTTCCCCCTAGTGTCATGGGGCAGTGGAAGCTCTCAGATCTGCGCCGGTATGGAGCTGTTCCAAACGGATTCATCTTTGAAGGGGGTACCAGGTGCGGCTTCTGTAAGTACAAATGGAACGTGTCTTCTAGACGTTGTCTGACTTTTTTTGTAGAAATATAAATGCTAGTCTCATTCAAAGTGGAGCTTGCAGAACCAGCTGTGCTGCCTTGTCATACAGACAGGCTCATATTAGAGTCTGTTCTACTGGGTAGTTTTCTGCAGGCTTTAACCCTGGTGTTCAGTAAAAATGTGACTTTGTGAAGTTCTGACTGAACATTGCCCTGTGAATCATGCCCCTGTACTTGGTGCTGGTGAGGCTGCACCTTGAATACTGTGTTCAGTTTTGGGGCCCTCACTACAAGAAAGATGTTGCATTGCTGGAACAGGTCCAGAGGCGAGCAACCAAGCTGGTGAGGCATCTAGAACACAAGTCATACGAGGAGCAGTTGAGGGAACTGGGGTTGTTTAGTCTGGAGAAGAGGAGGCTGAGGGGAGACCTGATCGCCCTCTACAACTACTTGAAAGGAGGCTGTAGTGAGGTGGGGGTTGACCTCTTCTCCCTGGTAACAGATGATAGGATGAGGGGGAATGGCTTGAAGCTGTGCCAGGGCAGGTTTAGGCTGGACATTAGGAAACACTTCTTCACCGAGAGGGTTGTCAGGCTCTGGAATGGGCTGCCCAGGGAGGTAGTGGAGTCCTCATCCCTGGAGCTATTTAAAGGACGGATAGACGAGGTGCTTAGGGACATGGTTTAGTGGTGGGATGGCAGTGCTAGGTTAATGGTTGAACTCGATGATCATAAAGGTCTTTTCCAACCGAGGTGATTCTAAGATTCTGTGTTTAGTCAACTGTTGCTATTGGACACAGGGCAAAAATAAGGTAATGAAATTTTATGCCTTGTGTCATACAAAGGGTAAGGCAAACTGGTTTAATGTTCAGATTATTAATTTATGATGAGTTATTTTTTGTTTGAAGAGTGAAAATGCAGGAGCTTTAAGGTTGCAGGTGTCATCAAGGCTCTCATTGTGTAAATGCTAATGACTAAATCTTGTAGAGGGCTTCTGTCCTGTTCTCTGATAGTAGCTTTGTCATTATGGGACTATAAGATCTCTGGGGTCAAAATAAAAGCAAGCAAGCTGAACTAGCTCTATAGTGTAGTAGCTAAGATACCCTTTTAGATGGGGGGAAATCTCTTGTTCCAATGTCCAGTTTAGAACATGTGCCATTCTCACTTCAGGTAAAATGCAAACATTCCTATGTGAGAGTTGAAAAGGAAAGGTAATTAATGCAGTGTTGTAATATCGTATGCTGCACTAGAAAGTATAAGGTTTTAATTTCAAAAGCAGACTTTGAAGTTACTGATGATCCATGAGTTCAAGTGGGTATGCAGATCACCAGTTTGGATGTGAGACTATTTCACTTGCATACTGATATGTGAAAATAATGGATTTCTTCAATTACCATACTGAAGAAATGAAAGGTTTGAGAGTTGATCCAAATCCAAAGATATTCCTTCTTGGGACTTTTGGCAAAATTTAGGGAGGAAGAGGAAAAAAATTATTTCCACTGTTGAAAAGCACAGAGTTGAGTTACAACAACACAAAGTATGGACTCAGCTGTTATATCCTGATTCTGATTACAGAGACTTATTTTTGATGTAGAAGATTCTGGTTCAAATCTTTCCCTGTCTAATTCAGAGTTTTGGATTAAAGAAAGGATTGCAGAATCTGAAGGAATGGCTCATAGGTACAGACTACGAGGAAACAAATCCATTTTCTCTGTTATGGGAACTACATCACAAGCATCTTGCTTCCTAGTGATCTGGTTAAGACCGTGAGAGAGATAACTAGTTATAGAGCATAAGGGGGAGTCATCACAGTGACCTTTCTGCTTGCTCTCTTGTAGACAATGCAGTTGGCTCAGACTAAACTTGAATCTGCAGCTTAATGTCGGTCTGCCAACACCTGCAGATTTGGTTTGTAAACAGGGCTGTCTTCCATTCAGAATAAAGCAGCTCATTCATGTCTCTGTATGCAAGTACCACTTTAAATGCAAGCTGGACTTGTATTAAATGTATGCACTGCTATGCTGATATAATTGAGGTCTGCTTTTTGAATTATCAGCTGAAAATAAAAACCTTCATTTTGAACAAAATATCCAGAATGCTTACAGGGAGAAAATTTCCCAAAGTTGAACCACAATGTGGTTTTGGGTTTCTTTTTTCTCTTTTTAAAAAGCTGCTGCTCTTTCTGGAAAGTTTGTGTATTATGCTAGTTTTTGAATTAATGAAATCTGAAATAATTTTGGTTGGGGAAAACCTATGTTTAAAATAAATACAGGGAGCTGAAGTGGAATTGCTAAGCAATCTTTATATAAGCGTAGCAGTGATTAGGTAGATAGATTATATAATCTAATCAATGTAATTCTTCCAGTGTAATTCCTCCTGTGTGTCTGTATTCTTCCTGAATCATTTTGGTCACTTACTCCTGTCCTATGCATGGTTTCCTTATATGTTTTTATGAGTTTTCTGTGGTGGTCCATGTTCATCCACACATGCTTTCCTGCCACATTTGCTTGACTTGAACTTGCAGGAGGTGATCTTTGAAAATCAGCCAGCTCTCCTGGATCCCAAGTTACACAAGACTGTTTATTGCATGAGATTCTTCCAAGTAAATTCTTGAACAGGCCAAAGTCTGCTCCTGCAGAAGATGTTCTGCATTTATTGATATGCCATTAATTAAAATGGTCTTTGAAGTTGCAATAAGGTATACACAAAGAATCTGAATTCTCAATGACTGTCAACTGTTTCTGAAGGTTCAACACTGTTTTGAACACTGGTGTTATAGTGATTCTCTAATCCTTTTAGAAGAATCAAAGTGTGAATTTGGCTTAAAGTGTGGTCTTGAGTTTTGTAGATCCTTTTGTATCTTTGATCTTTGAATACTTTTTGAAATTTCTGATCTAAATTTATGTGTTCTTTTTTCCTAGACTGTTGTTGTACCATCATTGTCCATTAGCATAATGTTCTCTCCTTGATCCTTGCCTCCTTAAATATTCATAGAACATTTATTTATCCTCTGTGTCAATTTTGCTAGGCTAAACAAACTCGGCTGTTTATCTTTCCTGTAAGATACAGGAGCTCATCAGGAGCTCTTCTGTGTTCCTGTTTATTAAGTATTGGATAGTCTTTTTGTTTTGGTTACAGGTGATCAGAATCACAGCTGTTTTGGAAACAGTCCCACTATAGCATTGAGCATTATATTAATGTTAGTTTATTTTCTTAAAAATGGTCTGTGTTGATAGCTGAGAAATTTCAGATGCCATAGAAGGGTGTTTTTGCCTCCGCCCATGAACATATGCTTTCAAAGGCAAGAACAGCATATCCAGTTTGGTACAAAGTAGCCTGCCATGGTCAGAAGCTCTTTGCATATTCAAATTCAATCTTATCTTGTTAAAGGAGCTGATGCACTTCCTGTCATAGAAACTTTATATCATACTATACAGCCTTTATTATTAGTTTCCTATAAATTTATCCATATCTTTGCTCCTATTCTTCCAGTGAGGCACTGAATGTTGAGGATTAGTGAATTTAAGTTTTTATTGGCAGATTCCATTTTAATAAATTCCTTACTAAAAGGAAAGGGTGGTCTTGTGTTTAGAAAGCCATTCCTTTCCATAAAACAACCCATATAGTCCCAAATAGAAGCAGAGCTTACATTTGAGTATTTCTGTGGCAGAACTGAGATCTAAAAGGATCTGAGTCTGTTTTGCTTTCTCTTCTTTATTACCTCACAATGTTTCCTAAGGTGCTTAATTGTGGTTTTTAAAATAGTTGCTCAGTAAAGGTTTTGATTGACTCTGAAGGTGCTCGATCCAGGTAGAGGGAAAATCTGAAATAATACTGAAAGAGATGCATTTTTTAGATAACACCAGTTTATTCATAAACAGGAAAAAGAGCATTTACATGTTGAACTTTTCTTGCCCTGTGAGGAGAGTGAGCTGTTCAGTCTAGTAAACAGCTGCATGGTATTACAGTGATGCATACCACATATTCTTCAGCTTCCAAATGCTTGTGCAGCATATCTGTTCAATTACATGACTGTAATGTGTAATTTCTAGTAGTGAATTTCTCTGCTTTCTCAAGAAAGCAGAAAAAAAAGTAGTAGTAGTAGTAATTACTGGCTTTCATGTATGCTTTTACAATATAACTGAGTTAAGTCTTACCTATTAGTTTGACTGTCCTGATGCCTTTTGCAAGGACTCTCTGACTTCTTTCTCTCCCTGAAATCTAGTTCTACCGAGGAAAAAAAGAAAGAAAATGCTTCCTGTGAGGGTCAATCAGTGATTACACGATCACACGAATAACAGAGCTCGCATAGAAATATTTCACACATATGTGTATATTTGATTTGTATATGCATGCACACATGCAGATACTGTTTGTACTAGTTTTGTGAGGGCTTTTTTATGTATTTTTGGAATTTCCAAATGTGTGATAGTTCTGTGCAGAAATCATCCTTTGGGTCAAGCAGCCAGCTCATATGCATGTTTACTTTATTTGTTTCCATTAAAGTCAATGGCTTATAGAGCCTCTTAGGAGTTTAAATAAGACTCATGATAATAGTGATAAAAGAACAAAGTGGTCCAGAGGCATCTTCTTTTTCTGAATGGCAACATGAATGTGTAGGGTTTGGCCGAATTATCAAGCCTAATAGTCCATCAGTATGCTTGAGATATGTATATTCTCTGTTATGTTGTCTCTCGATCCTGCTTGCTTATTTTGTCTGAAATGGGAAGATCATGTTCAGAGCCCAGTAAAGCTTTCTGCTGCACTGCTCTCAAGAAATATGCTGCTTCTTGCATCAATGTGGCACTTGGAGGAAGAGTCACACCACCTAAGATTAGGTGAACTGCTTTCCTTAGGCTCCTTCTACAGTGTGAGGGAAGGGGAAGGCACCTCAAAGGAAGAGGTGAATTTCAAATAGTTTCTGAATCCATACTTGGCACTGAGGTTTTTCTAGTACAGTGTTCTCTGACTGCTTGGCATGTCCTGGAGGGAGAGGAAATGGGACAAGACTGTGAGTCACCACCAGAAACTTTAATACCTGTTAGACTGCATGGTTAGTGTTGTAATTGCCTTGCTCTTCGATACTGAAGCCAGGGTGTGTATATGTGCTGCAAGGAAACGTGGGAAAAAATTGTTTTTAAAAACATTAATAGAGAACAATACCACAGAAGTGTAATATTAAGTTTCATGGTCTGGTGTGCATTCATCTCGTCAGTTGCTTAAACATAGCTTAGCATTTTAATATTTGTCTATCCTCAGTATCAAGTTATATGTTTGAGACCTGTACTCTGGAAATGATTGGACTGTAAGGCCTTAGCAATAAATTTAATTTCTACCAGAGAGTCAAATCTAATTTCAGTGGAATTTGCAGCATTTCACCAAATTAGATAAGCTGTGTCAGGAAAAGGATTTCTGTTTCTTTGGCTGGTGGAGGCTTGATCAGTGAGTTCTGAAGAGGAACAAATACGGTGAAGTGGCAGATCATGTTTTGAAATGCTGCTAGCAAAGTAGTGTTGAATAGATTTAAGAAGAGCTGGAAGAAACTTAGGCGTGGCATAAATTGAGAATAAGAAAAGCGTATGGACCAGAAGATGTTTTTTTTAGAATGGTCAGTTTGCTGCTTTCTGGAAATATCCAGTTCACTGAAATAATTAACTTTGTCAACAGCTCTTTGTTGGAAACCTGTAGACCTTTGTCAGAGAGTAAAAAATATGTCCATTTCTAAAGTATATTGTGATTATCCTGCTAGATGGGCATAGGAAGTGATGGGGACACAGGCTTTCTAATGGTGACCAGCTCTCCTGAATTAAGTAAGATTGGCAAAAATATGTATGCCACCAGCATAGGCTAGAGATATACAGAAGTCAAATATATGTCCATATTAGGGACCCAAGTCCCTAGGAAAACAATATGCTAAACTCTGCTGCAGGTCTGTTGTGGTTTTCTAGTCTGTGTGGCTGTGGTGGACTGGCGGCACTTCTTCAAGCTCTATATACTAATTTAATTTCCATTTGTATCTGATTCTTAGTTTTTGGGTTTTGTTTTTTTTTTTTTTTTTTTCCTTAAGTCACTAGTTACTGGGGCAATCTTTTGTCTGGTACTTTAAGGTCATCAAAAGGTCAACTGGATTTTTATTTTCCTGATATGTATAATAGTTGGACTCACAATTCTCAAATAAAATGTTTGTGGGAGCACTTCTAATCTTATGTGCTGTCCATGTAGCCACATATGCAGCTCAGAACTAGTTTGTTTATTTAGTGATTTTCATTCTAATTTTGCTTGGGGCTATTCTTAATGAATGGAAAGCAAAATATCAGAACAGAGCAAAGGGTAAAGATCTATGACAACCTGTGAGGTCGTGTTACTTTCTGTTAATAATAGACACATAGGACTTAGTCTAGGAAAATGGATAATATAATCCAGCAATAAAACTAAACCCTGATTTGTTGCGATACAAAAAGCTGCTCTTGGTTAAAGTTGGGTAAATGTGAAATTCACTTGTTTCGTTTAGATGAATACATAGTAAATATTCCTGACACCTGCATAGCTAAGATTTGATCTACAAAGTTTGATGTATAAATAAGAATGAGACACTGACAGCTTTTGAACATATAGCTTGTATTTTGTCATTGTTCTAATTGCCTGGATCTCAGAAAATTAGAATAAACAATTAGGTAGATATAGAATGTGTATGTATACTTGTGATAGAGTGTGTGTGTTTGTGCTGACCTTGCATTTTTATTTTTAATTATTTTTTTCTGGAAAGTTGATTTCTTTTCATGGCTTGTACTTAGTACTGTTTTGATGGCTATGCTATAAATAGTTTCAGCTGTAATATATCCAGGTGAAAACCACATATTTATGTTGTGCTTTCTTGCAGGGGCTGGTGTTTTTTTCCTTTCTTGTGCTGAAGGAGAGCAGATCAGCTTTCTGTTCGACTGTATCGTCCGTGGCATCTCCCCGACGAAGGGCCCTTTTGGTTTGCGTCCAGTCCTACCAGGTTAATATAGGAAGTATAGAGAAACCAAGCAAAGTAGGAACTTGCCATGCCGCTGTGATTGTAAGAGCAGCTTGCAGACACTAAGGATGTAGCAAGTGCAAAGTGGTTTTCATTCCGAAATGTGACAGAACATATTTATCTGTTGAATGTATCCATTTTCCCCCTGCTGCTCTGGCTCATTCATATTTCTGGGGATATTGCTAACTTTAGCCTTGTATTATTTAACTACTAAATTATGGCAATTTGAATTGAAAGGAACACTAACCTTTCATTTTAAGATTACACAGTTCAACTTGGATCCATGTCTACATTACTACTTTGATAGTTTAATGGAAAACTAACTTCTGGGGCATTTTGAGTTAATCCAAAGCATTTAGCTCTAAGTCTTGTCAGCCTTAGAAAACTTTCAGATTTCCACTTGCGTTTCAGTTTTGCAGCTTGAGCTGCTTTTCTGATGTGCAAGGATTAGAATCTTTTTCCCATTTCATGGTAAATGCTGCACATGCGCTTAAGTTCAGAGAGGAAATTAGATTGCATCATTGTAAGCCTGGTTCATTTTTTACTTTAGCAGATGAGGAAATATAGTATTGCGTTGGAATGACAGTGTCAAGGCAAGAGTATGGAAATGAGATTGAAAAAAAAAATCTGTGAATTGGTAGGGGGACATAGTAGGAATAGGCTATAAGAATTGTGAAAGATGAGGTGGGATTTGTGGGAAATACCTAGAGTTTCAGTTTAAGTGTTAAGCAGTTAATAGGCGTTTGACAGTTTTTTATTTCTGTTGTAAGATTAACATAATTGCAGGAAGAAAATGTGATGGAAAAGATTAGATCTGGATGTGAAACTTGGGAAAATATATTATGAAATTTAGTTAAGGTAAATGCAGTAGACACAAGGCTCAGTTCATCTCTTCTTTTTCATAGTTGTAACACCAAACACAATAAAATAGTGGGCAATAAAGCCTCATTCTTGATTAGTGTTTGCATCAGCTTAGTGGAGTGTTTACTAAAAGCAGATAACCCAGCAACAGAAACACCATATACAATCATGATACTTCAAGCTTTGCTACTGAATACATATTTTCCTGCATATCTAAAACTGTATTAAACATATACAACTCTTGCATCTTTCATTTAACAAAAAATTTTGTCCAGAAAAATTAAGCCTACAAGGAAATACTCTGCTGTCAACAAAAAAAAGTGGGTTTTGTTTTGGTTTTTGATTTTTTTTTTTCTTTTTTAGAGGCATGTTGTAGTAAAACTGCTTTTGCATCTTAGTTGTCAACTCTGTTTATGGGTTGTTATACATAGCCACATAACACGTTCCCTTCCCTCCTTCAAGAGCTCTGACCTCACTGAAGGGCAAAGAGATCTGGAATATCCTGGGGTTGATTTGATTTTTGTAAGGGCAGACCTGTTTTTTGAATTTTTTTTTCATTTGTCTGCTGTCCTTGGTCGACTTGTTGGTAAAATGAGGTGAATGTGTCCTCAGCCACTCTATTTCCCCTGGTTTCATTGGACAGAAGTAGTGTTCTGTAGAGAACTGCGATCGCATTTTTGCAGACTCCTCTGCGGTCCTTTTCCAACCTATTTTGATCTCTCTAACTTATATTTCCATGTATTCCCTTGTCTCTTCTAGTTTGTTGTCATGCCCTATGTACACACTTCTCCACAGAAAATTATTTATATTCTCCTTCATTTATTATCCCATGCAGAAGCTTGCACAGACCTGTTTAAGGCACATGCACATGTGTAATAGTAGTGATTCATCCATAAACTAATTTTCCTTATCAAGTATGCTGTTACACAGAATGTACTCTATTGCTTGAAAAGGTCAAGTCTCTACAAGCTGCATACTGTATCTGGCAAGAGGTTCACTCAACCTTTTGAAAGTTTAAGCTATTAAATAGATTAATCATCTGTACACCTCAGGGTAATTAGATCAGAATTTCCAGATCGGGAATTCTACCAAGAAATATTTAGTCAATACTTCTCATATTTACTGCTGTGCAGAATACTACAGAGCCTCAGCTGTGCTTTATATGTCCAACGTTCCTATTTTGTTTAATTTAAAAGCATTTATAGGAAGCAGCCTTCTCTCCACAGCTTGCTGTTTGACTTGGGTTTCTTGCTGTTGCCTGTACCTTTCCGACTTAAACATGAAATATGCTTGAATAACTCTTAATGTATTTTCAAGAAAGGAAAATGTGCAGAGGGGAGCTGTATAGCAAAATGAATGTGATGGGGTGAAAAAATGCCACATTGACAGTGTTGTTGGACAGCAATGCCCACAAAATAAGTACAATCTAGAGACACCATGCAGTCAACCTCTGGCATGGTCTGTCTTTGGAGAAAGAGTATTTTAATTAAATGTAATTACATTGTAATATAAAATATTACATTTAAATGCAATATAAAAATAAAACTGCACTTTTAGTCCAGTCAGATTTGATATAATCTTTCCCCTTTGTCCCAAAGCAGGGTTTAAGAAGATTTCAACAATTGTTTCACACAGAACAAGTGATCCATTTTTGTTTGGAAAATGATAAAGCACTTAATTGAAAGACCAGATTGAATCTAACAGTCTACATTCTAGGGAGTAAACTGTGTTATAGGATACATTTGTTTGGACTTTTGGAAAGGAAGACAGCAATTAATCCTAGAGTTGGAGCTACTGTGGGATGTTGTGTGGACAGAAGCTGTCTGAAGTTCCTAGAGCTGTCTCAGTACCGATCATGCTGCTTCTGTCCTCCTGAGTTAGTAACATGGCCAATTACTCAGTAGTTATTCAGAGGCTTTGTACTGTACATACACAAGGTACGGGATGATGCCAACAAATATAACTCTTCTGTTGAAAACCAACTTGCTTTCACCATTTTTTTAGGCCTTTTCTGCACTCATGATAGAAGATCATAGGTTATGCCCTCCAATATGGACTATTCTCTATAGAGTTTCTAGTGACTTCAGTCCTTAATCTGATTTTGTAGCAGAACTTTGTAATTAGAGCTTGGTAGTGTGTAATCAAAAATACTGGTATAAGAATCTGCCGAATCTGGAGAATAGTATTGTGTGTGTTTCCCATAGAAGTCTTGCTTAATAGCTGATATTAAAGGCAAAACAAAGACTTCAGTATGACTGATGGACAATTATTTTTAATATCTGCTTAAGAGTTTAAGACTATACATGTTTGGCAGGTTTTGAAGTTGTTTCTCTAGACAATTCCTAGAACTTGTTCAGAAAGGATTCTTCTAATCAGCTTTCACAAAAGCTGTGACCTCAGCTCTTGAGGTCCAGAACATAACTATGAACCCAGTTTTATACACACCTTTTATACGCAGGCAATCCTTAAGGGAAAGTTTAACAACAACAAAAAAATTTCAGTGCTATTGGACAGACAGTATACTTAGAGATTTTGTGTTGTCAGGTAAAGCCTGTTGTGGTCTGTATCAGTAGCTGATTGGCAGTTTGGCTTCTAGAAAGAACTGAACATGTGAAATGCAGACACTGATCTGGTTCGACTCCCCTCTCACCTCCTCATCTCCTATTTTAATATAGGCCATAGTTGCACGATCAGTTGCTTGATCAGGTTTTTAAAAATTTTATTATATCTTTTGCTGTCTGTAAGATAGATATCAGTTACTAAAAAAATTAACAGTTGTGTACGTGCCCTGGTAATGTTCTGAAAAATCTATATTTACCAAGTAATTATATTCTGAGGAAAGTGCAAAGATCTTTCCTACTGACAGTTCTTTGCTGTGGGAAGGGTTAGAGTCCGTTGCATCTTGGTTTGACTAATTTGCTGATCTTTTATGCCAACTTTATACTCAGAGTGCTGGTTGAACATCTTTGTTGAAAGTTTTGGACAGAAGGGCAGTTAACTAGATACAGCAGAGTAACTGGAGCAGAGGACATTCAAAAATAGGTTCAAGCAGCAGCCTGTAACACTGTATGCCACTGAGCAGACAGACCCTTGCGTAGACCTGTCTGGGTTGCACCATAGGTAGTAGTGACCAAATCTTGTATTTTCCTTTGGCAGAAGTCCATAAGGAAACACTGGGGATTTTGTTTGAGTAAGCAATTACACAGGTTTTCAACTAGTCAATGCTTTTTTTTGAGTCATATTGCAGGGAAAATAGGAATGGAGACCTAGCACAATAATCCATATAACAGTCATAGACATAGTCATATAACATAGTCCTCTCTTCTGTTCCTAAAGTTAAGTTCAGAAGGTGTCAGGCATATCAAGCAGTGTTTGAGCTGAGAGGCACAGAGGTCACAGATCCTGTTTGTCACAGGCATTGTTGCCTTGTCCCTGTTACATCTGCTGCTTTAGAAGGAGTCAGTGTGTGTGGCTTGTTCTGCTAATCTTACCCAGGTTGTGGATGGCCAAAGATGGAAACCCTTTCTACATGGGAAGCTCATCACTGTCAATTCTGCTCCTGTGACACACTCAGATCTATCCAGGGCAGATTGGAAAGTGCGTATGGTTAGGGAGAAGAGATGTGCAGCTTGTTTCTCAGGTAATTAATAATGTAGGGACTATGATGTAGCTTCAGCTCACCTGGCAATGCTTCTTGCACTAATTGTGAGCTTGCTTTCACGTTGATAACATCAAATCCAAGTCTTTTAAAACTGAAAGACCTTGGATGAAAAATAAACTTTTCTTTTGTCATTCAACTTTTTTATCTTACTAACTCAGCCACAGCAATGTGTGGCCCTTTTCATCCTTTTTCTTCCTTATTATGGTTCTTTTTTTTTTTTTCCTTTTTTGTGGTGTTCTCCCACTATTACCCAGTTGATCAAATATACAAGAGCAGCAGTTGTGGGGAAACAAATCTGGTTTATCTGTCATTAATTCATTTCCTTACAAAGTCTTTGCAACTGCTGAACATGACACACTTGGAATAATGGTTATGATTATTTCCAACATCTAGTTTTATTGTTGTGCCTGGCTGGAAACAGTATGGTTTAGAGGAAACTGGCCTGGGTTAATGATAAAAGTTCTTTCACATTATGTATACCTTTTGGTCTTTCTCTTTTTATTGGAGCTTTCTTCGGTGATTTCACCTGGAATGGCAAACTCATTAAAACATATGGGAAAATCCATGACAGTACATTTTCAGAGTGAATTTTGCCATCCTAACTTGTCTTGTATTAAACATGAGGATATTTTTTATGTGGCATTTCTCCAGGATGTGCTTGAAGTGTCCCATGCATTTTCCCTTTCCATCAGTAGATACAATGTGTCCAGCATAAGAACAATGTCTAACAAAAGAATGTGTTTAGGCTTCATTTTCCTTCTTTTTATATATTTTTTCTTGTTTCTTATTTTTTATTTATTTCTTTTCTGTTTCTTTTTAAAGATCCAAGTACAAATCCAGCCTATTCAGAAGAAAGATTGGCTCATGAAGCTTTGCAATTAGAAAAGCGCTTGAGTTTGCTGTCCCATACAAGTCGCCAGGGCAGTGGAGGTAAGAACTGTCTTTAAAAAATAAATGGTGTCTCCTTGCTTCTCAGGCTTTAGTAATAAGCATGTGCATACATGATGCTAAACTTAAAAGAAAAATAATAGAGAAATGTTCAAGATATTTGATTTGACTGCTGTTGCTTTTGGGTAAGTTATTTAACAGCATTGTTTAAAGTTCATTGATGCAGAGAGGATTTTTTTCAACTGAGCAGAGTGAATTTTGGATAAAATGCTATTATTACAGGAAAATCCTTTAGTATGCTGAATCCTACTGAACCTGTGCATGTGCAACTTCAAAAGACTTTTCTGTGTCAAGTTTGGTATCTGATTAAGTACTTGGCTCACTCCACTGTGTGAAATAAACTGATTTGTATAGTTCTCATGTGAGGCTTACAGCAGATTTTTGTAGTAAAAACTAGGACATCTGGGCTTTGGCTTCAAGTGTTATTATTCTTGCTTTTCATGGTGGTATTGTCCCTTTTGGAGTTGTTTGTAATCAAAACAGAATTTGTGTCTAGCACTGGATTTGTAAAAGGGCCTATGCCCTGACCTGCCATTTGAATTGTTTAGTAGCAGAAGTTAGATTTACAAATCATCTGCTTTGTTCTTGACTCAAAAACCTACCAGCCTAAAAATGGTCCTGTAAAGATCTTCAAGAGCTTACTTATATTTTTTTTGTACAATATCTATAGGTACTTTGGTCTTGACACTGCTGAGTTATGTGGTTTGTGACTAAATTCCACTGAGACTTCCTGAGTTTTTCTTAGTCATTACTAGACTTGATTAGATTGATGGAAAACAAATGATGGAGAAGGCTGGTTGTTGGCTTTGTGGTTTTGTTTTTTTTTTTTAATTCAGTCACTCTGGTTACAAAATACACGACCTGACTCTGTGTGCATTTTCTTCTTGAGATTACTTGAATTTATGGCCTGATTCGCTTGAGCAATCCTATAAGGAGATTTTTCCTAATCTTTTATTTTACATAGAAAAATTAAATATTTGCCTTTGTGGAAAATACTGCAATAAGGCTGTCCCTGTATGTATGGTGGAAGGAAATTTGCCTGAAGTTAGAGAGATCTAGGTTCTTCCACCGCCTTGGAGAACATGTAACTACATAGTTGGAGTATTTTCTACAAGACTGTGAAGACTTCTTTCTCAGAGTTTTAAAGTGCCTAAAATATTTGTGCAAGAGAAGTGATTTCAAATAAAGTTAACAATATCTTTTTTTTTTCCCCCAATAAAAATAGATGGTTTTGTAAGCAGAATGCTTTTATATAACAAGTGTATTTCTTCTGTGTATGTTGCTGGGAACAGCACTAATATTTACCTTCTCTCTAGACAGCTGTATAATTTAATCTGAGGAGTTACACAGGAGTCACAAGTTAGTGTCATGTAAAGGGGACTGGGGAGTGGGGGATAAGATTCCAGTTCAAGGGATAAGCAGTATGTAAGTATGTATCAAGAATTACACCATAAAGAACAAAAGAATTGTTCCAAATATTTCCTTTAACACCTGACAATCAAAAAAGCCTGACTAGACCAGTAGCTCAGGTCACAATTTGCAGTGGAAACTTCTTTCTACTTCATCTGGCAATTTATTGCACAGGGTTTAAAATGAATGATATTACTACCTACAAAATGATTCTGCTATCAGCCTTTGTCTTCACATTAGTTTTATTAAGGAGGAAGTAAATGACAGCATAGACTGCATGTGCCACTACAAGAAAGTGGGGGTTTTGTTTGTTTTGCCTTATGACCTTTCATGAAAAAGTTTGGTTTTTTTTTTCTCCTATCCTCTGTCTTGGATAGAAGTAATTATCTGTAAGGTGTCCTTGCAATATCAGAAAAATAAATCCTTGCTATATTTGCCTAGATGACTCATGGAAGTTTTTTTTTTTTTCTATAGATATGTGAACACTTCATAACAGTAGTATTTTTGTTGTATATTCTCATTTTTGTTTGTTACAGGGACGTTTAGCTGCATTTTTGTGTGGTTTTTATGGAGAAGTACAGTGTAGGAGAGCACAGAGGAGAATAGAACAGGTTTAGGTTTGATCTTTATTTTTGCAATCTTTTTAATGTTCACATGTTATTCAAATAAGATTCAAATAGAAAAAAAGACCCAAAACAAATAATAATTTGGTTAATTCAGATCAAATAGAAACATGGAAATGTCTTATGTCTTTGAGTTAGAGTAGCAAAGTTTTCTTCAGAGCATTCTCAGCTGCTTTGAGCATGGAATTTAGTGACTGTTCCCTGATAGAAAGGGATAAACAATGAAATAATCAATTAACTTTGTGGAAGTGTTATAGGGTTGAAAAGGGGAGAACTTGGTGCATAAACTGTAAAAACTTAGCCCCATTATGTTCCCCAATGCAGTCGGGTTATGGCAAGTTAAAATACTCTTTTTCTTTTTTTTTTTCTTGTTCTTTTTTTTTCTTGTTCTTTTTTTTTTTTTCTTGTTCTTTTCCTTTTTCCTTTTTGGGATAGGTATTCTTGCAGGAATTCTGGCTTTCTGAAGTAGCTCCCCTTACAAAAACAGATGGAATCTCAGGGTCCTTTCTGTTTGTATATACTTGCCATGCGTTGATATGTCAGTTGTGTTTTAAACATAGGTTGATGTGTTTCCTTCTTTTATAGGAGATGATAGAAGTCTTTCAAGCTCGTCCTCAGATACCAGCCACTCGGATGTTAGCGTTGGGAGCAGATTGACAATTTGGCCGGAACAGTCTTCAGCCAGCACCTCTCAAGAGAGTCACGGCTTGGCAGCTGCAAAGGGCATTCATCCTGGTGAAGAAAAGACCCTTCCAGACGGTGCACGTGGCACCACTAAACCACCCCCAAAGCCCCTCCGATCAAGACAGCTACAGGAAATTGGTCGTCAGAGTTCTTCTGACAGTGGAATAGCTACCGGTAGTCACTCTTCTTACTCTGGAAGCTTCTCTTCCTATGCTGGGAGCTTGGACATTTGCCATGGTGACGAGTTTGGATCCTTGCTAAGCCTGCCATTGAACTTTCCATCGGATCAGAATTTATGTACTTGTCCTCACATTGAGCCCCAGAGGGGTGTGGGTTCAGAATATCAGGTTCCCAGCTCCCTCAGACGTATTTATGATATACCCAGGAGTTTGTTACAGGCAGCTTCTAAAGAGGTGCAACCGAAAAGCGCAGATTCCACACTACCTAAGGACCAGGCCATGTCTCTTCAAGGTGCTAGTGACCCAAAACTGCTACTACCACACTTGGAAGCACGGAGAGTACCTGAGCAGAGCCAGGACAGAGGGAGGCCTTCATCCTTACTTGCAGAAAGCAGCAAGGACTCAAGTGATGGGACATATGTGGACTTTGTTTCAAGGTGGTCAGACACAAGACCACAAGGACAGGTGTCAGACTCCAAAAGTAGTGAGTTGTCACCACCTAGTGGGGCCTCTGCTGACCCCTATGACACATGTAGCCCCCACCTTGGGATGACAAGAGCTCTTTTTTCAGCTTGTCCAATCTGTGGTGGACTGAAGGTAAATACCTAACACTGAGCAGATGCTAACAAGCCTTACTTAATAGAGCATGATTAATTTAAAAAGACTTAAGTTGAGTCATAAATCCTGCTTCCCCCCCCCCCTTTATAATTTGAATAGGTAATAACTTTTGTGTTTATGCTCAAGTTAAGACATGGTTTCCTCAAGATCTGTGCCTGATCAAGAAAACAGTGAATTGACCAATTTTGGTTTTGAATGTATGAGTGTGGCTTACAGAGACTGAAGCTTTACAGGCACAGAGGGATGAATTTGTCATATAATAGTAAATTAACATTAAGGACATTAATCTGTTTTACTTCTCGTATTTCAAAAGAAGGAGGAAGGGAGGTCAGATAGTATGTGCTGCTCTTTAGGTGACCACAATACGTTTTGGGGTGGGGTTTTTTACTGTTTTATGGATATTTTTCTTTATCGTTGTAGTTTGAGCATGTCTTGCACAAGAGGTCAGATTAGTGAAACTTCTTACGAAGGAAAGAGAAGATAGCCAAGGTAGCGTGGTAATTCACGGCACAACAATCAGTCCGATATTATATATTTAACTAGCCAGACTTGAGAGGAGTTGAACAAAAATCATGTTAGTGGTGTACTACAAGGACAGTATATTTGCAGGAATAAATAATTTTGATTACCAGTCACATAAAGACTTAAACTTTCTAAATACATTTGCCAGTGTCTGTTACTATAACTGATATTCCCATGAGCTCTTTTTGAACACTGCTAAATTTTTATGCTAGTAAAAATGCCAGGTTTTTATGACAGTAAGCTTTATACATTAACTGTACCTTGCACAGAGCAAATATTTCTGGTTTTACCTATGTTGGAGAAAACGTCTTTGGTGGTTGTATTTGCTAAATGCGAAGAAGGTAAAGCTGCTTGTGTTGGTGAGCTGTTGAAAGGCTGGGAATGTTAGAGGGAGTGTTCAAATTAAGGAGTGTATGAAGTAGGGGTACAGCAAGAAAGACTTTTGTTGGAAGAATTAAATATTGACATTGAAGTATGTACATTTTAATTGAGCATGTGGGATTACATAAATCACTGCTATGAAAAGGGTGTTAGTGTATAGTAAGTTATAAAAATATATTATGAGTTCAAGGGATTATTTTATTCTTATGAGGTATTTGATGCACTCACATCACTGACTGTCTTCATGTGTCTGAAAACTTGAAAATGCTGTCTGCCTGAGGTGCTTTTATAACCTCTGTAACAGCATCTTGGGTGTCACTTGTCATACTTGCTGCATTTGGGCTGTAGGGAGGCATTGGTGTGACAGGCTAAGGTGTATCTTCACTCATCATCAGGATCAGTGTTCTTCCCAGACCGTCCATGCGAGCTGTCTGCACCAAAGGCCCTGACTAGGCCTCGAGCCTAGTTCTGAAACACTGAATGGGTGCAGGGGTCTGAGAGAGCCCCATCATTTCTGTGTTTTCTTCAGTGTTGGCAGTAGGGTGCACAGCAGTATGTCTGCTGCTGCCATCCTGTGTCTGCTGCCAGCAGTTAAGAGAAGTTGGGGAAAGACCAATTCCTAGAAATGATCTTCTCTGGGATCAGAAAGCTCCGAGATGCCTTTTGTTATAGGCGGTGAGGAGAGAATTAGTTATGGTGCAATTAACTCACATGGTCTAAATGTTCCTGGGTGATCTGAGCGATTCAGTTTAGACACTTGTGGCGGATGGGAAGCTGAAAGTGAGTATGTCTTCAAAACCATTAATGGCTAAATGACATCATTCCTCATTTGTCCGCCAGTTGACCTAGCAACATCTTTTACTGAAAATTACTGTCAGGTTTCATGGTGTTTGTAATTGCCCTAGTAATATCAGTTGGCAAATATGGACAATTTCTGAATTTTTAAAATAGATTTAGTGAGAGAAATGCTGCTGCAACACTTACTGACTTGTTTTAGCATGAGATATTCACACCTGCTTCTTATCCACCCACACTAACACACCATTTGTAAACATTTGGGAAATAACTCATTAAATGGAATGATTCAGGGGTTTAGTTTTAGTTTTGAATGGAAAATAACCTTTATACATTGTCCTGAACAGTCAAGATAAGCTATTTTTGCAGTATTTAATAGAAACTATCTCAGCTTTCTCTTGATGAATACAATGAAAGCAGAAATCCATACATTGTAACTAAAAAATAATTCTTACTCCTTGTGCTCTGAAGAGAATGTATTTTAGATGCAGTTAGAGCCAGGAAGAGTTGATTTATGGATTAATGAAGACACCGGGTTTTCACATTTATTCAAATTCATGTTCAAAAGGCTTTAGTGTTCTCATGTTTGGAGTTTTGCAATTTCAAGTTGAGCTGTTAATAAAATTGTGTTAATAGTTTTTAAATGCCTACTATTTAAAGTGAGTGAGTGACCTGAACTGCGGAACTGTCTACAGCAGTAATGAGGGACATAAGCATTGGTTTCTTTTCTGCCCTGTATGTAAACTTTGGCAAACCAAGGTCAGATTTTGGCATGTTGTCTGTGTGTGTTGGAGTGCAATGTGTGAAGGGTTGGGGACAGGTTGCAGGATGAAGATGTGTATGCAGAAGACATAGCTGTGTTTGTGATTAGGATTGACTTAGTTAAGAACCATCTGCTCTACTAGTGACAAATATGATGTTGCACATAGGGAGAACATACCCTGGGAAAAAGCCAAGGTTCAAAAGGAAAATAGGGTAAGGAAGCCTTTCTCCTTCACTCTGGATTAAGGATAGAACCAGCATGAAGGAAGTTACTAAATATCGCTTCTATTATTTCTATACTTCATTTCTCATTAGACATTGGGGATTAATAAGCAAGCATGCAGGGTACTTTTCTTTCTGTTGTGTATGTTATTGTGGTGTGCTCAAGATGTTCTTTACAAACTTCACAAGGTGTGCCTTTGCTATGTAATTTTTACCTAGGTGATTTCAATGCTATAGGTGATTGCAGAGATTAATTCTTTGTGTGTTTGAAGTGTGTTTTAAGCTCAGAATGTTGGATTGTTATGGGATTTCTGAGTAAGATGTAGAGATCTATAATTAGACTTACTACTCTTTCAGCTACTTAGCTAATACTAATTTGACAATAGCTTTTCACTGTATGCTTGTTACTTTGTAACTTTCTTTGATGCTATAGTTTGAGAAATGATGTCAAACCTTTTTTATAGGGTGTCTTTTTTTTTACACCATTGTTTGTAAATTTTCTTAGAAGTCTGAAAAATAAAATTATTTTGCAACTGTTTTTGTCCTTTTGCATCTGACAATACTGGGTTTAGTCTTGCTTTCCTTTTTGTCCCCTGACCTTGATATTTTTGCAAGCTGAATAATATGGAAAGATTATGGCTGTCTCTTTACAATACTTAGTGTTAAGTCACTGTTGACAGCTTAAAATGTGCCTATTAGTAGGAATGACTTTTATGTATTTCTAGTTCACCCTAAACTCATATTTATGTCAGTGGGAGCTTTTATGCATGTAGAAATATAAGCTTGATTACGGCTTTAGTTGTTAACTTGCTATGATAGAGGAGAAAAGGAAGTGTCAGTTTGTGTTCAGCTGCTGTCATCAATCCTGTATTACTGTTCAGTCACCTACTGTAGTCGATCATTTCAGAATACCAAAACCTCCTTGGAGACAATGGGTCCAAATTAGGAGCCAGTTTACCCAAATCCACAGCGAGGTATTTATATAGTTCTTGCTAACACGGGAATGGTATGCCTCAAATTTTCAATCTCCCAGCGTATCTGTAAGTAAGCAGAAACACAGGAATACTGTGAATGCTAAAAGAGGTGGATATCCTGCTCTTTAGAAACTGCTTTATTTTGCCCTACGACCTTAAAAGAAGCAGGTATGCACCTGTACTGTGATCCTTGAGCAGGCACTTCACTCGGTATATTTAATCTTGCAGCATCATGTCCCTGCCAGGACAACTGCGAGTGCAGAGTCTCCCAGTAGATCTAGACCTACTGTGAATATCTGTGTTTCTATTGTACATTGTAGACCTGGGCGGGACAAGCCCTAGCTCTAAAGAACATATTGCACTAAGGTCTGTTTTGTATTCTTGCCTAGGCTGAGCTAACCGAGGTCATGAACAGCCTGTAACTGGATTGGTAATAAAGCCTTGGTCTTCCAAATCTTGTACAAAGTCCTTAAGCCTGGATTTAACTCATGCGTCTCCTTTCACGTAGGTGCTGCTCTTGAAAGTGAGTGTTTTTGAAAAAGGATTCCTGTATAATAGTGAACTTGTGCAGTGATGCTCAAGAAATTGTGGCTGTAGACTACATTGGCACATCCACATAATTGAGAATGTTTTAAATACTTGTTGGCTTTTAATCAGATAATTTTCTAATGCATTAAAATAGATATTAAGAAATTACCGTTTATTGTTATAGACAAATTTAACATAGCTTTTTTTTTTCTGTTGGGAGTCATTACCTCTTTCCTTATGAGACTGAATACCTTATGCATTTATCTTGCTTTCTATGAAAATATAGGAACATGGTTATTGATAATTACACACATTTGACATCGCTCTTTTTTTTTCCGAGATTTTTTTTACATTATTGATGTGTGATGCTGTAGCATTTTATGCATCCTCCCACCTTCAAAAAAGCTACAGGCTGTCTAAATTCTCTGTTGAGAAGGATGCATTTGTCATCATCTGCAGCATTGCTTCTACTTGCATTTCTGCTCTAACTTCGGAGCTCTGGGCAATGAGGCAGCACACAGAGACTATACCAGGAACAGTTTGCAGCCGAGAGGAATCTGGAAGTCAGTTATCGGTGTTACTGACCTGAGTGACTGTGTTTGTGAGGTTCTCATATACTTTGTTGACCACAGGTTCTAGGTGCTATTGTCTTTTGTCATGAATTAGAAATTGTGCTCTCTTCTAAGATTTAATTCCAATTGTTTTTTCTTATTTTTTTTCTTTTAAATTCATGACTGTGATACATAAACCTGCAGTGAAGTGATTCTTCCATAACATGTATCACCACTAAATGAGGTGGCTGCACTGGGCAAATTCATAATTTTAATTACCTTGCAGTTCTTGTAAAGGGTTCTCTATTTTTTCGAATACTTAGTGTTATTTTGGGGTCTTCCAAATTCCAGATTCCAAAACATCTTCAAAAACACCAATTTCTCGACAACACCTTCTGCAACTGAGTAAGTCCATGATCCTTGCTGTCCTTGACAATGAAATGCAGTCATTTCTGGAGCTGGTTGTACCAACAAAAGCACATAGCACCGTGCAAATAAAAGATTGGAGCAAAAGTATGTTCTGCAGTTGAAAAGGAAATAGGAAAGGTGCATACGAGGTGGGTGTAGTGTCAGGTGTAGAGCTTGGTGTGTTTTGTTCTGCTTTTTGTAGTTTTGGCCAGGACACCAAGTCTATCACAGAACTAACTCCCATCCTCTTCCTTAAGTGCTAGTGGGTCTGCTTATAGACTGTGTTAAGATGTTATTTATCAGCAAGTCAGGAAAGTGAGGGTTTTTTTTTTCTTCTTGGTTTATAGCTGCTGTTTTGAACAATATTATAATGCTGCTTGGCAAGTGGCTTCACTCCCAAGTAATCAAGAAGAGACCTAGCTTCCTTTTCTGTTGCTGGTAAGGTCTCATTGAAGTGACCTGGCTCTTCCAGACCTTTGTTTGGAGGAGGTCACTTGGTGGGTGAGACTTTGGATTTCAGACAATAAGATACAAGACATACCAACCCTACCAGAACTGTGTAGATCTGACTTGCTTTTGTCAGTGTAAGATGCTGCTTTACCTCTTATCTAAAAAAGTACAGAAGATACTCTCAAACATGAAAGAAATCTTACAGCATTTATGCTAAGAGTAAAGGTTCTAATCTGAATTCAGAATAATAAGAATTAAGCTCTCAGCATTTCTTGGGATCAGGCACTAAGTGGAAGTAATGGGAATTTCATT
Source organism: Heliornis fulica (assembly GCA_013399135.1). Taxonomy (NCBI): domain Eukaryota; kingdom Metazoa; phylum Chordata; class Aves; order Gruiformes; family Heliornithidae; genus Heliornis; species Heliornis fulica. Next base: position 183,143 of record VXBZ01005257.1, on the reverse strand, counting down.
TATGGGAAAAGAAGTGCCTGCTCCAGAAGCACTGGTAAGTGAAATTGTACTAATAATTAAGAAAGTACTTTCCTACATGAGGGAATGTACATAACATACCTCGGCAGAATTAATTCTTCTGTACTAAACAGAAATGTTGCTGCATTGCTTTTCTGTCAGAGAGCCAGTGAAGGCATTGATAAACCATAGTACTGACCTTCTGTATCCATCAGAATGAACAAACAGGAAAATCTAGTTCCTCCCTTAAATACAATCAAGCTGGTAACGGTTTTTATAATTATTACAACTGATGGCTACTTCTTCTTCTGTTGGAAGCAATAGATTTTCTGGTGGGAGAGAAAGAGATGTTTTGAAACAGCAGGAGCCTAACAATAAAAGCTGGAAGAAAAATGCTGCGTTTGGAAGGCAGGGTTTGTGGGGTTGTTTGGTTTTGATCCAGCAATCATCAGATTGCTTGGAACATAGCCAGTGAAAATGGAAGGGTGCATTTCTGTCTTTGACTATCTTTTTTTTTTTTTTTTTCCCCAAATAGAAATCCTTTTTTTTTTCTGGAAAAATTCTACAGAATCCTATAAAGTGTTAGCAGACACATTCTATCTTCATTTTTCTGAATAGAAGAAGGTAGAATTCACCTGTAGAGGAAGAAATCACAAAAAGTTTAGGAAAACATTGAGTCAAACTCAGAAGGAAGCGAATAACTCCTGTGGCAGCCCTGGATTAAGATTCCTAGATTTGGTTCCCATGTAGTCTGTCTCCTTTTACGGGACCATAAAAAAATCTCAATTCTGTGACTTGCGTTTTTTGCGAACTGTTTGCAATGTCTGCCAACATGGTATTTTTAAGGTCATGTATTAAAGGAGGCTATGGAGAAAGTATTCAATTCTGATTAACAGTCACTGATACCAAAGTAATTGTGTGGCTCAGAAAGAGTTGGCGAGTGTCAGTAGGATAGCAATCATTTGGATGGGATGTCTGGAGGGTTGACAGCCGCTCTCTGTGAGTAGATGAGAGGATTGAAAATAGATGCTCACTCAGTAGGGGTGCGACCTTTCCTGCCAATGCCTTTTGACAGTCACTTAAAAATGGATGTATGCAAATTAGAAGGATGAAATGTGCCCCTCCAGAATTACACTAACTGTGCCTAAATTTGCCCACAATCCATGACAAGACATGAGTGGAATTAGTTTTGGGAATTTCAGATGCCAAATATTACTTGAAGATATCTACAGAAATATTTTGTCTGGCTGAAGTCTTGTATAGACTTGTAATCAGATTTGATCCTTAAAGTATCAGTTGTGTAGAAGTTGTGATGTAGGCAAATTCTTACTGTTTCTTATACCAATGTATATTACTTTGTATATAAAGAGCAAATATTTTTTTCTTAATACCAGCTTAGTAAAGTTTAACAGTATTGTAACAGCATCATCATATGGGTAATGCAATTTTGGCATTTGTTAGCAAAAACTGGCAAATATGGCAAAAAACCCCTCTAACTAGAAAGTTGATTATTACCTCTTCCACCAAAAAAAAAAAAAAAGAAAGAAAGATAAATACACTGAAGCCAATTTGAGGAACAAATCATGGGAGAATTGAACAGAATGGAAGCTCCCATAGACTGGAGGGTTAGAAAATGTGGCTAAGCCATTCTGGTATAGAAAAGCCTGCCAAACAGTTTTCAGGATGAATTTTAAAGTTGTCTTGTGATTTTATGTATTGCTTTACTATGCATAGATATTCACTGTTGAGTTTCTTTGGTGCTGGCAAAACTCAGTTCAAAATGTAGGAATGCTGGGTCACAATCACAGTGTTGCAATGAAACCTAAAAGTTACTGTGTCTGAGCAACTGAGGAAACCTTCTTTATGGTGTAAAAGTGCTCTTGACTCCACTTCTTACTAGTTGCATACAGCCTTTTTTGTTCCGTTCCTAAATGACATTGTGGAGGTAAGGACCTCCCTGTATTCTGGCTGTCCTTACTAGGAATAGTAACATGTTGACTCTTCAAGAGTCCCTTGAAAACATCTAACTTACTTCAGGGAGTAATTCAATACGTGGATGCAGGACAGATAGGTAGAGGAATGATGTTATGTGGAGCTACCATTGTTTTTCCATCCCCTTTGCTTCAGCTCCAGTGGAGTTTGCTGCTTCAATTTGTCTGTAACAACACACTATTTTTGTGTGTGTCTCCACATCAGTTTGAGCTTCCTTGGGTGGGATGGGCACAATAAGATCAAAACAAGTGACTGTTAATGTGATCCACGTGATAAACGACAGTCAGGATGGGGGGCGTGAATACTGGAGTATCTAGATTCTAGGTTGCAGTGAAATGCACACAAGCTCCGCTTTTATGTCTTCCTTGGAATTACCTGTTAGGTATTTGGATGTTTCCTTTCATGAAAGAAAGCAGTGCTTGAGGTTTTCTCTGAAGCAGTTCAATGCCACACAAATCCAAAGGGTGGATGGGAAAGGGGCTTTAAAGTTGACTTTGTGCTCCTAAGTCTTGTCACATAAGGATATTGGGCTATTCACAGTATAAACTGCAGCAGCCAGCTGTCAATCAACTGAAATGACTGCTTCAACAGCTGGGAATCAGTGGGACATGAACTCTGGCTGTACTCCCTCTCCCCTAGCCACATCCTCTTCAGTAGTCTGGATTCTGTGGAATCCTCTGCTAATTCAATGCTGATTGGAAGCAATTTTGAATGTCAAGAAATTTGAGCCTGGAAAATATTAAGGAAATATAAACCTTTTCCAGATCTGGTTTGTTAAAAGGACAGAAGTGTTAAGTGGGCTGTATCAGGGCTAGTAACTGTATACTTGAGTCCTCTGTAGCACTAGGAAAACATTTCCAGATGAAGTTTGCCAATTCATCTCATTCCTTGAGACACAAAGTCAAGCAGAACACATGTGCTATGGAGATAACAGCTATAGAAAGCTTTGGAAAACTGCAGAAATAATTATACCTAGTAATTTATAGCAGTGTTCTCCAATATGGGAGAAGCCTGTGAGCAGCCCCCATATATAGTTAAGTATCTGTATCCTTTGAAGCTGTGCAGCTTAATTACAGTTTCATTACCTTTGACAAACCATAATTTTAGTGATGGCTTGGGGATAAAGGAGAACACTTGTCTTTATCTTACTATTTTGAGCTTTTTCTCCTTTATTTGTCCTTCTTAATTCCATTTCTTTCTAATGGTGATCATTGATTATCTTGTTAATATTTTTTTTTTCTGGGAGAAGCTAACTAATTTTAGCTGTAGTGGTGAGGTTGAAAAAGAAGTAAAATGAATGCGAAGATGATATTGCAAGGCTTTCATTTTTATTCTTCATGGGCTCATAATTAAGCCCACTCTAGTTCTGGTTCTCTCTTTGTGTGACACAGGATGCACAGGTTATAACAAGGATTCTTTTCTTCATGTCTTTATGTGGAATGGGCTGGAAGGAAGGAATCAAATAACTAGTCTAATGTAAATTGGCACAGCTCCATTGGCTACGAAACAGGCTCAAGTGTATTTTTAGTGCAAGCACAAGCAAAGCTCTCGCCATGGAACAACTCTCTATGGGGGAAGTAAAAGAGGAAAAGACTTTTCTTAGGGCAATCTCTAAGTGAATATTTAAAATGGTAATTAGAAGTTAACATAAACTTTCTCCATCTCTCAGAATTTGTAGAGGTAGGTTTAATTTGTCTCGAATGTTTTGAGATTTCACTTTGCCAGCTTTTCCAATGTTTCTGCATTTGAGCCCTTCTCTATTTACTGTTTGTCACTGCAGCTGTGCAGTTCTAGTTAGACTCTTTATTTGCCAAATAACAACAAAAAAAAATCCCTTTTCTTCACAAATAGATGACTTGTATTTAAAGCCTTGTTGCAAGCAGAACAAAACCTTGAGTGAAAGGGATACTTTATACAATTTTGTATAATTGATGGAATTAATTTTGGAAACTTTTTGATAACCACAGTTGTGATAAAAGAGGATACTTTTCAGGACAATGCCAGAAGAGCTATTTTCCATTGAATATTGTATAATATCTCTTATGCATGTAGCTTGAAGCTCATCCCTTTTCCACCTCAGAGGAATGGCTCAGTGTCTAGAAATGAATGGATTATTGGCCCTTTTGTTTTACACGTCTCTTCTGGTGTAAATCTGCTGTAACTCCTTTGCTAATCAGGAAAGCAAGGATATCTGAATCCTTGTGTGAGTACATGTGTGTATATATGTGCATATGTGAATGATTGTCCTTTTCATTAATTTTGAGTCTCTCCAAGCTTCCTGCTATGCAGCACTTTTGTATTGATTTTTTTAACTCTTGAAATGGGCTAATGTTCCTGTTGCAGCAGAACTCTGTTGTTTCTACTCATAGGTACTATCCTAAGAAAACATTAGAACAGCACTGTCTGTTTGTCAAACTCTCCTGATTTCACGGGTATTTCTGCAGTACCAAGTGGTGGCAAAGTTAGTCCTGTGTACTTTAAAACACAAAAGAAATGGTTGATATAGGGTGTTGCGGGCAGTCTGTGTACACTTTGCATCTCCTGTTTCTTTTACATCTGAACAACAAAAATGAGATGAGAACACCACACGGCTTGCTATCAGCGCAGCAGAGTCAGGTCTGCTGTTATTCAGACCTGCTTGGGCCCCAACTTTTTGCCCCAAAGCATTATTTTGAGTGGTGCAGTAGTTTTGATAGAGTATCTGCCTGGAGCCTTCACTTGGTGCAGAACAGGTCTGTTGTACGAAGAAGCTCAGACTCGCATATGTTGTGAGACTCAGTATTTTAAATATGAAGTGTTCCTGTAGTAGTGTAATGCTACCCCCTGTTGGAAACTGGAATGTATGGACTATAAGCGAGAACAGGCAGAATTGAAGCCTCTTGATTTTGTGTACATTACTGTGTTTCCATCGCTTGTAATAGGTCTTTTGAAGTGCCAGTCTGTTTTTAAGAAAATTAAGGAGAGGAAAAGATTTTTTGGCATAAATAGGGAATGTGTTTTCTCCCAGTTATCAGAACTGAATTCAGTTTAAAATTAAGTACGTAGTAAATGCAACTGTATGCACAGAAACCTGCAATTTTACTCTTTCTCTGATAACACAAATATATAACCTATTATAGTTAATGTCAATCTTTATTGTTCATTAACACGTATCTATTCGTAAAGGCCTTACCATTTCTAAAAAAGAAACACATCCTGTCTTTCTGCGTGGCTAAAGCTACTGTATATGCTGTTATTCATCTTCGTGCTGAACTGCGTGCATTTGTGCTCTCCAGTGGAAATGTGAATCACAGAATGTTAGGAGTTGGGAGGGACCTCGAAAGATGGATAAATCAGTGCTGTGAGTGTGCTGCTGAACATTCAGTGGTCAGGACAAAGTTGTGCCTGAGCCCTTTTGCTTAAGCATTACAGCTGGAATTTCTGTTGGTGCCTTAGGAGAGGTGGTTTCAGTGACAGGAGTCTAGCTGAACACTGCTCCAAAAAAGGGAAAAGGAGTGTAATGTTCCTATGAAAACATCTCTAAAAAGGTTGACGACCTTTTATCACTCATTAGAAAATCTGCTGGGTGTCTTATGCTTAAACTCAAAATTATTCCTTGTCATAAAATTCCAGGAAAAGGCTTCTGCTGCTGTGAATCATGACAGCTCAACTGGGGAGTTAGGGGAAACAACATAGTTGAGTCCAATTACCTGGAGGAAGTGGTTGTCTTTTGGCCCTAGGAATGTATCAAGGATAAAAGACAGATTATGTCAGGGGTATCTGCCTTGGATTCTAGATCTGAATATTTCTGAGGAGAAATCTCAGAGTTGGAGAAAAAGAAGTTATCGTTTCTGAAATGAGTGCATTTGATGGCAGTTGTGTCCTTCATGTCCTGAATGGCAGAGCGATTGTTATGAGATACATCTTGTGAAAGATAGGCAGTGAAAGGTTGATGTTAATAACTTTTATTAGGTATCTAGCAACAATTCACAGTTTGGTTTTTTTTCAGGGTTCCATACTCTGAAATCAGGAGATGCTATGCTCCAGTTGTCATGTTTGATGCCTATACCCATGATGTTTGCTTAAGGTTTATCTATTTTTTGTGAAGAATTGTTTTCAGTTCCTGCCATCTAATTTCTTCACCAATTCTGTCCATGTTTATCAAATAATTTGAATTAAAATTGGTATTGGAGGCAAGTTGCTATATCTGGCTTAGCTATTTCTTTAGGCTGAATGAACTTGTCAGCCCAGTCATGGCTCCTGCTGTGAAAGTCGTCCTGTATCATGAACTGAGAGCGAAAAATATTCTGATCATACTGCAAGGTCTTCGTGCTATGAGGTCTGTCAGGAAGCTTAGATGCGTTCATCTGTTCAGTAATATTAACAACCCTTAGATCAACTTTTCATTTGAGTGGCTTGTATGGATGTACCTATAGGGTTTGCTACCGTAGTGTATCTCTGCAGTTTGTGACTGTATCTGTCTTTACAAAACCTCCATGAACCGGTGCTTCTGATTTTTACCTGTTGTCAAGGAAAACAGACTCTCAAATTCACAAAAGTACTTAACAATTTTGTTTGAACTGTCACCACTATACCATTTTTATTTTTTTTAAGAACCACAAGAAACTCTAGCCTTATGAAATTAGTTTAGAAAATTGTGAGACAAAACCAAAATCTGTATTTGAGTGAGGTGGAAGAGTGTCTTCACTTTATTTATGTTTCTTAAGTTGTGGTTTTGTGCATTTCTCTATAAGTTGTCTAGTGGTGTTAGGATGGTTTATGTTGTTTGGCATCGTGTGCCTTCAGACTTCCCTGTGTGCTTGGGGTGAGTGTTACTGCTTTGGGGCAGCTGTACATGCTGTTGACAATTTTTGTCTAGCCTAGAAATGTGCAAGGTTGAATCGTAATAGTGTCTGGAAACAGACATGAGTTTTGCTGATGTTATTTTATATATGGGGTGAAATTGCATAGCCATTTCCTCTAGAATTCTGTCTGAATACTTTTGTACATCGTGAGACATGTAAGTGATGCTACAAGGATGCTATTTAGGTTGAAAAGCCTCCACTGTCAAGGAATTGACAGATTTACAGTTACTCATGCCATCTTCATTTTACCTACAAGTGAGTCTGTTACCTACGTGTGAGTCTGAGTGGGGCAGGTGTCCCGTCGAAAAAATGATATGTGACCACGTAATTTCATGACAGTCCAGTTGTTCAGCACATTCCTTGTGTGACTCTTCAGTACGTAGTAAATCTAGGTCTGCTTTTGAAGAGCAAAAGACGAGCAAATCATGTTTGTCACGGCCGCGCCAGCTCCCTCGTGCCTGTATGTTATCAGTAGCAGAGCTTGAAATGTGACCCTTCGGCACTTCAGCCGATACCATCTGAGTCTCAGGGCTGTCGGTGCTGGCGCCTGGAGGTAGCTTTTATCTTGACTGGGTGACGGGCAGCTGGACCCAGGTACTGGCTTTTGCGGTGGCTGTGGCTGAGGACTTAGCCCAGCTTTTCTTTCTCTCTCTGGAGTAGGTGGTTTCAGAGTATGCTGAAGGGAAGATGTGTCATTTTCAGAGCTAATGGTCACGCTCTGATGCCAGTTGTTGTAGCCTGGACTGGGTGACAAACAGCTCATGGCTGCAGACAGCACACAGCAAGAAGCAGAATGCCCCTCTCAACAGAAGCATATCACAACTGAAGAGTTCCTCAGCAAAAACATGTGAGGGGAGGAAGGTGAATACACAAATCTGGAGTAGAGCTAAACAATACTTTTCATTCTCTCTCATGTACCGCTGTTTAAACAACACGGTAACTTGTGAGTTGAGCTGGGCTTTTCTCATGGTTTTAGGAGGTGTATTATAATGGGACACAGCATAGCTTGCCAGTGCCACTGAAATCACCAGCTTCATGCCTCAGAAAATTGCTGATGTTCGAGCTTGGCTGAGCAAACTGAGATGTTTCTGAACTGACTTCAGCAATCTATCTGTAAGCCGACAGTTGGCTTGTGACAGATGAAGCTGAGTAATCAGAAGTTTGTGGCTGAAATCGGAGCCCTGCACCTGAAGCATGCCATGGACAGGAGTTTCTGTTTCATTTGGAGCTGTTAGGAGGGATCCTAGAGTTTACTAATCTCATGTGCAAAATCTGATCAACTGCTGGGCATTGTGAAGCAGCTTATCAAAGCAGATGACCTTTAAATGTTGCTCCATCTGCCTGTGTTTATTGACTTTTCCTGGGATAACATTTTTTTTCTGTGGCAGGAAAGCATTCCAGCTTTAAACTTTCCTGGTAATTAGCTCCAAGAATAAGTCATATCCTTTAGTCCTCATCAGGAATGTACCTTAGCTGTTAGGGACTGGGTGTTTGTTGGTTTTTGTTTTATTTTTTATCTGCGCTTTGCTGAATATCAGACATGTCAAGACTTTTTCTTTTCCATTTTCTAAAGGCTACTGACACATTCTTACGCATTTGTGATGATAATTTAAAAATATTCAATCAGAAATTCTTGCGCCCTTTGTCTTTTTGTGAAGTTTCCGACAGTTACGATACTATTGTCAGAAAAGATATAATTTAATGTAATCTGCTGCCTCCCTCTATGTACAAACTACATGAAGCAGTCAGAGGGATTGTGATGAAGGGCCACTGGATATATACAGCAGGCATGAGATTGTTCATGGTTAGAGAAGTCCACTTCACCGTTCAGATTTTGAGTCATGTTTTTCCTAGTTTCTTTTGGAAAACTGGAAGCTTTGCAGGGCCTCAATACTGCACAAGAGCTTTGAAATAGAGGAAGAGAGAGGAAAGAGAATCTAGATCATATTGTGACAGTTACGCATCTGACTAAAGTTGCAATCCAACATCTCTGTTCTGATTGCATATTTGGCATGTGCTCAATAAAAATCTCACAGTGCAAACAACTCCTTATATTATAGGTAAGTATAAATTCCTTTTTCATATCAAGAAGAATTAGGAGCCTCATACATTTTGAGCATTTCTTCTTCCTCTCTGAGGACTCAGATTTAGGAAAAACTTCTTATATGTACTTAGACTAAAGCAAATGACACTTAAAACATAGAATTAGAGAATGGATTGCATTAGAAGCGACTTTTAAAGGTCATCAATCCAAACCCCTTGCAATGAGTAGGGACCTCTTCAACTAGATCAGGTTGCTCAAATCCCCATTCAATCTAACGTTGAGTATTTCCAGGGATGGGGCATCTACCTCCTCTCTGGGAAACCTGTCCCAGTGTTTCACCATCCTTGTTGCAAAAAAATTTTGCCTCATATCTAGTCTGAATCTACCCTGTTTTAGTTTAAAACCGTTACCCCTTGTCTGTTGAAACAGGCACTATGTAAAAGTCTGATCCCATCTTTCTTATAAGCCCCCCTTTAGGTACTGGAGGGCTGCTTTAAGGTTTCCATGGAGCCTTCTCTTCTCCAGGTTGAACAAGCCCAACTCTCTCAGCCTGTCTCCACAGGAGCGCTGCTCCAGCCTTCTCATCGTTGTGACCCTCCTCTGGACTTGCTCCAACAGCTCCATGTCTTTCCTGTACTGAGAACACTAACTCTTACAAGGTTGAAAATAATGGAGCTATAAAAAGCTGCCAAACTTAGATGGGCTGAAAGAAAAGCTTTATTTCTAAAGATACACAAAGGGAATGACATAAGCTGTGACTGATGAGGTGTGTCTGAAATGTTGACAGTTATCAGGCAAATGGAATTTCGTTCCTCTTGCCAGTGATGATGGAGCCCAGTTCAGCATTACAATCTACAGAAGCCAATTTAGTTTTTCTTGGAAGTGTGGCTTCTTCCTTTTTAGGAGGAAAAATATAAAACCAAATATTGGGTTTTTTTTTGAAAATACATGCTTTATATGGAACAGCTATATGTCAGTTCCTACCCTTAGAGCTAGTAATGGGAGGGACTAGTCTTAAGGCATCATTTTCCTTCATTTTTTTCTGTCCCTCAGACTCCCAAGCTCCTGGATCCTTTTTTACACCATGGAGATGGGCTTCCAAAGCAGTTGTGGTGCCTTTTGTCACTACAGATCTGACAAACTTCTTCCAACAATAGAAAATTGCGCAGTACAGTAATCTTCCCTCATTGCTTCGGAGCTTATACTGAGTCCTACCCAAGGTATTTGGAAGCAGAACATAAAAAATGAATGTCATCTGACAGCAGCCAGATCACTACGAGAGTTAAAATAGACCTGGACATGTAGCTCATGATGTGTGATATACAAGTGATACATATCTGTTTACTGGGGGTCTTGTAGTGGTGAGGTTGTTTGAACTATCAAACGTGCATCACATACTTCAGCTTCAGCTCCTGGGTCACAGATAAAATAATCTACATTAGAAAGATAAATTAACTTATGTTTATGAGTAGCATTATGAGATATGCAGGATTTAGATACCTGCTTTGTGTGAATATCATAGCAAGTGTAACAAAAGCATGTAATTTGAGTGAGGTCTCTTACCCCTTTTCTTCATCGGGGTAACCGTGTGGGAGGTTGAGATAGGTATTATACTTTGCATTTGAATGCCATTTACATTTGAGCATTATTCCATAATAATTTTAAAATTTCTCCTATTGACAAGAGCATATTTTGTCCGAGTTTTGCAGATTTAAATAAGATTGTGCTAGCTTTTAAGTATCTGATACCATTCTTTCTACTGAGTTTCCTCAGCGGTAGCTGCTGTAAGGTAACAAAGTGTCTCTCTTACAAAGGCTGGCAGGAGGACTCGGAGTTGCAGAAATAATAGAATACGCTGTACTGACATGAAAATACAGACAACAAGTTTATAGTCTGGAAAAATCACTTGATAACAAAAGAGTGGTTTTCTTTTTGTTGTTATCTCAGACTATTTTTTTTTCCCTAATCACTTCTGATTCTTTTAGTTATTTGTTTTTTCTTTCATCTATTCACTAGAATTTCAGTACCAGTGTCCTACATATGATGCCGTTTCACACATCTAGCTTCCATTAGCCTTTTTGCATCTTTTTTTTTTTTTTGTCAAGTATAATCTAACCTTCTACTAAGACTGTGAAAATATATTTGACATGATCTGTCTGGCTTTTATAAATTTTACCACCTTACCTAATTTGTACATTTTTATTAAATTATCTGTGGAAATTATGTTATAAGAACGACTAGGAATTCCAGACGTGAAATAAGACTCCATTGTTGGACAAATTGTACCTACACTAACAATATAATCTCTCTAATTTTTTCAGTTATTTCCATACCACACATGATACACAGAATATGCACAAATGATGGTTTGAATTCTCACAGAGGTCAGAAAGCCTGGCTGATTGATTTTAACTCTGGGTTAAGCAGCACATCACCCAAAGATGTTTCTGCCACTGAAATGTTTTTAAGCATTGCCGGTGCTTTACTCCTCATTCTTGCAGAAGGACTGTAAGTGTGCAATATGGAGAATAGGGGAAAACTCAACAGAACTTAATTTGCAAGTAAATGAAGTGGTTATAGCTTAAATTTACAGGGGGGCTAGAGATATTTAGGAGGCAGGAGTGTATGTTGTTTAGCAAATAACAACTTTGCTACATGTTGAGAAGAAAACCAATCATTATAAAAATACTCAGTTTATTCTGTGTTTCTCTGAATTGCTGTTGTTTGTAACATCAAAAATGATAAAAGACCAATCCTCCCTGTGAGATTATGTAGAAACAAAGAACCAAAACACCATTCTTTCTTCAAAGAGCTTTCAATCTCCTTTCAGGCTTTCTTCTTTCTTTACTTCACCCTTCCAGTACCTAAAGGGGCTACAGGGAAGCTGGAGAGAGACTGTTTACACAGGCATGGAGTGATAGGACAAGAAGTGATGGTTCTGAACTAAAAAAGGGAATATTTAGAAGAGATATTAAGAAGAAATCCTTTACTGTGAGAGTGGTGAGTCCCTGGCACAGGCTGCCCAGCCCCCTCCCTGGAAGTGTTCAAGGCCAGGTTGAATGGGGCTTTGTTTGGACAACCTGGGCTAGTGAAGGGTGTCCCTGGCCATGGCAGGGGGCTGGAACTTAGATGATCTTCAAGGTCCCTTCCAGCTAAACCCAGTCTAGGATTCTATGATATATACTTTATTTCTGACCATGTTTTTGTCATAATTTAGGATATTCTGATGTGCAGTGCATTTCTGGGAAGAGAATATTTCTGAGAGAGAGTATTTTTCTGACTGGCTATCTGGTTTCATGCATCAAGCCCATGCCCTGAATGACAGCCAGGCTGTGCAGATTAAGGAAACTAGAGGCAAAGGTGAGGAAGATGAAGTTTTTTACCTCTCCCAAAATAGTTTTGCTTGACTTCACCATGCAGCCCCTCGTGCCCCACAAGTTACAAAAAAAAAAAAAAAAGAAACTTTGTTTTTAAAAGCAAAAATAAGTTGCCAAAAACTAAGATCCTTTCTCATCAGCAAGACTTTATTTTTATGCATTTCAGCACTGCAGTCTGCCACTTTCTGTTCCATTAAATTAGCTAGTAGGAGCTACCTGCAGAGGCAGCATAATCATCTTTGTATCCACAGACATAAATAACCAAAGTCAGTGAAATATTTTTTTTTCATATCCTCTGTTAGGAGGGCAGGAAAAACATTTAAGTCCACAATAAATAGTAGCAACAAAAATAATGTAGTTCTATTTTATCTATATCTTTAGATAACAATATTAAAAATATTGTTATCTAAAGATATAGAATATTGCTCATAATGGGCTCCAATGTCCTCTGGCCTTTATCTGAGGGGATAGTTGTGCACATTCCCCACATGCAGCAGCATCTTCTGTAGTGGCACGCTGTAACTATAGTAACAAATAACACTCACTATGGTTAAACTAATAAGCCACTCTTTTTCTGAAATGCTGGGAGGATATTATTTCTGTTTCAGAAATGAAATCTTGGCTGCGTTTCTGATTTCCTCCCCTTCTACTTTGACTAAATAGTTGCTCAAATTCAGTGTCTCTTATGTTAAAATACATAACTAGGATAAAAAACTCCAGTAAATTCTGAAGCTGTGGGTTACATGTTTGCAACAGGATCAGGCAGAAATGTCCGTGTGTCATGTTATTCCTCTGATGTCTTTTTGTGATGGTCACATGTTATGAGCTTTATAGCTCATAACATGTGACCATCACATGTTATGTGATGACAATCACTCTTAAAGTGATTGCCTTAGGAAAATGTTGTGCTGCAATTAGTAAGACTTGAACTTCTGCATGGATAATATTTACCTCATAAGTACATCCCAGAGCATCCTGGTGGATAAACTGAGGCAGTATAGCCTGGAGGGTAGTGAGGTGGATTGAGAACTGGTTGAAGGGAAGAAGACAGTGAGTTGCCATTAATGGGGCAGAGTCTGGCTGGAGGCCTGTAACTAGTGGAGTCCCTCAAGGGTCAGTACTGGGACCAGTGCTGTTCAATGTATTCAGTGATGACCTGGGTGAAGGAATAGAGTGTACAGTCAGCAAGTTTGCTGATGACACAAAGCTGGGAAGGGTAGCTGACACACCAGAAGGTTGTGCTGCCATTCAACAGGATTTAGACAGGCTGGAGACATTTAATGGGATTTAACAAGGGCAAGTGTGGGGTATTGCATCTGGGGAGGAACAACCCCAGGGATAGATAGATAGATAGATAGATAGATAGATAGATAGATAGATAGATAGATAGATAGATAGAGGACCGGCCTGTTTGAGAGTAGTGTAGGTGAGAGGGACCTGGAGGTCCTGGTGGACAGCAGGATGACCATGAGCCATCAGAGTGTCCTCCATGGTCAGGAAGGCCAATGGCATCCTGGGGTGTATCAGAAGTGGTGTAGCTAGTAGGTCAAGAGAGGTCCTTCTTCCCCTCTACTCTGCCCTGGTGAGACCGCACCTGGAATATTGTGTCCAGTTCTGGGCCTCTCAGTTCCAGAAGGACATAGAACTCCTTGAAAGAGTCCACTACAGGGCCACCAAGATGATGGAGGGGAACACCTTCCTTCTGAGGAAGGGCTGAGGGAGCTGGGTCTCTTCAGCTTGGAGAAGAGGAGCCTGAGGGGTGACCTCATTAATGTTTATAAATATGTTAAGGGTGAAGATGGAGCCAGGCTCTTCTCAGTGATGGCCAGTGATAGGACAAGGGGCAATGAGTCCAATCTGGAGCACAAGAAGTTCCACCTGAATGTAAGGAAAAACTTTTTCACATAGCTGGGGAAAAACCTGGCCTGCAAGAATGTTTTGGAGCATGCTTACTCTTAAACACAAATGGGCACTGGTGCTCTATGCCTGACTGCTTTGATGTACCCCAGCTGCAATTCTTATATTATGTAAAGATTCTATTTCTTTTTTTAAAAAAGAAATTAATTCTAAAATTTTCTCTTTTCTTTAGGGAACAGGAATATTACAGACTGGAGTCTTACCAGCCATACCAGGTACGAGCAATTTAGTTATTTGCTTTTTCCCCCCTTCTTTTTGTAATCTAAAGAGGTTCAGTTGTCAGTTTCCATTTAAAGTTGTTTAGTGCTTTTTCTGTTTACATCATTGAAGAAAGTAAAAAAAAAATATTATTTTTAGCCTATATTAGCACCAAGGGTAATTTGATTTATGTGTTCAGTATGTACACCCAGTTTTCTAAACAGCATAAAACCCCAGGAACTGATCCTTACCAGGGACAGCATGGAGGTGCTTCTCCCAGGTCAGTGGAATTCCTGATTGATGAACGAAATCAGTAAAGGAAGAAGCTGAATATTTGGCCTGGAAAGATTATTTAAGCAAAGGTAACATACTGACTGTCCTTTGGTTGTGAATCTGCATATCAGTAGAACATGTTGGTCATCTGGAGTTAGATGTACCCAAACTGGTTTTGTATCTTTTCTATCATCATTTTACTTCAAAGGTAACATTTTGTAAGTGTTTGGTTTTGTGTTCTGTCACCATCTTATTCCTTTGAAAAATTGGTGCAAAGATGTTTAGTATCTTAAACATCTTTGTATTCCTAAAACTGTTCGTGATTATTTAGGAGATTCATTAAATGTCTCAGTTTTCCTACTTCCAGTACATGTAGAACAGAAGTTTGTGCTTGAGTTTCTTTCTTACTTTTAAAACCTCAGCAAATAAGTAAAGAAATATAGATGATTGATACTTGTGACAACAAATCCAGTGATACTTGTGTGAATAAATGCAGTAAGATACCTGGGATCAGGGGATGTCTCTGGGGAAGGTCATAAGTAACTCTATTCCTTTGTCTTAGTGGGAGAAAATGCAGAAGCATTTAGGAGATCTTGTTCCTAGTTATTCCACTTGAGTCAGTGGAATTACTCTTGATTTACAGAGGTGTAAGTAGAAGCAGAAATTGGATCATTAACCCTAATTTTATCTTTCCTTTTGGTACTCAGGTTTCTAGTCCTCTAATCAACCCATGGAAACCAGAGTGCTTATGATTAAAATTTGTGTAAATACAGGGGAACTTGGGTCTACAGCTGTGTGTGGTGGGAACAATATTGTTTCTGTATTAATTTCAGTGGCAAATTAATTGTGAATGTAGACAATATCTGACAAAAACTTAATCTCGGACTATTCATGCAGATGATGGACTTAGCTCTTTTGATAAAATCTGTCATTAAGCAAATCAGAAGTGTAGAAATAGAGGACAGTATTTTAGATCAACAAAAAGCGAAAATTTGAATGGGTGAGGTTTCATGTCTGGTAGGCTGGGAAAATATTGTTTAAGGAAAGAACTGAATACTTGTTGGAGTAAGTGTAAATGCAGCATCTAAAGTCAGTGACTGAGATGTTTTGCTATCTTTGTGGGGTTTCATGTCTCAAATGCTCTCGTTATATACCTGTAGAACTTTATTCTTTAATACTACACTATTTTTCAGAATACAAAAGAACCCCATGTTTTCCCAGTTTCATTGTCACTTTGTTATCTTCAGATATTTAATTTTAAAGTATTACCTTTTACGTGAGCATTTCAAGTGGAATTTAATGGTGTTGCACATCTTTCAAAATAGCACTATAGCCTTTCAATGTTTTGCTTCCACCATCTTTAATCCAAGCCAATAACTGAAGGTCCCTGGGTGCTGAGCATTCACTCAAACAGTTCTGTTGGACTAAAGCAACAGCATTGTAACTTTTCTATATTTCTCTATTATGATTTTTTTCATCTGTTGTTGAGGATAATTTGGGTTAACTAATTTTGAAACCCATTGTGCGCCTGTATATGGCAAGATACCTTGCCATCTACTAGCGTGAATGGTTGTGTAGTGACTCAATACATAGTTATAATCTTTGCTAGTGTACCAGTCCTTTAAGTCATAAACATGATTCTTTTTTACCACAGAAAGAATTGTATTGTGTGTGCATTCAAATACGGTGAATGAATGCAAACCAAATTCTTCTACCTGTGTGTTACAGTCGCCTGCGTATTCTGTACAATATTCTTCCTCTTGAATGCCTCAGTTCTGTAGCAAGAAGTGGAGTTAAAGAGTCAGGTTCAATTGTTTAAATTAAGTTTATTGGTAATGAAAGTGGGTGATGATATTCTCTTCCTGCTGTAAGTTATATATGCTGAGACATAGGCTCAGCAACTTCAGAAAAATGTGTCTAATTCTAACGACATGCTGAAGTGTTCATAAATGTGGCAACAGTTTGAATTGTATTACTGGTTGAAAAAAAAATAAATTGGGGTGAATCATTTAATTCTGGTTTAAATAATTTGGTTG
The DNA here is from genome assembly GCA_013399135.1 of Heliornis fulica. Taxonomy (NCBI): domain Eukaryota; kingdom Metazoa; phylum Chordata; class Aves; order Gruiformes; family Heliornithidae; genus Heliornis; species Heliornis fulica. The sequence goes on along the minus strand of VXBZ01005257.1, from coordinate 166,465 downwards.
CCTTTGTTATAAATAACTTCATGAAGTTTGATTAGAGAGACTGAATTAAGTTGCTTGCAGTTGTAGGAGGAAAGTGTTCCCATTGTTATTGTAGCTTTCTACTACAGATCAAGGCAAGGGATTCATTGGTGTTGTGTGATGTGGGTATGTCTGATCTTAAGTATAATAGTCTGCATTTATGGTTATGGTCCCTAAAATAACATGACAGGTTAGAGGTTCAAAAATATGACTCAGATTTCCTGATTGCTGAGACTGATGGATTCTGGATGTACCCAGGTTTAGTACAAACGGTCTAAGACATTCTCATGGGATCTACAGAGTTTGTGCCAAATACTTAGGAAATCTTGTTGCATGATCCAGTGGATGCAGTTTCAGAGATCTGTATGTAGGTCCTTTTCCCAGGAGCTGCTTATGTGTTTGGCATTGAGGAGCCATGAATAAAGCGCACATTCAGTGTTGAAAGGCAGAACAAAACCCCAGCACATTTCTTCACAGAATGGTGAGCTGAAGAACTTGTCATTATCTTGATTATCTCTCTGGTACTATAGATCAAAGTACTCTAAAAAAAAAAAATAGGGCTGCAGGGATTGTCTAGTTCAAGCCAGGTTATGATGTACTTTTGTGTGTGTCATAAACAGGTGTCCATTTAACATGTTCTGCAATGAGAAGCCTTAATCCACTTTAAATAATCTGAAGTCCTTCCTAGCAGTTGTGGTGTTTCTTGTTGTGATTTAGACATGTTATTTAAATCTTATTCTCCTTTTTAGTTGATTGCAACAACGTAGATAGGAGCCTTCAGCTCTTATTTATAAATGTCTTCATGCTTCTCTTCAAAATATTTCAGTTTTCTTGCTTGAGTAGAACTTGGTCACAGCTCTCCTGTTTTATGAATGATGTTTAAACCATGCCACTATGTCCTTTGTTGTCCGGCCTTCCAAGTGAAGGACTGAACAGACCAAATCTCAAGACTCCTATTTAGAGAAGTTAAGCTGAGAGCTAGGATAGGTTTGCAGAAGTCCTTAGGGTCCCTCTGCAATCCCTGTAGAAGGCATTTCAAGCACACACTGTACACCATATTTCAGAAACTTCTGTCCTTTCCCAGTAGCTGCAGGGAAGCTGATTGCCTCAGTATTTCTGGGAGCCAGACTCAAGCCAAGAACAAACTCAACTTCTATAGTGGGAGGCCTGAGTTGCTTGTACTTCTGTGCGGCAGACATGGAAATATCCTTCCATGAAAAGAGTGCACTTAAAAATATTAAAGTTTTGTGAATTTTAAGTTCTCATTTTTTTTGTCTGTGCACTTCCATATTTTCTGTATTCCATAGGAGCAAGTTCAGCATTGCTACAGGCGCTTTTGCTATCTGGAAGCCTTTTTGCTTGGAATATCAATCCTACACAAGGCTTGGTGGAAATTTTCTGGGATGATGAATTAAGGAATAAACATAAAACAAAGGTTTGGATTGGAACTCAGATGAAATTTCAGCTAAATGACAATTATGAATATTGTGTCTCTATTAAATTCTTCTTAGGTAGATAGTCAAAGTAGGGAGATAAAAAGAATAAAATTAAGTATATAGCAGCTGATGAGTTCTCAAAATGAACTCAACTGTCTGACAGCTTAGCTTCTATGATGAGAAAATAGGTTTTCTTTCATACATTTTTAAATTTTTATTGCAAACTGATGGAGCCTGATACTTCTATTCCAAGTTTGAAGTAAGCTTTCAAGGAGTTAGTTGACAGCAGTGTGAAAGAAGAATCTGGGCCATGCCATGTTGGTTGTTGCTGTTTAGGTTAAAAACAATTTATAATTAACAATTTTTTAAAATGTTTTTCAGAAAATGTATTGTCAGCTCTTCAGTACACTATGATACTTTAAGTGAAGCAATAAAGAACTGTGTGCTGAACAGTGTCCACCATAAATGTCATTATCTCATAGGAATAAACACTGTAGTAGAAGACCATTATTATAATGAGAGACTGATTATTAAAACCCTGCCATAGTATGACATGCTCTTTCTTGATTATGCTTTATTTTATAAGTGCACTTAAAAATAATTCCATATGAGAGGAAAAATAGGAGCTCAGAAAGTGGTTTAAGTAAGCTGATGAAAATACAGATTGCATTTGCAAGCTAAACATTGGCCTTAATAGCTTGCTGAATTACTGGGGGCCTGACAGGACATGGGGGCAAACAAGTCATTATGGTGAAACCATACGCTAATGAGTGATCCAAATGCTGCTATCCTCTGGGCTGAGCAGGTGAAGCAGGTTCCTGTTTGCTGGTTTTGGGGGTGACAGAAGGTGGTAAATCCATACCATAGTGACCCTCTACTCCTGCCTTTTCTGTATTCTTCATTTGCTTCCCCATTAAATCTGGGGAAATGACATATCCCAGCCTGCTAGAACACAATGGTGGGGAACCTTATCTGCAAACATAGTGATCATTTCAGATTTTCTTTTTTTTTTAATTTTTTTATTAAGGAAACACATTATGTGACCTTCATTCTTGGTCAGTGTAGATCCTGATCTCCAGATGCATCACGACTTTTGAAGGAAATGTGTGCACAGCATCTTTGAAGGCATGTTTGAAAAAAACTCCAAACAACTAGCCATTGATTTTCCTGGTACAGGAAAATAATGGTGATGATTCCAGCTTAACATTTTTATATTCTTAAGTATGGGAGGCTGGCCTGGAGTAGCCTTACAGCATGGGGAGATGAATGATGAGTAGAGGCAGTTAGATCCTCTGTGATTCTTTTGGACACACTAATTGCTTTGATAATTGAAGAGTAACAAACTTAGGGAAGTTTTATAGGGCAGTTGTACATCACTAGGAAGTCTTTTATTACAATTGAATAAAAAAACCTTCTGAAGCACTTGCAGTATTTCTCCTGTCAATCAGTAGCAGTTCCAGGCTTTGGATGTTCCTTGAAGCAAGGTATCTGTGCTCAAAGGAGGAGATGGAAATGTTGCTTGGCTGAGAGGATCAAAGTACTTCATAATAAAGGTAGCTTTATTTCAATAAGAAGCAAGAATGTATTGTAGAGCATAGTGATATCTTCTGTCCCGATTCCTTGTCAATGAATTTAATAGCTCAGACCTGCAGAGTTTGTGACCTACTCCATGAAGGCAAAGTAGAGGCTGTGCAGTAAGGAGTGATCGCCTGGTAAATGCTGTGTAGTGCTGCCTGTGTCGGCTCACAGGCCGTGTAACGACAGGCAGCTGGATCTAAAAAAGTAAAATGTCCAGGCTCAGTCCACAGCATGTACTCCAGATTCTCTCCTGATTGCTAACTTGTTTTCATGGCTTTTGCTTGTAGCACATGTGCTGTAAAACTGGGCTTATTCTTGAAGAGTGAGCGTAAGGAAATGACTGTGAAGTTAGAAGGATGTTTCAGATAGTGGTTGTCTTAAGTGACCTACATCAGACCCCCGAGTCTGGTCATCATATGTAGGAATGCAAAGTATTCTGCAGCATATTTTCATTTTGCTATATTTTTAATATCATCTCCCTCTTACAAACTGAAGAAAGTAGAACAGAAATAACTCTCTTTATAGTTCTACTCAGTTTTAACAGAGACTTGTGTGATTCAGCCACACAGAACTGGGTGGCAGGGGAAACTGAAAAAATTATTCTTAGCAATCCCTTATAAGATGAAATGAATGATGGAAGGGAGCGTCTGTCTCTTGCTGGATGCTTTATATGTTGAGAAATTTATCTTGCTAACTTGCTTTTTGCCATTCCTGCAAGTGTTGTCCTAGGATCCATGAAAGAGAAACAAAAGAGCATATATGGTAGCTGTAATGGAGGAGGAAGAAAATATCTAAGTTGGTCTCCATTAACATGTGTTTATATAATCCAGCTCGAACCTTCAGAAAAATTCCACGAGAGAGTTGACTATGTAATTATTTGTTGGTTGCAAGATTTGAAAATGAGGAGAATGCAACAGGTCAAGTCCTGAAGCATTAACATAGTTCTTTTAAATGACCTTCAAATGAGAAAACTTCAACTTGACCAGAAATGGACTGAAATATCTTCTTGGTTTAAATCTCTTTTCCTGTCCTGTCTGCTTTTCACAAATCCAAAAAGTATTGCTTAAAAACCCACGTTTCCTCAGGAATGCTTTCTACTGAGTTACATCAAGTTTTTGAGGAAGAAAAAACCCCAAACAACAAAAGTCTAGCTTTGTGGTGAAGCTGCAATTAGCATAAAGCTGTAGTCTTCAGAGTAAAGTAAGGTTTTCAGGTGCATCTGAGGCAAGGAAAAGGAAAATCAGTTACAATGAAATTTTAAGCGAACCAGCTGCTTTGGGGCTGTCCTATTTTTTGCATTTGTTTTTATCTGCAGTCTTGTTAAAAACAAAATTTCAAATAAGATTTTTAGAGGTTAAGTCCTCACCAGAGTATGAGACCTACAATCTGTTCTCATTTGTTTATCAGGATGTATGCAAATCAGTTTCTCGGGATGGTATGCTTGAAAATTTTAGTAGCCTTGAATTACCCTGTAAGTGCTCTTGTGTGCTCAAAGACTGCAAAACTAAAGCGTTTAGTACAGTTGTGCTCTTCAGCAATAGGTGGGGGATTTTTTTTCTTAATCCATTGCCCTCAGTAAGTGAAATAATCTGTGGCTTTTATTTAGATTTATTTTATAAAGGTGTAGAAATAATTTTATAAGCTTGGAAATTATTACGTTCAGAAAAAAATAAATTGTACAAATGTATACTTTTACAGGGGAAAATTAAGTAATTTCCATTTTCCTTAGGATCCTGGGTCACACAGGTTATGTATTTGACACTGCTATTTATCTTACAGAAATTCTTCATGTTGCACAAGCATTACAGTAATTTTCAGATGCTACTTTAGAAACAATTTGCAGAGAAGCGTCTCTCTCACCAACTCGGACTCTTTTGCAGTTTTGAAGCCAGTGTTAATGTTATACCTCATCCACGACACCTGGCAGCACACAGCCCAGCTGCCCAGTGGCAGGGTTACCCATAAACACACCCTTCAACCTTATTTCTCTTAAGTACCACCTTACTTGCACAAAAAGTTCCCTCAACACGATTTATGTGTGGCAGTAGAGACAAAGATGTTCATGGCTGAATAGGGGCAATGTAACCAAACTAGTAGGTATAATGCTGATTAGTGTGGTGGTTAAATAAAGAAGGGGCACATGTGTAGACAAACCATACTATATACCTACCGCCCTGTGGGTTTCCGAGTTGCTAGCTCTTCTTTCCTCAGAATTCTGTAGCTAATACTGTACCTGATCCTGCTGATCTGAACAGAGCTGGGGAAAGGACAGGCTGTGCCATCTGATGTGTCCTCAGCAAAGCTTTCCCAGCTGTAACGCTTGGAACGGTATTTCACAAGAACCAGGCATGACCTGTATTCAAGCCCCATGGAAACTAGATCCTCCACTCTGTCCTACTCTATGCATGTCTGAAACTGGGCAGCAGACTTCTGAAGCGTGATACAGTTCTTCCCGATAACTTTAATAACGTTTGGATCTGGTGTGGTGAGATTTTAATGAACGGTTTAAGCTTTGTGGTTGCCCAGGCTATGCTATGGATTGCAAAGGCAGCTCCCCGCTCAGCTTTCATTGTCATTTTACTTCTCACTTCAGGATGACAATCTCTGTGAATAAGGTCGTACTTAACACTAATTCAGAGCTCAGCATCCTCAAAACAACGAGATTAGATTCTAGTGTCACAATCTCTTGATAAAGAATTTAGTTTTAATGAAGAACAATAGCTTATATTTCTTACTTTTTTTTCCTTGATGTTTCAGGAACATCTAAAAATGCTGATGCTCAGCAGATATCTAATAATAGCAGAAGGTATTTAGATTTAATGTGAATCTCTCTTTAAAACAGGTGGTGCTTCTGTAATGGCAGCTTCTGGGTCTTTGAAACTACACAGAGGGCACAGTCTCCAAGGTGGTAAGTATAAGTGGTTATGAGGTATGTGTGTGCATGTAAATTTAAATTATTTAATGAAAAATAAATTATTATAACTTCAGAAAATGTTAAAAGTAATGTATGGCTTGATTCCCTATTGTGAGACTTACGTATGTCTTTGGGTTTTTAGCTTTGAAAGGTTTTTGTTAGAAAGGCATTGACAGATGGGATAAGTTTAGAGGAGGCAGTGACAGATGAGATAAGTGTCAGAGCATAGGCAGAAATCTAATTCACAGCAGTAAAATGCTGCCAGCACTTTAACAAAGAGCACCCACCAAAAAAACCCACCCGAGGCCATGTGAAATCCTGTAACATAGCTATGATGTGGTAGGAAAACCCACCACCACACTTAAAGACACTTCTTCATGATAATGGAGAAAAAACCCTAAACCAACACAGATAAAACTATGAGTGTGTTTCATTCAAAATTAATCCAAATATGCTTGCTCCGTGGGCATAGCTTTATAGCTGGTCTTGTTTGAAGTGAGATCATGGGGGAACCTGGAAATCTTCTCTGAGCTTAGTGCTCTGGAAGCACTGGTGCTGTTGTGCAACCCAGCTTCTTGCAAAGATGATGATTTACACTTGGAAAGAAAAGTTATCTTTGAAAGGGCTGGTTCAAGCATTTTATATATTATAGCCTTGTCAGGAGTCAAGAAGTTATCTGTCATGCTGGAGGTGGAATTTTAACAAAAGTCTTCCAGATGCTTCCAAGATCACCCACGCGCTTCTCCCTGATTCATGAGTTCAAGACAGCTTTGCTCTTCCATCAATATACAGCAAAGCGCACCATTTACTTTGGTGTCCTTCAGTGTCCTAACTTTTATTTCCCTGCTGTTGCACTCAGAAAATGCTGGCATCACCACTACAGAAAAGTCAACAGTAGCCACTGTTTATACTTTCTGAGATTTTTCAGTAGGATTATTCAGATTAGAAGGTTACAAGTCAAAACCAGAAAAATTCACGCTTTGTTTTCATTGTGCAAATTCCTAAATCCAAAGGTGTTGACTGTGTTCTTTTATTCTAGGTCCTAAAGGTGGTTACGAGATGCTGACAATTCCTGCAGAACTGGGAACTCCTAGTAGTCCTGAGGAACTCGGTGAGTAAAGACCTCTGCGGCCAATTCCATTAGAGGAAAATAAGATCTCCTGTTTCTTTTTCCATGTGTTGTTGTTTCTTCTAAGTGATTACTTTTGAGGTGTTGCCCTGTGAACATACCAGCTTTATATGTATGCTGACACCTGCATGCACACACACACTCTTATCCTTTATTGTGGAACCTGCTTTGGCAGGGGGTTGGACTGGATGATCTCTGGAGGTCCCTTCCAACCCCTACAGTTCTGTGAATCTGTGAACTTACTGTTGTCCAACTTTGTATGAGCTATGTCTGCTATTCATAATACAGTCCAAGAAGAAGAAAAAGTTCCCCTTCATGGTTATTCACAGCTGCTGTTGGTTGGATATAAGAAGTCATAATCTCTTGTCTCTAAAAGTCCTTGATCACCTACTGCCTCTCCATTTGCATCTCATCGGTGTCTGAATGGGCAGAAAAGCAGTGATCCTGACAAATAAAGTGAGTTTTATGTGGAAAAGTGTTTTTCCTCTGCTCTCCTTCATCCCAAATTGATTTAAGAGCAGAAAGTGTTTAAAGGTAAGACCTTCAATTGAACTGGAGAGGCAGGAGATTACTAATCATGTTGAGTAGGACAAGAGTGGGGCTCAAAGCCTTGCCCAAGCACAGAGGGAATACAGGTTTGTATTTGGGTGTTCTTAGCCCAGGTAATTCTGGGATGTCATTTGGTATTCATTGATTGAGAAACTAGATGTAGGTGCTTGATGTCAGTTAAGGCTGAAATGCATGGTTGGCCAGTGAATGGAACCTTCTATTTCTCTTTTAGTTAGGGTCTTTAGAATTCGTTAAGCAGACAAAAGGTTATCTTTAGGTCAGAATCACTTTATAAGAAACTGTGTCCTACTAGGTGTTAGTCTGTCTCTTCTTAAGTGCAGAAATTCTTCAGCCCCTGTGGGATCTCCTCCAGTGTTCTTGTGATCTGCACTGTTGGAAAGGTTCCCCATTGCCTAATATTATTCCTTTTTTTCCTGCAATTGAGTTCTTCTATTAGTCGGTCTGTCCCTGATTGGCATCATTCCTATCTTGTTTGACTCCGTATAGAGATGCAGTCAATGTTATCTCCTCAAGCTTGCCTTCCTCCTACTTTCAACAGTTCTCTAGTTCTTGTTTTTGGGAGATACTTTCTGAACTTCTACTGATTTTGGTTGATCCCCTGTGGATGATACAAGAGTCCACATCTTCAGATTGTTTGATATAAGGTTTTACTAACCCCAGTTAGAGCTGGAAGACTTGTGAAGTAGTGTTGCATACATTGCTTCTGTTTGAAAATTTCTGCAAGTTTGCTGTCTGTCACGGCCCAGTGAGATCACTGGCTGTGAGCTGTGATCTTTTAGGCAGATCCTGACTTGATTAGGCTCTGAGAATTTCTGTAGAAACCTTAGTCTCCTCATGTCCCATCTACATCTGATGGTGTAGATGTACTGTTTGGCAAGTTGAGCTGTTGCTGCTGAGCAGCTGTTTTCTTTCAGAACATTTGATGGAACATTGTGTTTTTATGAAACACATCCTTGGTTATTGCAAACAGTGTCTATAACTGTGTTATTCATTTTAGAAGGGGCAGTGGGTTACTCGGCTGATGTCCCTGCGTCTGATCGACCCCACAGTGAGACAGCCACCTATGTCAATATTCCTGTCAGTCCTACTTCCAAAAAAGAACTTCATTACATGGAACTGGAACTCCAAGAACCCAGCACAAGCATAAGAGGTAAGGAAGTCTACAATATTAATTCAACAGCAAAGGAAGCAGCAATGCAGAGTGCATTGGGAATCTTAATTTCACATCTACCCATAGGCTCTTGCTAACAGAGGAGATGAGGTACATTTGTGAGGCAGTTCTTGGAACTCTTTCCAAGTCTTTTGGAAAGTATTTTTAAGTAAAGATGGTCTTTAAGATGTTGCATCCCTCTGACAGGTGCATTGTATATGCACTCCTTCTCAAGCACACACTTCTGTGTCTGTGGAGTTTGACAGACAGTAATTTTTATTGCACGTATCAGGACTACACTTAATTTTTCTTGCTTGGCTTTAGAAACAGGACTCCTGGTGTAGGTGTAAAGGGCTTGCTACAGATACTCTGGTGCCATGCAGCAAATTCTTAGGACTAGAACACAGCATTCTTCTATCTGCTCTCCATGAGGATGTGCAAAGTGCTACAGAGAGGAAGCAAGCCCAAGTATCTGTTTGTTTTTTTTTTTAAAATTCCTTTGTCTGGATTTGGGTATTTTACTTCTAATAGTTAACCTGAATAATTATTACAAACTCTAGTTTATAGCTACCAAGTATTGTCTTTCGGAGATGCATTCCTCCTTGAAGAAAGCCCTTAATTGGGATCTGGCATTTAACTACTCACATGGTATTGAAGGGTTTTCCTTGTATAGTTTTCAACTATTGAGATTTTACTTATATGTCATATTTCAGCAAGTTTATTAACTTTAAATGTTAACACTGTAGGTGTTTGGTTTTATTTCTCTGTTTTGGCTCTGGTTAAGTAATTCTGAGTTTCTCCCAGACCTTAATGTAGTTCTCTGTACAACACCCTGTTGAGATGTAAAAACAATGTCTTATCTTCATTTTAAGACAGTGACCCAAGGCATTAACAATGAAGGGCTAAATTCCATAAACCGACACAGCCAATGTCCAACCCACACTCAACTTGTATAACTTTGAAGGTGCCTCTAATGACCATAAATACTTTATGTTTTTCATACAAAAATCTTCCCAGTTTCTAGAGTTGTATTTCTGCATCCACATAGAGCCATTCTGCTCCTGAACAGTCTGAACTGCTCTCATTTTCCTTATTGATAATTATTGGATTAAATTGACATTCTGTCTAAAGCTGAAGGTGGATGACCTAGTAAATGTTTACAGGGTGCCTGCTCGAGACCAGGAAGAATCCCTGCTGACTGCCCTACCATTCGTGTTTTCATTTACTGACTGATGAAGCTGATGAAGCCTCCCAGAAGTGGGAGAGCTCAGTTCAATTTTGTCTTCTGGGAAGAGTAGGAGTGGAGGTTCAATCCTGGGCAGAAATACAAGCAGTTCATTTACTTATTTGAAGAAAACCAGATAGTTTAAATATGTATAAAACAAAGCTTTTGAGGGCTTTTGGGGGGTTTCTTTTTAGTTTTGATTATCTTATTCCCTTTATAGAATTTGTTTTAAGAACAAACCAAGGTCATCTAGGAAATCTGTGGAAGAATTGTCTCAAGAGCTTAACCCTGGGTCAGTTTTACCCAGGAAGATATGAGGGGAATAGTCTTTTACATGATTTCATCTGGTATTTCAGGGAGTGGATCATCCCGATACGCACAGATTGACATTGCAGCCACTGAGACAGCTCACAAAGTGGGAACGCAGCATGCTCAGTGCCGGGAGGAACGCTTGCAGGAGCTAGAGCAGAAGAAGAAAGGGGCTCAGCAGTGACTTCTCTAGGAAAGAACCCTTAGCTCAGCTTAAATTGGTACTAATTTGTCTTCCAAAAGGTTCACGTTCATGGTAAAAAATTGGTCATATAAAACCTGCCATTGCTTATTGTGTTTATACCAGATTCATTCCAATATCTTGATTCCTAATTGGAAAGCTGGTAGCCTGAAGGGGTTTGGGGGTCTTTATTTTAATTTTGTGGCAAAGTCCAGACTTTTTTTTTTTTTTTTTACATATGCAATGACAGATGTAAGTTATCTTTTTTCTATCATTATGAGGTCCTGGGAGAGATCTGGAAGCAGTTCCAGGGATATTAAATTGTGGCATTTTCTTTAAAAAATAAAGAACTTAAATCTGTGCAGATAAGGGAATGTGTGTGTGTGTGTGTGTGTGTGGGGCATGTGTGCACATATGTGTGAATATATGTTAGCATGTGTGCATATGTATGTTTGTATGTAAGCACACGTTACTGAAAAAATATATGTATATATCTGAGTGTATAAAATATATAAAACCTGTATTAATATATGAATGGCTCTTATAAAAGCAAGAAAAATCTGTGCCTGATTTTTTGCAGGCCAAGTTCTGTGCAATTTATATGCATGTTTATGGACATGCTTAGCTTTACCTACAAGCTATTCAGTTTTATACCTCACCAAGAGTTCTGTAGCTTTGACTAAGGCTGCTCAGCCTGAAAATCTGTGGTGCCAGGGGTGCCTGTGTGTGTGCATACAGATGAGCACACACAGACAAGTTATTTAGGCATGCCAATAAACCAAAGTAATTTGAAGGGACATTTTAAGCGCTTCTGTTCTTAAAAAGCCTTATGGTTTTAGAACTATATGCTTTTATTTCATAGTTGCTGAGTACTGGTAATTCTTAGTAATTTTCCTGGAATTGAACATGCACATCTCTCTGAAAAATCAGGTCTTGGGTTTCATCTGTAGCACATCTTAAAATCAGGGGACCCCAAAGAAATATTAACTTTTGAAAACTGAGTCTTTATTTGTATCTCCAAAATTATGCCTAATGTAAACTAGTATCAGCATCAGAGATAAAACTTTCCTTGAATAATTCTCTGCTGCCCCCAAAATAGCATAAAACCAGTTCTGTGTAGGAGCACGATGCCTTCACAGATGCTACAGAACTGAGGCACAACAAGATGATCTGCTGTAATGTAGGTATCCACAAATCTTTTGTCACCTTGCTTTTGTACGTTAAGACTGTATGATTCAAAACTTGACTTAGTTTCTTGTGTTGCACTGTCTGTGTAATTCTTGTGTTCTACATATGTACCCTGATACAAGATGTTATTTAAATAAAATGTTATGGCAGTGGCACTACACTAACAAAGCAGTGTACTTGTGGAAAAAAAGAATCAAAATTATGGCCTGCAATAATGTAACAGCTTTGGCTTCTGGAAGTTAGCAGGAATAGTATCTTTGGGTATTGTGTTTTCTTGACTGTGTGCTCCTAAGATGAACTATCACAGCCCAATTCTGGTTTTTAGATATGCATTATAATTCATATTGCCAGGTGAACGTTTGATGCCGGTGAGAGTTTCACTAAGCGATTGGAAGGAGAGGTGAGTGTTTGGTTTTGAGGCAGAATTTAGCCTATAAATTTATTCAAATGTATCCTCAATAGTGATATAAACAAATCTCTGAAATAATAAAAAAGCCCCCATATCTGAGAGTTGGCAACTGCCATTGTTATCTGTCCTGTGCTGAGATGTTTCTGTTTATCAACCTAACGTATTTCTGAAAAGAAAGGAAATTTTTCTTATGAGATTACTGGTTTAATAGATTTTTTTTCTTGTTTGGCAAGTGGGCAGCAAACTGTAAAAACATATTCATCAAAACTGGAACGTCCTGGACTTACAGCTCCTTGGGAGCAGGTTTGTCAGACTGAACTGCCATTCAGCTAGGGATCCTCCACTGGAGGACTTGCAGGGCTCAATATCCTGCTATGTGCCTGCTTACATTTACTATTTAAGATGAGCATTGCTTGCCCGGTGCACTGAAACACAGTGTATTCCTTCATGAAGAAATACATTACCTATATTACAATATTACAAACATTACGATACATATATTCATTAAATAATGAAGCTGCGATAATTCTATCCTAAAAATCTCTTTCCCAGGAGAATGTATTGCCCAGGTTCTCCACAAAGACTGCCTCTCCAGGCATCGCTCAGTATGGCTTGCGCTGCACACGGGACCTGCAGCACGGCTAAAGATCTGACTCAATAGTAAAGCTGACAGTCTTTCAGTATGAGCCACAACATCAAAGATATGTTTTTCATGTTGGACTGGGCTTTGAATCTCCACGTGCATAGGTTCCCTGCACACATGTATTTGTGTATGTCATAGGAACTTCAGCTGGGATCAGCTAGATGGCTGGATATAAATTTATGCTTATAGCCTTTGTTAATATCAATGTAATTATCCCACAAGGCTTCCCACACATGAAATAATTAATTTTGTAGACTTCTGTTTCTCTTTTTGTTCTTAGCTTGAATGTGACAAATAGAACAGATGACTTTCACTTATTTTTTTTAAATTCACAAATTCACTCTGTATCCTCACGCACTAAATTATGTTTAGGAGGCTGAACCAGGGGCCCAAACCTTACTGCTGTGTCTGCTGAAACTGGTTAGTGGATGTTGTTTTTACAGTACCTTGCAAGTCTCACTGACAGTTACAGGAGCTCACAGAAATGGAAAACTTTTTCTTTCTAAGTAAGTAAAATAACACATTTTAAATTTCCAGTGCTGAACTTGGGAAAAGGGAAGTCAAACCATAATCTTATGAGCAGGCTTGTGCTTCCCATCTGCTTCCATGGGTTGATGCTAGTACCGCTGTTAATGTAGGAATAGTCAGGGGTTTGTTCACATAAAACTTGTGCTTAAGTGATCTGAAATACAGTCTGTGATGAGTCCAGATTCAGAGCTCTTTGCAAAAAATCAAATTTCCCAGGCTTTTGGAGAAAAATGTGGTTCATGGCTTCTGCTGGTACAGACAAAGGCTTTGATCATTTTTAATTTAACATTCTACCAGGGTCAGATCTCCTGCCCTGACCAGGAGTATGAGGAACTAATTAACAGAAGATCAAAATGATGTGATGTGGCTGATAACTGTCAGATGTTCCTGAAGTACTTTAACAAGGCAGAAGTGCTCTCAGTGGTGAGGAAACAGGCTGTCATCAGGGGCAGCGTTTGGACATGGCCGTCGGTGTTTTGTGTGCCCACCTCTCTCAGACCCACTCAGGAGGTTACTGCCAAATGTCACTACTACTTCAGTGGGTTTTCTGGCATTGTTCAAAAGCTCTCTCAGATCCTAATTCTGTGCAGGTATTTGGGTGATGGAATTTCTCCAAGTTACCATGTGTGTCAGGATGGAGGGCTGGAGTCTGGAGGCATCTAATTGCCCAACAAGGCAAATAGCTGTCTGGGTTTTAATAATCCGGAAAAATGCCAGTAAGTGTCTTCAGGCATCTACATGTGTGTGAAAATCTGCCCCAAGAGTTGTTTTTAGCAAGGAACTTGGAAAAATTCCTCAGTTTTCTCTCTGATGTAAATGATTTTTCATAACTACAGCTTGGAAAATAATGCTGACATTTGAGTTGTGAGCAATTATTGTTTTATTATTTTTAATGAGGTGATGAACCATGTGCCCTTCGGTAATTACCTTCCCCATCTGTCTGGGATAACACGTGTTAAAATGCTAAAGTGACCACAGGAAGAAGACAGAATTTTAAGGGTTCCTAAGCACTTGATTCAGGTAAAATTATGCATTTATAATTTTTTTTCAGATTATAGTATCACGTTGTATTTTTATGCCACCTTTTGCCTGGGAAGATGCTCAGCTCTCATTTGGCCAGTAGTATGGCCATTATTTTACAATCCAGGTTGAAAGGCAGTGTTAATTTAACCTCTTAGAGCAGTAAGAACAAGCACAGCAAAGATGGAAGAATTAGATGTTATTAAATGAATATTTGTAAGGAGTAGCTCTGTAAACTTGGATCTTTTCAGTGTAGAGTTAATTTAGAGTAGAATTAAAGAAGAGTGACATTTAAAAAAAACATTTGGATACCTTCTGCAGGCTTCAGGGCAGTGTCCCTCTGAGGCTTAGGACTGTGATGTTCAGTTGGTTAAAAACAAGTCTCCTGTGGACTTTCTTTGAAAGGCTGGAACATAAATTATAGGAAAAATACATATAATTCCCAACCTGGATCCAGATACAATAAATAGCTTTATGAGGCAGTGGGCAGGTCTAGGAAAGAGCAGCTGCCAAGTAAACTTTTTGCAAAAACTTCAGGGTGAGTTAGCTTTCAAACATTTGTCTTCGTCAGAGCATCTAGAAATAATTCAAATTTATTATCCCACTGTGTACACAGAGGTGTATGTAACATCACCACTTCACCGAAATAATAAGTGTCAACTTATCTGAGGAATGTGCAGTGGGGGTTGGGATCAGAGAGCAGATATAGCATGACAGTAATTTGTCTCTAAATTGCATTATGCTGTTGTGAAATCCCTAACCCACCCCCCGCCCAGTAAAAAGAACCCTAGCATCTGCTATTGTGTAAGTTAAATTTCACTCATGTGTGGGTGGAGCTGGCAGTTTATGGGTAGTTCATATACAGAAAATAGCGCAGCTTGCACCCTTGGAGGGAGTCTGCCTTTTGGGTACCAGCTTAATTATGTAATGAACTGCTCAGATTCCTCACGCACCGGCGTCCCTGCGACAGCTGGATGATGTACCCCAGGGGTTGCCTTTGCCTGTGGCAGCATTCACCATGCCCTTCCCACCAACAGTCTGCGGTACTGGGAAGCACGAGAAAAATTCATACTGGCAGGCTGATGGAGAAGTAGGTAGGTGTCAGCAGAGAGCTGGAACGCAAGTTGTCCTTTGCTAGCTTATTGTAGTGACAGAAAGACAGCAAGCAGGTGACAGGAGTGTATTTGAGTCTGTAAATTGTAGTTTGGGCCAGTGCTGGAGACTGCTGGCTGGATTGGTGCTTCTTGACAAAGAGTGGTTGCAGCAAGAAAGTGGAGTTTACTGGAACACGCTGAGGTTGCTGGTAGGTCCTCTGAAACAGTATGTGCTGGTGCTGTCTCTACCAGGAATGGAGTGGAAAATGTGGGCTGGTTAATGCCAGCATCCACGCTGAAGAGTCAGATGGTTCTCTGTGTGTCAAGTTGTGCAAACTGTTCAAGTTGGTACTCTACCTGAGGTCTAGACCTTGGAGGGAATTATCCTCTGAGTCTGGTTTTTCTCCTCTGTGGAAAGTACGTGAAAGCTTAGTTAGATATACATTGGGTAGGTGAGGGATGGTGGGAGCAAGGACCTGCTATCATACAGAGCACTGAGGTGACCCTAATTCTGTGTGCAACTAACTACACAGGTGTTACTTACAACAGCTGGGAGATTTTTCTAGAGACAGGCCAGGTCTGCAGAAAGCCCAGGGACTGGTTTTAGATGGATTTTTTTTTGTCATCTTTATGTTTTTTATGGTGAAAGCAAGAAACCAGTGCCCAGAAGTGATAGCTGTGTGAATGCATTTCCCGTGATGCTATAAGTTTTCCAGTGGCCAGGGTGAGTCCCTCTGCTCCTTGGTTGGAAGCAGCTAAACAGAATTCCTGTTTATTCTCACTGCGTGCTTGTGGCTGAAAATGATCTCTCCTGTTTCTTCTGTAATCCAAGGTGTGTACTGCAGCAGGACTTTGGGCTTCTGACTGCCCTGTTTGGGTACATTGGCTGTCTCGTTCTTTCAAAAATTCTAGCATAGCCATATAGATATAGATGGCACTAAAACGCAAAGGAAAGCAATTCCTAAGAGTATTGCTGGAAAATCATGTTCTTGTCCTCGTGAATGAACACTGTTTTGCAGTTCGACAAAGCTTACCTCTGTGGGGAAATAGGTTTACGTAAGCCCTGCAACAAGTGCTCAGTGGTAAGGGTTTAGCGACACCAGCAGCATGAGGCTAATGAGAACATGGTCAAACACAGGCATCCTGTATTGATCATCGTTAATGGCTGCTCAAGCAGGGCTTGGAGAAGGGTAACACGAGTGTTCCAGGCCACGCTGACCTGTGTGGAAAGTGTTCAGACTGTTGGAATGTATTTTTTGTGTGAGAATCTGTGTCAGGTACAGGTTAGGAACAAAGAATAACCTTCCCATTTCATGAATATGGGTACNATTTTTTTTTTTTTTTTCAGATTAACAAACAACTTGCTTCCCAACAGGTGCTGCATGAGTGGTCTGAAATACATTAACTGGGTGTTGTACCTGAAAACGTTGATGCTGGTACTTGTAAGCTGTTCACCTGGTAACGTGGTGTGTAGGGCAAACAGAGGCTTTGTCTTTCCCAGCTGCCTGTTCCCTGTTACAAGGGTAGGGCTGTTTGCACTGAAAGCAGTGGTCTGTTCTATTTATTGTTTTACATTCAATGACTTTTAAAATTATGTTTCCCATACTAATTAAATGCTATGGAAAGAAAAATCATATTAAAAAAATATTTTAGGACTGCCTCTGTGCTACTGCCTGGTAGATCTTTGTATGTGAAATGGCACATTTTAAACAACCCCCAACCCCAAATACCTCTAAGCAGTGCCAAATGATAGCAGAGAAAGTCTGTGGATGAAGAACGGGTTGTGACCCCAGCACATCAACGGTGCCTGGGTAAGTCCCAGGTCCTTGGGCTCCTGACAGCTGCTACTGGGCAAGGGGCTGCAGAGGAGTTCATAGCAGCTTTGCTCAGGGCTGTTGGTTCCGGGCACTGCAGCATGCTGGATCCTGGCTGGGGACTTAGTGTCTTTCAGGGAGTGTAACTGCACCAATTCACCTCAACTCACATGTGGAATAAATGGCAGCACTTAAACTATGTGAGTCAGGGCCCTGCCAGCTGCCTTTGGGCTGCTGGGGAAGAGACACCCTCTGAATCAGACCTGCAGATCCAGCGTGCTAGATGGAGGCAGCATATGCAGCATGTGTGGTGTTTTGGAGCTGCCTTCTGCTCCCCGGTCGGGGTGTGAAGCCTCCCAAGTGCTCAGCCAAGATCAGCTGTGGAGGCAGCCATGTCCTGGAAAGCCAAGCTGTTTTCTGCCCAGCCGTCACCTCCTAAGCAAACGTCGTGCTTCCCTAGCTGGAGGGATCCCCAAGAGGCAGCCCCACGCACAGCAAGGAGAGCCCCACCGGGGAACTCGGCGTCAGCTCAGCTTACAGAAGGTAAATGATCTCTCTGGTGAATTTAAGTGCTCTGTCCACTGCCTGATCTATCAGGCATCAGAATCCCTCGGGAGGGGACGGGAAATTGTTACAGCAATGCATCTGCCATACTGGCTGTTCCTTATTTGTCTCAGTGCAACGATGAGAGCTGAGCTACTCTACCAGCATGTTTATTTTAAGACTTGGTTATTTTTGTTGTCTTTAATGCCTTATGTATTTCTCTCTTGTTTCCACCCCCAACCTGGTTAATAAATAAAATCTGTCCTATGTGAAATCACCGACACATTTATTTAAATTGAGGTCCTTTTTCAGGGCAGCATTTGACAGACTGTATAAAATGTTCTGATTTTTGTTCTTTCTCCTATGAGAACATTCTGGCATTGTCTTTCTTCTCTTTTGCTCCCACTTTATTTCAAATTGTTTCTGAGTGGTTTGAAACACTTGGTAATTTGAATACTTACAAAAGGCTCAGACAAAATACCAGTCAAGGAAGAGAAGGTTCAAGTGGTATTTAAAAGCTGTGAGCTCTTTCCTATTCAGAAGTCTCTCTCATGTGGTCTCTCCCTGAACTCCACTGTTCCCGTCAGTGAGTACAGGACTGTAGGCACATTCCATTTACACCTTTTTCCTTGGCTTTCTGTTGTTAATTACAGAAATGTGAGAATGGCAAGCTAATATTTTTTTTAAATCTCTAACACACACCTCAAAGACTACCTAGTTTTGTTATTTTTTTATATATATTTTTTGTTATTTTGTTATTAATGAACTGTCTTTAGAAGCTTAAAGCCTGCACTAATTGACTCATACATGGCTGCTATTATTAGTGGCAGGCAGCCCGTGTTTCTTGTGATGGGCAGCGATTCTCTGTAATATAAATAACTATTAATCTACATTAAAAGTTTTAAAAAAGAAAAAAGCATATCCAAGTAAGACTGCCATGCACTATGTTTAGCCCACCACGAACCCAGAACTGGCTAAGTCATATGTGTATGCGTGGCGGATTCTGACTGAACAGTTCTCTTCAGTATTCCTCACAGCCCAGGTATGGCAAGAGAGGCTTGAGGGCGGCTTCCTCACGCACTGTGATCTGTGAGATTCCTACCCAGCAGCTAAAATGATTTACCTACACAGGGCCTTTGCCTTAACCTTGTTCCTGGAACGGTTTCATGTGAAACTCTCCTTAGAAACAAAAGGTCAGTCTTGTTATTGTAGAAAACTTCAATCCTGATGGCTAATGTTTGCCCTGATGCACACCAGAAAAATCTGATCTCAAAAGGGAAAGGGATAATAAGCGTTACTGGAGATGGTACTGGAATACGTGCTCAGACAGAAGCTGCTTTAGGGAGCCTCCTGCCTATTCAGAACACAGAAACACATTATCATGGTACAAAACTACCCCCGCCGTTTTAACTCCCGGGTGAATGAACTTCCCTTTAAAGCAATAAGCAACATGCTCATAAAGCAGGTCTGGGTGCCTCCTACTAAGTGAGAAGGAAAAAAAAAAAAAGAAAGCGCCTCACCAGTACCTTGTTTTGATTTCTTTAATGACTAAGTAAGTGTAACAGAGCCAAGCAACCATGAACAAGATAATTGTAAATGTACATTCAGTAACTTCAGATGTGTTAGTCTGTAACTACATTGTATAAATTGACCTCAATACTTGTTCCCTCCTTACTCTTCCTCCCCCTCTCACATGGAAGACTCATGTACAGTGCAGCTCTGAGCCACTGCTCAAAGTCAGTAGAAGTATTTTCATTACTTTCAGTAGGAAACACATTAGGACAGGCATTGAAACAAAAGACTTCTGGCCTTTGTTTTAAATTCTCGCACCTCACTGTTTCCTTTCACAGATCAGAATACCTTTCCTGACTATCAGATTAGTATTACTTTACTAGCAGGAATCCTCTAGGATTTCACATTTTTTTTCCATTTGACATGAACACTTATTTTAAAGGCTGTTACTTGATTCAGGTGTAAGATTTGTATAATCCAAGATAATGCTTTTATAATTTTTATAATTCATTGTGCTGAAGACCTTGAGAGATTCTGCTGGATAAGTCTTGCAAGTGCTTCTTTACCTAGCAAGAAAGCACATCAAACAAATTTTAGTAAGACAATGAATTATCCATACCATATATTCAGCTTTTGCTGTCACTGACAACAGGAAGAGCAGAGTCCAGGGAGGTTTCAAGCTCTTTAGAATTAGGTCTATAAAAAAAGCCAACTACGTGTACCCTGACTAATGAGTACAGGACAACGAGCCTGAAACTCCCTCTCTGTAAATCATTCAGTCTGCATGAAAAATCAGCACATACTCTCCACTACCGAGTTAAACTTTCAACATGTACATACACTGGATTTATACAGACCTTATATCCTAATTCTTTTGTCTTTTCTTCCAGCATGGCGTATTTCTCTTTCTTTCTGTTCAGATGATCCTTATCTCCAGTTTCCTCTACATGCTTCAGTTTCTGGTGTGAAATCTCTAACTGTTTCTGATAGTGATGATGTTTTTCAATTTTTGCTTCGAAGTGTTTCAGCTCCTCCTAAGAAAACAAACACACACAGCTTTGCAGGATTTTCTGTCCAAGGTTTCCTCTCTCTTTCTCGCCAAGACTTCCTTGATGTTAATGTCTCCAAGTCAAGCACAGAAAGCTTCTCAGTGCCCTGCTGTCCCGATACATTATCATCATCACCCTGACACACAGTTTTGAAGGCAGGTGCTGAAAACATACCACTGTGGTGCCCTCAAAAGGAAACTGCTGATGGATGCGAGTATACAAAGAATACTAGACTGGGGGGGTGGGGGGGAAGATACAGACACGGTACAGACAGTTTTTAAGAGAAGCTTATTTTTAAAAACAGGTTCTGGATTTGCTGTTTTCTGCTCAGGCTTAAATGTTTTCTGGGCTTGCAGTCTGCTATGAGGAGTCTGAAATTAATTAACAAAAATCCCCAAAGATTACCCCACAGACAATAGACAGATTGTCTGTAGTGTTCAGGGACATATGAGAGATGGTCATTGGATAACCCAGTACACTGCAACGGGAACCAAAGAATGAATAATGTCTCTACACACCTAAGCATGCTCTTTTCTATTTCAAGGCTATTTCAAGTCAGTTTCCCCGTGTCAGTAGGACACTTGTTCTGTGAAGAGAGTATGAACAGTTCAGACTGTCAAGCCACTTAGAGCACACTTAGAGCATTACATGCAGAAAAATTCAGGTAAATTCCCACGTTCAACAGAGCCAACTTGTTTCTAGACAAAACCAAAAATAAAATCCAGCACTCTAGTTCAGCTTTTAAAGCAAAGGGTTTTTGCTGTCACATTTCCACAAGAAAACGGTTTCCTTTTGGTGCTGAACATTATAGCCTGTTCTATGTACTCCAATTCAGGATCTCACTTTGGGGTTTTGCTGCTCTGACAAATCATTTCAGCCGCTCCTCTCGGATGACGTACCTGCAGAGCAGCGCTTGTGTATTTCATTATGAAACCTGTAACAAGGCTGACACGGTGCCCAGTCAGAAGACACGGCTTTGGCTGCTCAAACTGGGATGAATGGAATCAGCACACGATTTCTTCAATTCCACTTTCATGGCCATTTTACATAGGTAAGAATTTCACTGTGATTCTTACTGACTTTTGTTAGTGTGGCCCAGCACCCACAGTGACAAGTCAGGTATGGTCTGGCAAAGACAGTTTGCATGAATGAAGATTTCTACTAAAACAGTAAAATTAATATGCAGATGTGTTCTTGCTTACAGAATTGGGTTTTCGTTTTTCACTATGGCAGATTTGAGAGCCAAATTCTCATGCCATTATGCAGTCCTGACCAAAATGTTCCACTGAAGTTAGCACAAGTCTGGTTGCAGAGTTCAGCAGGCTTTCCTTTGATACTCTTAAAAGCAGGGCCACTGAAATCAGTCTAATTAAAACGTTTGCTTCCTAAAAGAGTCAGGCTGCATCAGAGTTGAAAGCAGTAAGACAGACCTTTGATATCTGAGAGATACAGATCTCAATCCCTGTCTCAGGCACTTAAAAATTCATTACCTTCTCTGGAAAAGAAGCTCAAGGTGTCCCTAGCCAGATCTTGGAGGGTTATACAACATCATAAATAACTCCACAAAGAAGCCCTAAAGACCTACTACTCCAGACTATCAAACCAAATGTATTTTGATATACAGGGAGAGTCACTGGAAAAACAAACAAAATCTCAATGGAATCTGATTTAAATAAAAACAGTATGAAACCCACAGCTATTAAGTCCGGTATTTCTAAAAAAAGCAGTCTTTATCATTGTACTTTTGGGTCAGTTCATCACAGCTCCAAGATGGGATGTTAGCACTGCAAGAGGTGGGCATGAGAGAAAAATTGCTGGATGTATAGAGTGCACTGCTTTCCAAAGAAGTAACTGCCTTGCAACTCTGGCTAAGAGGGAAATCTGGTCCATCAGAAACTCACAAGCAGGGCCTGATCTTGCAAAGATTTGAAGCAGGCAATGCTTTCTTTCACAGGATTCAGACTTATCACTTTGCTGATTATAACAGAACCATGTCTATGAATATATATGCATGTTTATAAAAGAAGCATGACATTTTTACACTGTCAGAAGAACAACACAGAAGTGGCTGCACACAGAGTAACACCAAGTGTTTCTTTATGTGGGAAAATCTTTCTGTAAGACAATTGTACTTACCCGAAAAGATTCAAGCTCTTTCTCGGTGAAATTGGCTGATTTGGCCATGTCCCACAAATCAATTACTCTTGGTTCTTCAAATTCTAAACAAACACATACCACTAAATGAAAATCTGGAGACAATGCTTTTATACCCAGCTTCTATGCAAGATGAGCATTATTTTCACAGATACATATACACAGATGTATTAGGCACTGTGTTACTAATAGGTCTACACAGATGAAAAGGAATAAAGATCCAAGTACTTAAAACTGCATTGCTGCAGCAAGTATTCTTTAAAAAGAAAGAAGTCCCTGAGGAACTGAATAATGGCATTTCTTGCCCTGCATGTCTCACTTAGCTGCCCTCCTAGGGCTGAAGGCATAATACCCCTTCACATGTGGCATGGAAGACAGAACTACCCACTTTACAGGTTATCCCTATCCTTTCATTAAGCTTCTGCAGTACTGGCTTCTGAGAAGAACAGGCTGGCTCTCTTCAGCACACTACTGTCACACATGCACTGTGACATTGTGACTACATGTTACTACTTGCACATTAATTTATGCATTTTTTAAAAATTAAATTAATCCCAAATAAGCAAAAAACCCACTGTATCATACCACTGGTTGTGTCATACCCCTGGTGACTGACTTTACGCAAACGCTCAAACCCCTGATTGATGCTTCTTAGCTTGTCTTTGAGCTCTCTGTGTTTGCTGTGCAAAATTTCCTCTTTCACCAGGTTATCTTCAGATGGGTTGATAACATTTTTGTGGATATCTGGTGAAGAAAAGTAGTATTATAGATTGTGGGCCAAATCAAAAGCTCCAGAAACCCTTGAAATTGAGGTGACTAACAGTTAACACCACAGTTTAAGAGGCAGTAATTCCTCCCACAGGCCAGTAGTGAGATCAGTGCTCCTCAGTGCTCTGGAGAGTGATATTACTGAACTGCTTTTTAACTCCTGCTGGCCACCAGCCAAACTTTTAGTATAGAAATGTTCTTAGTTTCCTAGGTTAGCAATATCCCAAGAAAATGGGATGGTGGTGGCTGCTCAGTCCTGTGCTCTCTTCCCTGGACATTTCACGAGCCAGTCAGGACATCTGACATTGAAATAACTTCCAGAAGCTTCCAACTTGAACTCTACAATGCAAACATCAAACTGCCTATAAGTTTTAGAATATTTTGGCTCTGACAGTTTTAGCTAGGATTAGTACAGCAAACTGGATTCAGATCCTCGATGCTTTAATACACCTCAGGCTTAGTGCCTAAGATATTCAAGTCTATCCTCTTGGGCTCCCAGCTGTTGAGATAAAACATGAATATTCTGCAGGCTTTAGGATTGTGTTTTGCAGCAGTGGATCTATATGCTTGTTGCATAATTTCTAGTAAATTACTATGGCCATCACTGCTAACCTGATGGTATCTTCCCTGCTTGAAACACAGGCAGAACTGGAAAACTGAAATGGCAACATTTTCATTAGTTGGCAAGATTTTTGGCAGCTAATGCAGAACTAAACCCGCAAGTATCTGGAAACGCCAGCAAGCAGTTCTAACAGAAATGTCAGACTTCAGGAGTTTCTAACTTGGAAGCATTGGAGGCAATAGGCAGAGAAAAGAGTTGTACTCATCTCAAAACATCAGAGGAATGTTCAGGCACCTTCTGTTCTGCTCACAGTCTCCAGCAGAATATTATATTCATGAATCTTTTCTTTGTGATGCTTAAATTCTCGCCAAAGCTTATCCAGCTCCTCATCAGAGAACTTCCCAGAGGTCTTGGCCTGTGAGAAACATGAGCTCATTATGCTTCCTGGGCCAAGAGATTTTAAGTGCACTCAACTGCCAAAACTTTTTACCTCCTTCCACTAATTTTACCACTTAGAAAATTATTAAGTCCAGCTTTTTTCCTTAAAGTCTTTTGTTTTAAATCCCTTTATATTAAGATGCAAGGAGGGTTTAGATATCAACAGATATGGTGGCATTAATCACTATCCAGTGAAAAGTGTCTGCTGTTTCTATCCTGTGGGGAAACAAATTGGTTCGGAAATAAGGGCCATGGAGCTCCATATGTAACTGTAAGGGGACTGTCTGCATGAGGAACACAGCCTGATATGAGGCACAATCCTTACTCGAGAAATCTTACTCTTCTGGCAAGTGAAGATGTTAACACTGCTGTGCATTTGCTCTGCAGTGATTCATTTGTCACTGGACTACTTTTTAGCAATTAGGGAAGCACTGGTCAAAGAGCTGAAGCACTTCCCACAAATCTGATGACATATTGCTGCAATGCACAATCAAAAATGAATGTTTTTTTATATCTATTCAGCCACAACAATTTTTTTCTTAGAGAACATTTCTATATGATGCACTTCACTGTTCTAAGCACATAATATCATGTCCCTTGCCAGAGCTATATCTAGTTACAGTAACATTTGAAAACCCAGAACATCTTTTTTTCCTGCTTTATCACCACATTAGATTGCTGCAAGAATTCACCTGACTATCTGTTTCTTAAAACCTGAATTATTTAATTTTTGAAGATTACGACTTTCCTTTTTTTTTTTTTTAATGCATCAATGCAAATTCTGGAAATTTTCACTTACATACCAGGTTGGGAAAATCATTCAAACCACCACCTGCCCCCCCCCCCCCCCCCCTTTAACTTTTAAAGACTCTATGAAACAGTTTCATTTTAAATGTATTTTTTTTAAAGCCCAGGAACAACAATAAGAAAAGCAGGAAAACCAACAAAGGTATACAGCCTAACAGTCAAAGGAAAATCACAAGTTCACTGAAATGTAAGGAAATAAACCCACATTTGTGCTCAGTGGTACCAGATCCTATTCTCCATGCAGACCAATGCAGGTATTTTCTTTGGCAAAGAGAACCAGCTACACCTTGGTGACTTGGATGCAGGTAGAATCCCCTCACTGCAAAAACACATGAGCTGCAGAACAGAGCAGCTTGGCCAGTACTTAAAAAACAGAGCAGTAGTTAATTCAATTCCAATTCTGGGGGCTCTCAGGAGAGACAGACAATGAAGAAACGTTGATTTCCTACACTTCGATTGCTGGAAATCTTACCCACCTTGCTCCATAATTTTTCCAGTCTTGGATCATCCAGTGTATCACTTTCCATACCATCTTTAATGTAGTTGGTATCAACTAGCTGAGAGTCCTTCCTTCCATTCATTCCATATTTTGTCATAATGACTGTAGGAGGAATAGAAGATAACAAAAGATTAGAAACAACTATGGACATACAGAAGACAAAGAGACTGGTTACATCTTAAACGTAGAGAGCTGGATTTTGCAGCTCATAGTGGAAAAGCTACCAGTTTCAGACACAGTAGTCCAAGGTTTAATAATCAATTCTGCAAACTCCAGGAGCAAGGGAATCTGTTAGCCTCCTGTAGCTCCCTACTCATCTCCAAAAGACTCATGTGAGTTCAGTGCCTGGAAAGACAACCATCAGGTTCAATGGTTCAAAGACAAACACAGGTGTCTAACCATGCAAGTGTCTGATGCAAAGTTTCACCTCCTTCTGCAAAGATATACCAAAGATATATTGAAGATATACCACTTAAGTTGCATCTATGTTTGGGTGCCTTCAAAGATATACTTTACCATTTAAGTTGCGTCTAAGTTTGGCTTCTTTCTCTCCATCTTCATCAAGACCTTCAGCCTTTAGTTTTTTCCAGCTTAGCTCATCCTTTTCTTGTATTTTTAGGTCACTGTGCAACTCTGCCAGTTTCACAGCAGAGAGATGAAGCTAACAAGAACAGAGAAAGATTTGTATTCAGTTATGTGGAGTCACCTCTTGCTGCAGTGTAACTTCAGAAGCTGATACAGAAGCATAGCTATTATGGCACAGCATTTATATTTTTTTAATGCTAGGTATCATCCTGAATTTAAGGGCCTTAATACATGAATCACTATATACAAACCATCTCTTGCCTCTGAACATGGCAATGTCCTCAGAATACTAACCTTAACAGACAGTGATCATGCAGCCTTCTCTCACAGCTCTTCGGCTACTCGGGCAACAGTGAAATTACGGAAGGGTTAAAATTTTGTGTACATGTACTCCCTCTCCCCATTTAATGGGATCACCTTCTAAAAACGATTCTACCTTAAAAATGTCCAGTACCAAAACCAAAGAACATTAAAAAGAAAGAAAGAAAATTAATTCCCACCAATTCACAAAGAGCAGTAATGACACCAAGCTTCTCAACATGCCGCTGCCATCACATGTACTTTCTAGCAGACCACTGTCTAACAACACAGTTAAAGCGAGTAAATTGTACTTGTCCGTATGGTTTTAGAGACAACCATGACACTGAGGATGGACTTTGCAAGTCAAAGAGCTGCTTATCAGCAACTTTTACTACGATCAAAGGGGAAATTCTCTAAGATCACTTCTTAACATAGTTTATGTGCACTAAAAACATAGAACCCAGAGGTGCCGTAACAGAACGAGCAAGTAAGACATTGAGGCTGACACCATAATGAAATAAATAAATAAATAGACAAAATAAAAAGAAGAGATAAAAAACATAGGTCAGCTTGAAATTTTGTGAATTATAGAGAAAACAGGAACAGAGACAATGACAAATCTGCAGTTGGCTGAGCAGCACTGCTATAAGAGGAAGACTAATCTTTTGAACTTCTACATTTGGGCACTTCCCATTACTCAGCTTAAAACAAAAAAAATGTAACAAATCATATTAATGCTTCAGAACTACTTGTGTGTGTGCATGTGCTTGTTAATAACAAGCAGGTGAGATATGAAAAAGCCCAAAAGTGTGACATCCAATACAATTCCGCCTGAGCTGTTGGGAGTCCTTCTAACTTAGACAACCGAGCAGCCACCTCCTGGACCTCAGGTCCAGGTCTGAACCAGCTGGGCTCATCTATCCCAGAACAAACTTATTTAGCAAAGGGTTTTTCTTTGTCATCCTTTAAATCAGATTACAGACTATAACATTTCTCATTTTCAGTGAGTATGTTTAATAAACACAGACCCAGAACTCATTATTTCTAAGCATCAGAATGATACTGAAAAGATTCAGCCATTCAAGTGTCTAAAATCGAGAGTACTTAAATTCAAAAGGTAAATATAAAAATCTATAGACTACATTAAAACTTCTGATCTCTCTAATACTAAAGCAAAGGAACATCCTTATTGTCTTCTACACAATCTACTTTTGGGGAACTGATATAGGCTTCGCACTTAGCAGAAACCACTTCAGTTAGAAGTTTTAGTATGTGGTAAAGTAAAAAAAAAAACCAACCCCAAAACACAAGAACTTAACTGTGTACTTATTTCCTTTTCTGTAGGATGATGGTCTGGATAGCCAGAGTGTCAGCGCTACAGGGGCAACAAGTTAACAATGCGCTGCTTGGAAGATTTGTGTCCCGATGCTTTGAGAGAAGACTGAGTAAAAAGTTTCTTGCTACTAATTTCTCAGTGATTCTGTGCTGTAATATCAGTCTTCAAGTATTGGGGACTGAATATGCTGTAAGGCTGAACAAATCTGGGGGAAAAAATAAATTACCAGCAATAACTGAGAAAACAATTAATTCAGCTCCTAAATATTGCAAATATAGAGCAATATAATCTTTTAAACACATGACACACTAAAATATAAAAGATTACAAAATGCACTTTATGTTGGATACCCTTCTGCAGTTAGTGCAATATCATAAACACACACAGCTTTATGTTTTCTATAAGCTCCAGAGAAGAATATTAGAACTTCACAGCAGAAGGTTTGGAGACAGGTTGTTATAACGTGTGACACCAGAACTACAATAGCAACAACCAGTGCACTGGTAGCAACTAGCAGCCCAAAGTACATACCTTAGGAAACCTACATAATATAAGGCATTGGTTCAAATATAGAATTAGTGTCTAAGAAGAGCTCTTGTATTAAAGTAACTTCTTAAAGTTTTTTCTATAAAACATATACCTATAAAAAGGTATGTTGGAGAAAGATCCAACCTTTTCTTCCTCAGGGAAATGGGAGAGAACTCTGGCTTGCCAGCTCCTGGTTCTCACTAAGGGGCTTTCCGAAGGACTGCTCATCCAGCTGGGTGCTGCAACGCTGAATTGCAATATACATCTTTTATGTAAAAACAAAGAAGTTCTTAATTTTCAGTACTTTCTCTACCACAACCAAAAGGAAGAAGAGAGATCAGCACTGGCACACACAAATATTTCAAAGCAGGTCTAACTCACAGGCTTAGTTTTCCACTTATTTCAGACCTTGCCCAAGACATACCACAAAATAACTTTCTAAAACACAGGCTAGGGGTCAATTGTACCCAAAAGTGAAATTTAGATGGTGGGAAATCTATTTCAAATAGGTGTTGCCCTTGTAAAATCTGGCTCACACATAAAGAAGTTACTAAAGCTCAATTCTTTACCCTGACAGAGTTAACTCCATTTTACACCTTAATTTAGCACTAAGACTTAAGGTAGCTATTTAAAGCATCTCAAATTCCAGACAATTTTCATATATAAAAATTTTAAAAGACTGTAATTGGAAAAATAAGGGGGGGGGAAGTGACAATGATATCATTATAGTTTATTTCTAGACATTGTATTGTTTCTTCTCCAGCTCCTAGTTCACCGCTGGAGTTTCAGAATCACAAGCTGTCTTAGCCCCACCCCATGCCCTTCTCCCATTACGGGCAGGAGTATTTCTGATACTTTCTTTTGGCATGTTGGGAAGCTGGGTGTAACTACACAGATTATAGCAGAGGTTCGATTTTTTTACTAAACCCAGGGATGTCCTGCCTCTAATTTGATAGCTCAGGCTCGGGAATACCTATCCAAGATACAGGAAATCCAGGATTAATATTAACTGTATTCCTTTGCCTGAAAGAACTGAACAAAGGTTCATGACCAACCATGACCCTAACTTCCACGCTCAACAATACTCTGGGAACAAAGGCAGTATGCAGTGCACTCCTCCCCTCCCATCGGAGCTGTTCTGCTTGGCTGTAATTAATTATTTCCACTGCAATTAAATATTTTTTAGTGTATTTTCACTTTTTTTTTTTTTTTTTTAAAGCTCAGAGCAAGAGAAACTCAATTAGCACTGTCAAAACTAAGGCACTCATCGGGGAATGGTGATATCCATTTGCTGGTCCTCCTGTCTGTGAATACATCACCCGGAATAAAGGAATTACTGCAGGCGACATAAACACCAAGATGAAGGGAATCTTCCTTTCCTGTGCTGTGAGCTCCTGCCCTGTGCAAAGGAAGAACTAAGGCCACCATCGCCTTGGGACAGATGAGACCATCATACCCCTCAACAAAAGGGCTAAAGCGTTCAACCGGCGAGTGCAGGAGCCTGTTTCAGAACCTCCTTCACTCTCTCTTCCATTTCCCGGGCATGGCATTTAACTGCCGGGT
>VXBZ01005257.1:0-136605 GCA_013399135.1 Heliornis fulica | reverse complement strand
TGCAGTTTAAAAGGGGAAGATCAACACTTCCCACGATTTAGGTACACATGTCGGGAAAGGGGAAGGAGGTATCTCTTCAGAGAAGGCTTTACACAGCGCTGCAGTCCCCAGCCCCCAGCCGCCTGCGGCAGCTCCCAGGGAGCCGGGCTGCGTGGGTCCTGCCCTGAGCAGGGCAGCCAGACCTGCAAACCAAACCAAACCAAACCAAAGCCACAGCAGCCCAGAGGCCCAACAGCAAGCCGGGGCCTGTCGAGACAACGCCGGGCCGGACAACCTCGGTTCCTCCTCACAGTCAAGTCCCCCGCTCCAACCGCTGCCCGTGGCACATCTCCCGCCGTACCCCATCTCCCCACTGCTGACAGACAACGGGGATCCGAAGCGGCCAAGACCGACCCTGGGTCCCCTTCGGAGCACCCCCCCCCACCCCGAAGCACCCTCCTCAAAGCAACGCCACCGCCCCCATTACTCCCGCTCGGCCTCACTCACCCGCTGCGCCTTCTCCCAGATCTGGTTCAGCTTCACCACCCGGAACTCCCCAGTCTCCCGCCGCTTGTCACCGGCGGCCGCCAGCCCCTCATTGGCCTCCCGAGAATATTTACCGGCCTGGGCGCCAGCAGAAAGGAAGAACGCGGCGCCAAGCGCCGCCAGCACCCACCGCACCGCCATTACCGCGCTGGCTGGGAACGACAAGTCCCGGGATGCCGTGCGGCTTCCCGTTCCCGGGCTGCGCGTCCGTCCCGGCGCGGGGTAGTCATGGCTCTGTCGGCAGTGCGGCTGGAAGGTCCAGCTTCAGGTAGAAGGAGGTGATCCAGTGTCTGTTTAGCGGTGTCGTAGCAGGTGTCTTGGGCAGGCTCAGACGAGACTAATTTTCCTTCCCTATCCACTTAGAAGAGAAGCAATAGCACAACGCCTTTCTAAAGAACGTAGCAGTAAACAAGTAAAATAAGTACTAATTGAAAAGTTCCCTCGTTTACAGATTTCTGTGCAGTTCTTCTCATCTATGAACTCTATAATTTTCTGCTTTCTGGTTTTGTGTTTTTTTGTTGTTTTGCTGTTGTTTTGGGGGTTTCTTTTTTAGCAGTCTGCCTTATATCTATAACAACCTCACAACTTTGTGATTATTGAATATTACAGAAGAAAAATATCAGAATACATAAACTGGTCTCCAAATAGTCAAGGTTTGCCCGTAGCTTCATCTGAGATACCATACTACCTTTGCATACTAACATAAGTCCTGGTAGGTTGCCTATTTTTGACAGTGGGCAAATACTACTGATTTGGTGGTAATCACTCTAGCTTTCACGCTCCTAAGCATCTTGACTATTCCCCATGGGTTTTAGGAATTAAATAATAAGAGTTCAGCCAAGATAGCTTAGGTAACTGGAGGTCACCCATAGGTTGAAATCTGTTTTATTCTTCAAGTGATATACAGGCTCCTTAAACAATAATATTCGGTCCCAAAGAAGTGTAAGAAATGTGATGGGAAAGCCTCTGTCTATCCCATTTTAAGGGTGGCAGTAAACCAAAGCATCCTTTGATACCCATCACAGCTGTTAGATACAGCCTGATCTTGTGAAGAGAACCACAAATGTACCATAACACTTTGTGTAGTCCACCAGCTCTACCTGGGTCTGCAGGTCTTTATTTTTCAGAGTAGGTCTTAATAGTTTGAAATCTTTTGGCCCCATAAAGACCAAGGTTCATGCTGGTTAAACAATGTTGGGAATTAGTGGCACAGGAATCTTCCAAATCAATATGACTTTGGAGTTGCATGGTTGTCTTAGTTTAATTAATGACACAAACATACTGCGGCTGCTGTGTGCCTCAGTGTCATTTTGTAAACATGGAGGGATCGTATTTTATTTTTAATTAATAACAGAAAAGGAAGCATTGGTTTGAATTATACATCCTTTTTCACAGAGATATATATTTCCTCATACTCTAACTCGCTTTAAATTAAAGTGTATTTACTGAGGTGTGCTTTAGGTTTTCCAGTACAAAACAGTCAGAGATGTATCTGGACTGAGCTGAAACCTCTCATCAAAGACACAATCCTGTTTGTCAAGGGATTAAGCCTGTTCCTTCATTGTGTGTTGTCTGTAAATCTCAATCCAAGGTCAGAGTCAGCTTTTAAACATCAACTTTTGACTACTTCAGCAGGGCTAACAGGAGCTGGATTCCTCTAATATTCCCTTAAAGAGACCATGATAGCTCACTGCAATGGAAAGTCACGGTTGTCTTAAAAGCACTGCATGTGGTCATCCTTCAGATGGCCCAAAGGCTTACAGCTGTACCCCAGACTTCATTGTCAACCATCCTTCTCTGAGCAAACCCCATTTTCAGCTCAGAGAACCAGTCCACATCACAGCATCTGTCTCTGTGATTCTCTGCATGGGTGACTCAGCTACCTGTCCAAGCAGACCCAGATAATGTGCCCTTTCCCAACATGGAAAGTTTTAGGTCTGCATTGTTCCAATTCTGAATCACAGGAAAACTACTCAGTTATATTCTGGATGAAACTGTTTTATTTTTTTTTCTCTGTTTAAATTAAAGTAAGCCATGTAACTGTTCTCTTTTCCCGAAATAGCTTCCTTATCTTCCTTGGATTTAATTTTGTGCATTCAGGCAGAAAGTTAAACAATGTCAAACTACAGAAATTTAATTGCATAACACGCAGAAAAGATGAACCAGGGAAATGTTTTT
Source organism: Heliornis fulica (assembly GCA_013399135.1). Lineage (NCBI taxonomy): Eukaryota > Metazoa > Chordata > Aves > Gruiformes > Heliornithidae > Heliornis > Heliornis fulica. Next base: position 133,902 of record VXBZ01005257.1, on the reverse strand, counting down.
GTTTTTTTTTTTTTTTACATTAACTTCTTACCTATATCCTTAATATGAATTGCTGGAATGTCAGAGAGAACTAACCAGCTTGGAGTTAATTTTTAAAATGTATTCTCATAAAGTGTATCCTTTCTTCTATGCATTTAATTTTAGCGAAAGAAAAAAAAAAAGCAAGTGTTGGTATAATATTGCAAAACTTCTTTGCAGTAGTTAATTCTAATAACTGGTAATAGCTTTCTATTGTCATCATCTTACTGAAATTGCTTCCTTAGGTAAATTATTTAGGACTAGTGCTAAAGATAAATGTATTAAAACCTTCTTATGAATTCTGCCCTCCTAGAAATGATCTTTGCATCTGATTCAAGTGAATCTCGACTTGCTTTGGGAAGAAACAACGTTGGCATTCTTGTCTGTTTGTTTCAGTGTTCCTGACTACAGCTCTAGATGACTTTCGGCTGCTGTGGTGAATCCAGCATTACCCAATTCCCAATACAGGTTTTTATAGGTTCTTTCTTCGTAAGTGTGGAGGGGATTATACAGATTTTGTAGGTGGAAATTTGACTTGTTTTCAATGAGACAGAGTTTAGTTACTGAATAGATTTAAGATTTTAAATGAGAGGTGGTTTATCAAGCACTCAGAATCTCAGAAATTGTTTTATAATCCTGGTACCAGCAAGGACTGCAGTGTTGTGAGACTACTTGAATTTTTAATATTCAGTATATAGGTAAATTTTTAAAATAGATTTTTTGCTGTAAATTATTAGTATAAAATAAGAAATGAACATAAAATAAACAAACAAATTGCTAACAGGTATCTGACCTGCCAGTGAAATGCAGCTCCTTTCTGAGATGAAGCCCATCAGTGCAACTCATGGCTGTGTCTAGTCCAATGAAAAATGCAAGAGCAATTTTATGAAGCAGAGCATGAAATAACAGGAATTTTGAAAAAGGCCAAATGCCACATCCATGAATACCACATATTTAAGTGCTGTATTTTTCTCTCATAAAACTCTTACAAATAATTGATCGTAACTCTGTTCCTCCTGAATGACCCTTTCTGGAATTCAGCAGTGCAGTATAGAAACAAACCTGACAGGCGTATTCCTTTACACCAGTTTTCTGTCTGAATAACTGTGCTTTTTTTTTTTTTTTAATCAGGAACTTAGTTAAGGACTAGTTAAAAGTATTGCAATTTAAGATGATCCTTGTTTCACCCACAGAAATGTAGTACAGCAATCCTGATGCTTCTAGTCTGCTGATTGTCACTATGAGATGTGACAGTAGGTCTTCACTGTTGAGCAAATACACATGTGTGTCCATGTTTGGCTATGCTGCCAACTTGAATAATATCTGGCTCTTGCTTCTCTGGCTCTCTTGCTTCTTTCTTTCCATCTAACTTTGGCTAACTTGTTCTTTGTTTAGATACCTTCATGAGTTTCCTTCATTTTCTCGTTTAGCATTCACATCACAACTTTCTAAGTATTCCTGCATAATGCATGCTTTCACCCCTTTATTTTCCCTCCGTTTCTCATTCATTGCATATATACTTTTCAAACTTTACCAAGAAATACCTATTCCTTTCAAAACTTACTTTAACTTCTGCCACTCTTTTCCTAGATGTGCAAGGAAGACTTGGATGTTGCAGTTCTGTGTTATTCAGGTGTGACTCAGTATCGTTTTTATATGTGTTGAGACATACTGAAAACGTTTTCTACTGTATTTGTTATCAGAACCCTTGAAGAGAAGCAGCAGTATTTTTCAAATTACTCTTATATGGGGGATTGAATTTTTAGTGAGCAGCCTTCAAAGGCGGCTTGGTATTTTAAAATGTTACAAACTCTGACATGAATATTTGAGAGTCTAAAAGGAGTAGTTTTCATTCTCATTAGTGTTCCTGAAGTTTCAGCTGTTTTAAGCAGAAGAAGGGTCATGGAAGCTGTAGAAAACTAAGCCAAATAAACAGTTGGGATCTTCTAGTCCAGCTGAAAGAACTGTTCTTCCTCTGGAAGGTTCAAAGAGGGGATTTCAGACCTGGAAAAAAAAAATCTACATCACCTTCCACATCTAAGATCTTACTGCTTCTGAGTGGGTGTCACAGAGAAATTCCTCAAGGAGGGAGAGACTGCAGTTGAGTTGGAAGAAATTCTCCAGGCCAACACTGTTTCCAGAGTATATTGTTATCCTTACTAGCTATAAGGTATTCATATGTAAAAAATCCAAGAAGCAATGGCTGGACATCTTCTTTGGAGGAATGAACCCAACAGGACAATAATTGCAGAGGAAGATGAAGTCACACCAATCTCAAGAATGAGAGCAATTTTCATTTTTTTTTTGTCAGCTTGCAGTGTTATGACAGCCTGAAAAATAACTTACAGCCAGAAGACTTTCTCCTTGCCTGAAATACACACTATCCAAGTAGAGAAGTGCTGTGAAAAAGGAGTGCAGGTAGGATTATACAAAAGGTCAAGAAGTACTGAGCTTACAAATTTAAGATAAATGGTGAGCGTGAGCTATGGGAGGGATGATGAAGTGAGTTTCTTTAATATAGTCTTGATCAAGAAGCAACAGAGACAAACCTGTACTTATTTACAGCATCCTTCAGTTATACCCATTTGTTTCAGTTGGAGTCTGTTGTTTCTGCAAGATGGGCTGCCAACAAAGAAGAGATCAGAGTAATTTTCAAGAAAATTATTTTCTTGGAAAAACTGGTTAAATGAAAAGAATGGTTCTGGATAGTGGTAAATATAGCATAACTAATATCAAGCACTACAGATGATAGATCTACCAGCCAAAAATATAAATAAATGAAAACCTAAATGTGAACCACATAATCATTTCTATTTGTTTTTCCTAGATAACATCCAAAATAAAAACTGTTCAGGAAAGATGGAAAAATGAAATGAACAATACAAATCTGCTGTACTTGTGGGTGAGTAGCAGGATCCAAATGTAGCTGTTCACTGCCACTGAGCTAGGAAGAATGTACACAAAATGAAAAGGAGGATGTGATTTGAGTTCCCAGAGGAATTCTGAATCTTTGTCTGCCTTCTCCTGTGCTTAAGGAGATGTTGCTGGAGGATGTGGCCAGTGAACATCCTTGCTGTAACACAGCAATGGAGCCTGAGCTGAAAAAATGCTCTAGTTTTTATATCCCCACTCAAAAGATATTGGTGATCTTCCCAATTAAACCAAATGCTAGCAAGCCTTATTTCTCTAGTGTCATCTTAAGTGGCATTTATATATAATAATTTATTACACCAAATTAACAAACAAGTGAGCAATGCTCACTGTGACCTTGTTAAAATCTTTTCAAACATTCTCCTTCCAGTTGCAGTTCTGTATGCTTGGTCTGCACAAAATGTTCTTGAAAGGGAAGCATGGGTAAAAATCCTTTTCAGATATTTCCAAGAAATGAGAGTTATTCCTTATCCTGCCCTGCCTCTATGTGTGCCTAGCTGGGTATGTAGTACTCATTTTCCATTCACATTCTATAGACCCTTCTGGAAACTAATGCTAAGCAGATACTGATTCTCTTTAGATGATAATTAAAAATAATTGATCAGAAATAAATATTGAGCAACAAGGAAAATGTGTTATTGATACTTGTCTGAAAGAAAAGTTGATTTTATTTTACTCAGGACAAATTTTTACATGGAGTGTGCATTGTTAAGTGCATTCCAGTGCAGAGAAAAACTATGGCTCTGGCTGAGTAGGTTGTGGCCCAGGATTCTTATTCATCCTCTGTGTTGTGCTGTATGATTTCCAGAAACAACTTAGAAAGCTTTTGCATATTTTGAGCACAGGTGTATTTCTTAGTTTTCCCTGGCTGTAAGGACTATTTGCAAATGGGTTCTCCAACTTGAATAGAGAACACAAAAGTCTTGGTGTAGAAAAAATAACGAAACGTGTATAAATTAAAATGAGACTGTTTGAAGTCACATATTGTGTTGGAGTTGATCCTGATCTATTAAAGTTCATAGCAGACTTCTTCCTTATCACCACACCTTAAAAATACCACAAGTGAGTTGTAGGAAATGGGTCCTTGCTGCATTTTTTTTAAATTAGTCAGTGATCAGATTTGACTCTTTCTTTTACTGTATCCAGGATATTGATCACAAGGGATTATTTCTGTTCCATGTCTCAGAAGAGTCATGAGGGTAAGATCTGCATAGTCATGGTTAAAACTGTAAAATTTCCTCACTGTAATTGCTTTGGATATGTTTAAATTTGTTGCAGGACTGACAGTGTCAGTGACAAGACTATTGGAAAAACACAGTCCTGGCCATCTGTGAGAAGGAAAAGGTAAGTCATTCTTGCACTGCATAGCTGGCAATCATAAAAGATAGAGATGCTTATCCTTATTTCTCCAGCCCTGACAGCTGGACAGGAAAGCTGAGTCATAGTAATTGACTATTGGCAGGTAAAATAGATCAGGTCAGGCACATTCCATGGAATATGTCAAGTGCAATTAATCTTCACAGAAACTGTTACTTGATTTCAACAGCACTTTGGCATAATGATGAAGAATTCAGACTGCTTTAAGTTACATTCATCCTGTCATTTATATATATATATAAATCCTTTATTGTAACTGTTTTCTCTCAGGTGTTTGCCTGATCTAGTATTTAATGTAGTTTTATTATCAACAAGTTGTTTACCCATGAAAAGTCTGGAATAGTGCTGCCTAAACTGAGTTGTGAGGATATCAGAGTGTACTGTATGTGTTCAAGGGTTAGATGCTCTCTTCTGCTGCATACATTTATTCTGTAGGTGGGGAAACCTTGGTTTTGGGAGCTTTGTGTCAGTCCCTGACCTGCATTGTGGTCTTCGTTACTGCTCCATGTGTCTGCGGACTCTTACAGTATTCCTGTGTCACTTAGAATCTGATCCAAAAGACTTTTAAGACAGTGAATCTATTTACATGGGGTTTGGGTAAGGTCTGGAAGGGCCATGCCTGCAGCAAGTGAAAGGGTAGAGAATTGTCTCTTACTCTGCAAGTGGGCAGGATATGGTTCTAATTTTGGAATAATAAAAAAATCAGTAAATCTAAGATAGAATAAGACTGATTAATTGATTGATGAAAGAAAGAAGTGCTGTCACTTCTTTTCATGTCACTGTTGAACATGACCACTGAACATGAGCACAGTCATAGAAAGTTCCATCTTAATATAAAGAGCAACTTTTTTTTTCACTGTGAGGGTGACAGATCAGTGGAACAGGCTGCCCAGAGAGGTTGTGGAGTCTCCTTTGGAGACATTCAAGACCAATCTGGACATATTCCTATGTGGTCTACTGTAGATGATCCTGCTGGGGCAGGGGGGTTGGACAGAGTGATCTTTCGAGGTCTCTTCCAGCTCCTAATATTCCGTGATTCTGTGAATAACTTCTTCAGGAGAAATGTAAGGAGCCAGAGGAACTGGCACCATATCTGTGCTTACTCTTTCTTTTCAGCTGCTATGCCATAACATGTCAAACTCAGCATTGCATCTGGGTTTTGAACAGGTTTGGAGGTGAGTTCCTTTCAGAAAGGTTGCCCAGTGTATCTGAGGTTGTGCATGAGAAACCAACAAATAAAGGGGAAACCTCGTAACATTAGTTTCTTCAGAATAGTCTTTGGCCACAGGAGGGCAATACTGTTCTATAATAAATTTGACATTAATCGCTGAAAATCTGGTTTGCAAAAAGGTACCTGAGGGGAGAATGGGATTAATCATGCTTAACAGTCATCAAAATCATATTGATCAAAAAGTGGATTTATACCTTCAGCTTTGTTTGCAGGTGTTGACCAGCTAGTCCTCCCAACACTGCTGTGAATATCATCCTTTTCAGAAGAGCAAATTGCTACACAGAAGCTGGATGCTGCAATAAGATATAAGGAACTGATGCTTCTCCATCTTTGGTTTAGATTGCTACTGTTTTATGCCCTCCTTCCTTCCACAGTCCGAATTGGAGGCCAGAACCAAGAGATGGCCTGTGCAATGCAATAGTGAGTATGGTTGCCCCTCATATGTTCACAGTCCCTTCCTGCAGCTGTGTCAGACTGAAGTAAGGGAGTTTTAATGAAAATATTGAGACTCTGAGAGTGCATCATTCTCACTAGTACTGGTAGAAGTATTTAGCTTTGAAAGCTGGATCTTAGTTCTCTTCCTTAAGAAAGTTTCTTTATTTTCCCAGTGGCTAAGGGCCATGTTCTTCTTTATTAGGATCCAGACATGGGAGCAGAACTCTTAACTTACTAGGTTATTGATTCATGCCCTCACTCTTAGCTGTTCAGCTAAAACTTTCCTGTAAAGCCCTCTAGGCATATTAGTGAAAATGTTCTCCAGAAAAGCAGGTGTTGTGGGTTTTAAATCCCCAGAGCAGATGAGAGAGTTGAGCATGCCTTCTCTGGCTCTTAAATGAAAAGGACTATCGTGGCTTCGCCCCAGCTGGAGCTGAACACCACACAGCCGCTCTCTCTCTAAGGTACCACTTTTGGATCCTGTGAAAGAAAATGGAAACTTCACTGTGTTCTCTGTGAAGATTAATCTGCTAGGAGTGCTTTGAGACTAGTGGATTTAACCTTTAAAGGGAGGTGAATACTTGGTTGCAGACTGAGAGTTTAGTGTGAGGATAGTGTTTTGGCACAGTTAGAAATGTGAGTACTTTTGAGTACTTAATATATTATTTAACGTACTTCAAATACTTGAACATTCATATGAAAGCAATTTGTAGAGTCTGGGTGCTTCCTGAGTTTGAAGACAACAAACTGCCCAAACTAGGAGAAAAGAACTCATCTGTGAGATGAGTGACATAGGTGAGAGAATAGTTGTATTGATATACATCATGGACATTTAAAACATCTAATAATTAATTACATGAACTAAAATAACTTCTGACAGTCTGAAGAGATGCTGTGTCAAGGCTATTGTTCTTGTTGAATAATTTTATCTTTTTTTTTTCCAGATTTTTGTTGTCATGTTTGTTTTTGTTTTATGCTTTCATTTCATTTGGTGATGAAAAAGCACACTGTAGGACTGTTCCTGAGCTCTAGAAACATGAGAGTGCTCTGCCTCTTTTCGGTTACACAAATCACAGAGAAAATCTGGAGAAAAATATAATTCCTAAACATGAATTACATGATTTATAGATTATTACCATTAAAAAGAAGAGTACACTTTATTCAGTCAGTTGTTCAACACAGATTGTCAACTTGAGAGATGAGAGAGGTTTTCAACAATGTGGTCAGTGCATATCAAAGGGGCATGAGTTTTATTTTGCTTTCAGCCTTTCTAGAACTGCTGAATGTTTCTCATTCAGCAGTTCTAGAACTGCTCATGACTTATTCTCATGTCTTCTAGGTTTATTATTAGTAACTAAAAGTTCCTGAACAGGGATGTCTTTGGCTATCAAATGTATTGCTCCTTTGGAGTCAGAATTAGGTAAGGTAAATATATAGAACTGACTACTTGAATTGGCATCACAGAAATTAAAAGATGCTTATTCTGTTGCCAGCACTGTTACTGATCTGCTCTTTACATATAGTAAGGTCCTTCATTAATTTTTTCTTTCCTATGTTTGTGCATGTAAAGGGTGAGCCTTTTGGGTTTGGAGCCCTCTCACTTTATGCAGTTTGGTCAGGCCCACTTTTTTCTTCTAGGTGCTTCTATAAAATAAATGTTAACAGGAAGCTGCAAGGCTGTAGAACTCTGTTCTCTTTTGCAATTGATTTTTTTTCAGGTGTTATTATCATCACAAGATGCAGCTAGCTAATGGATCCAACGCTGCCTCAAAGGCTGCTCCTTAGTTATATACTTCAATAAGCGCTGCTTATTTCTATCTGTTAGTTATTCTGGGATGAGAGGAAAAAAAAAGCAGCTTATGTTTTTAAACCTATTATGCAGTATTCCAAAAGGTCAAGTTGCTGTTCTTTTTAAATACAATTTAATTGAAAATGGACAGTAGCTTGGATCTTATTCAGGCATAATGAAGCAGGCTATTGATATGCACCATGTGTCCCTGATTAAAATCAGAAGGCTAGGAATGTCCAGCCAATTAAGCAATTTGTGAGACATTGGCCCAATTAGTTTGGGACTGTGGAGAAGCAGGTACATGGAAAGATACTTTGTGTGTTCCCTGTAAACAAAAACAGAAACTACAAGGTGCCGAATGATGTCCAGACTCAAAGCCAATTAATTGGCTCAACTCTTTTGTTGCACTTTGTCCCCTAGAAAGCTTTGAATTAGTAAAAAAAAAAAATCACAGTATATATCAATAAACCAATAGGAAACAGAGGATTTTTTCCATTAAAGGAAATAAATATTTCAGCTATTTTACACATTGTTTTATACATTAGGGTTTTGCAAAGAATGTTTAAGAACATGCTCTAAAAATGAAGACCCGAAGACATTGGTGAAGTTCCTTGTACTAGATTATCAGTAATTACTTATAGCTGTGCTATGATATGGACAAGAAAATCCTATTCTTGCTGTTATTTACTTTACAGCTGTGCTGCTTATGTTGTATCTGCAAGTAGAGTTACTCATTTTAGCTTACTGAAAATAAGCAAAAAGGGTCAAAGATGGATCTTCAGCAGAGCATAATATAAATATGTATTTAACCAGTTAAATATGCTGTAGTATCTCTGAGGACATTCAGACTTAACTTTCTGGACAGAAGCAGAAGTTTTAGAAATGTAAGTGTTGTGTATGTCAAGAAAACACAAACTCCCAGCACAGACAGTTTACAATGGAGTTTGCTTCATCTCCAATGATCATGCTTGGCTTTATTGATACCTGGATTATTGCTTTGAAATATTAATCAAAGACCAGAAACCAAGGCACCAGAGTCTAAGCATATAGTTTAACATTTGGAAAAATCCTCTAATTTGGCATTGCAGTTTCTGAACACCTCATTTTACAAGTCCATCTCAGAGCAGGTGTCGCTTAATTCTCTAACTAAAAGAGTAACTTGTTTAAAGTACAGATGGACTTTTGGATCATCTGAAGTAGGAAACATTCATTGTGGAAGATGGTTACAATGACAATCAAATAACTCTCCATATATTTCAAGTTTCAATTTTGTCTTTCTGGTTTATCTGAAATTACAAGTTGTACTGACCTTATAAAAGACACATCCAGTGAAATAGTATTTTGCAAGAATATGCCTGATCATTAATCTACCCAAAGTACAGAAAAATCTCTCAGTAGGTTTGAAATATCTTTTTTAATAGATGTAGTTAGAGAAAAAAAGAAGTGTGTCATTAGTTCTAATCTAGGGGACACATGGAGAATGTTCATTAGATTTCCAAATTTTTTGAAGCTGCAGTTGTTTCTGAACTGAAGAAAATATTGTTTGTCACAGACAAATAAAATTGGGATAGCTAGAAGGTCAGTCTCCCCCACGAAAAATATCCCAACCTTGCAGAGGCTTTAACTGAAAATTAAACCTTCCCATAGTTTGCTTAGCTGGTGTTACAAAATGTGCTTCACAGTTCCTCAGTGTTTGAAAAATAAGATGTTTTAATCATGGACTCGGGCTTTATGCACATGACCAAGGGAATTAAAGTTCAGCTACTTTGTTGTGGGCTAAATGTTAATCCCAAGGTGTCTGGTACTGAGGGGCCTAAGAGATACTAATCAATTACTGAAGGTGATGAAGGTTTTTTGGCAGCCTGGTGGTATTCACTCCATTTGTGCTGAACAAGGAAGCAACTGGAATAAAAAAAATATAGACCATGAATCCTTCAGGGTACGTTTCAAATCAGAATTAAGAGGCTTACTTCTTTCCCCAGCCAAAAAATTTCTGGTGGAAAGCGTGCTTCTCATAACAAATGCAGCTACACAGTGGAGTCTGACACCTATCAGTATTTGTATTGTGAGCAGGGGCAGCAAACACAGGAGCCTTTACCTGTGTCCAAGTCCTGTCTCAGCGAAGTCAAGTGGAGTCATTGGCTGGCTGGGCGGAGGATTGCGTGTCTTTACTGTGGGTAGCTGCTCTGTGCTGGGAAGCTTAAGCTGTAGTACAGGAGACAAGACAGTCCCTGAGGAGAGCCACAGCCCTTGCTTTGCAAGAGCTGTCCTGACCCAAGTACAGGACATAGCTCTCCATCCCTCCTGTCACACCTCCACTATTTAAAGTAAGGAAGTGCTTACTAGGCTGTGACAAATAAGTGTGAGAATTATTTTTTTTTTAGCCTTGTAGCTATGGTGTTTCCCTGAGAGGTGAGTGATAGACTCCAGTCATTGAATACCTAACGGAAAATATTGGGAACATGTGCTGGGTAAGAGTCTCATTTTTTTCAGGAAAATTCTAAATAATCCCTTGAAAAGCATCAATTTAGTCAGAGGATTTGAAGAAGCCCTTAATTTCTAAAGAAATTTTGAGTGAGCTGTGTGTTAAAAGTATCTTCATACAGTGGCAGGAAAGGAAAACAAATTACATATAGTTGATGTGAATACTTTGACAGACCAGTGAGTTAACAGGAACTGCATATTTCCCTGTCTCATTCCTGTTATTTGATGGATTCATTTGAGTGTAACAGCCATAATGCAAGTGAGTGAGGGAGGGAGCTGGGTTACATTGAGAGCTGAATAGGATTAAGAGCTGGGACAGGTGCCTACCTTCGTGTGTCCATCAAGACATAGGCAGTCCTGGCCATCTTCAGCACTCAGGATTAGATGGAAGGAGAGCTGGAGTTTTGAGGGGCCAAATTTTGGAAGAAAGCATCTCAGCCTTTTCATAGAACCGTTCCCAAAGCAAACATAGGGAATCTGTCACAAATTTATTAATTGCTCCACAAGTTCCTAGCTTCAGCCTTGTACCATAAGCACCCATGTGCCCCATAACATTGAAATGCAAATCACGTAATTTGGTCTCACCAAGCTGTAGTAATGCTCCTGATGACACCTTCGATGGTCTTTTTAAGTGTTCCACAGTGTGTTAATCTAACAACACAAATTGTCATGAGCTGGTCCTCTATCTTCCACACAAAATTCTAAGAAATTGTAAAAATATGTCTTAGTTGGCAAGCTACAAGAAATCTTCACTATGCAATTTGCCATTTGTATCCCAACTTTGGGTAAACACCTCAAAAATATGAGGATTTCCAGTTCTCTCTAAATGCAACTGTGGCAGTTGAGGATGAATTAGGAACATCCTCTTTGCCAAAATGCTAGCTGCTAATTGCAGTCTCTACTTTGGGTTGTCGCTTATACTTTAATTTTGAAGGCTGTTTTGGTGCTTAGCAAGTATTCAGCTATTAACTTGGCTCATTATTTTTGATATTTTCTGGTCTGTAAAAGCTGATAGTGACCCTGTCGTCTGCCCTTTTCACTTGCAAATGAAGCTGTACAGTAAACTGTGTCTTTAACAGCTTTCTCCCCCATTCAGATATTAGAAAATACTTAAAAATACCCTCTTTCTCAGCTTTCCAATTAACAAATTAAACATAATTAAAAATCAATTCCTCAGGGTTGTATTAATCACAATACCTGTGAGATTCTTATAGAAACAGTGTAAGTCAACATTGTACATATCGGATTAGGTTAGATAACAAGAAATTCAGGCAGCCTCATCCCTTTGCTCCCATATTTTGTTTCTGCACCATGAAAAGACTGGGTGAAGAGAAGAAGAGCCCAGGCAAGTCTCTGACTTTCAGTGGTTTAGTGGAAAGCGGCATGCAAAGCAGGTGAACACACAAAATACACCTTGATATACAATACAGGTTATTCAGTGTTCTGGTACTGTTTCCCAGGAAGGCACTAAAACACTGAAGTGCCCTCTTCCAAGCCAGGATCCAGTTTCCCAAATATATCTTGCAGCAGGGAGTCTCACAAGCTATCTGTTTAACCAGGAACAAGCACCAGCACTTGCCTCTGGGTAGCAAATTCACATGATACACTGAATCCATGGAAGATCTTCTTGTGTTTTAACATATTTACCATATCTTTTGCAACAAGAATTAGATTTCTGCAAGACTGGAGTCTTCGGTCCTTTGGTAGCAAATGTTAGATGAAGCTTTTCCTGCAGCTGGAGTATTTATGAGGTCTTTCTGCTTTGCAGTTTTTCTGTGTGAGATCATGGCTCGTACTTCAATAAAGTGTTCTAGCCACCTATTTTTTTGCAGTGACAGTGAGACTATAGTTATTTTTGAAATGCCAACTCTTCATCTTAAACAGAAAAATGTCCATTAGTGCTACAGTTTATTAGGGAAGACACTCAAATGATACTATCAAATAGGTCTTATTTCCAAAGCAAATCAGTTATAAAATAGACATGAAGTGTGATTAAGTATGTTGAAGTTCAAATTTCCTGTTAAAAAAACTAGATAAAAACCTGATCAAAGCAAGTGTATGAAGCTGTTACTGGCTCATGGTATAAAATTATTAAATTATATCAATAATATTTACTATGATATTAAAAACTATGTTTATTTCCACAAGTGCATTTTGAATATACATCCTAACTATTTTCAAATGTCAAATTCTTTTATATTGTTTCCAGCTCAGAAAATTTTGGAAATTTTTGTTATTGTTGATAAAACCTGACCGTGGAATTCATGTTTTGTTTGAATTTTATTTTGCTTATGTATAGAATCATAGAATCATTTTAGTAGGAAAAGTTATTTAAGGTTATCAGGTCCAACTATTAACCTAACATTATCAAGTCCGCCACTAAAACATGTCCCTAAGGAACACATCTGGGCGTCTTTAAATACCTCCATGGGGACTCAGCCACTTCCCTTAGCAGCTTGTTCCAATGACTGACAACCCTTTTGGTGGAGATTTTTTTCCTAATATCCAATCTAAGCCTTCCCTGGCAGAACTTGAGGCTGTTTTCCTATTGTCCTATTGCTTGTTACTTGGTAGAAGAGACCAACACACATATGGCTACAACCTCCTTTCGGTGGAGAGTGAGAAGGTCTCCCCTCAGCCTCTTTTTCTCCAGACTAAACACCCCCATTTCCCTCAGCTGCTCCTCTTAGGACTTGTTCTCTAAAAGCTTCACCAGCTTCACTGCGGGGCCCAAAACTGAACACAGTACTTGAGGTACAGCCTCACCAGTGCTGAGTCCAGAGGGATGATCACCTCCCTAGTCAGCACTGGTGAGGTCACACCTTCAATACTATGCTTGGTTTTGGGCCCCTCACTACAAGAAAGACCAGCAGCATCCTGGCCTGCATCAGAAATAGAGTGGCCACATGGGAACACTGCTGGCTTATACTCAGCTGGCTGTCAACTAATTCATGCAGACCCAGCTTTCCAGGCACTCTTCCCCAATCCTGTAGTGTTGCCTGGGGTTGTTGTGACCCAAGTGCAGGACCCAGCACTTGTTGAACCTCATACAATTGGCCTCAGCCCAGCAATCCAGCCTGTCCAGATCCCTCTGTAGACCCCTTCTATCCTTGAGGAGGTCAAGACTCCCACCCAAATTGATGTCATCTGCAAATTTACTTAGGGTGCTTTCCATACCCTTGTCCAGATCATTGATGAAGATACCGAAGCGGACTGGCCCCAGTACCTAGCCCTGGGGAACACCACATATGACCAGCTGGCAACTGGATTTAACTTCAGTGACCACAACTCTTTAGGCCTGGCCACCCATCCCTTTAAGCTTATGCTATTCTTCGCACATGATCTACTCATGTATTGTGCCTAAATTTTGTGTCTCCAGGACAACTTTTCTTTTGGTTGATATTATTTGTGAAAACATTAGCTAACAACAATTTTAAGATTAATAACTCTAAAAAGTAGAATCCTCCCATCCATATCAACACAGGCTTTCTCCAATTCCTTAATTATCTTAGAAATGTTGCCACAATTTCTAAGTCTCTATTTTAAGATAGCTTTATGGGCTTTGCACCGTATTTAGTGCATTACTGAAATATTTGATATATTTTATATCTTATTCTGGAATGCTTGGGTCTTAGCTCTCAACCCTGGATCACCTTTGCTCTTTAAAAGACACCTGCCACTTACCAAGTGCTTTATGACTTACCTTGATTGTACTCCTAAGCTGAAAAATTTGGCCTGTGATTATTTACCAAAGTTAAAATGTTACTGAGAGGAGAAAAGCAGCTTTTCTAGAAACTGTAAGTTCAACCTACCATATAATCATGTGTTTAGGGTTATGATAACAGATGCATAGTGTCTGTGAGTCACCCATATTTTTTATGTCAGATCCAAAATTATAGCTCTCTTTTGAGAATTTGTCCTCCAGAGTCCTGCCTCCAGAGGAAAAAGGTGAAAGAACAGCATCTGAAAATGCAATACCATGTGGAGAATATGACAGTTCATCTTTCCTGTCTTGGAATTAGAGTTTAATTACAATCAAAGAACCCTTCAACCGAAATTGCAATTGCAGATTTTAAAGCCACATCTGATGCTTCATGTCTTGCAAGTAGTTTCGTAGAATGATTTGCATCAGTTTATCCTCGGTTTGGTTATAATACTTCTCTAAGAAAAGTCTCCATCTGAGGTGATGGCAGTGTTTTTGAAATCCCCAGGGGCTTTACTAGTTTAAATTTGTTTCTCCTTCTGTTTTCAGATATGATATTGTCCCACAGCTGTGCAAGCCTGATATCAAAAGTCAGCTTTCTTCTTTTCTCAGTCAACCCCAGCTGTAAAAGTCTGGAACTGTAGCTTCAATTGTTATAGCAAATGGTGCAGTTTATCTAGACAAGCAGGTCACAAAGTACATGCACTCTGTCTATAAGAGACCTGCATGATTCTTCTTTGGACAAAATGCTAGTGGGGTGTGCCAATAATTGATTACTTGTATTACACTGATATTGCTCTTCCCCTTCATCAATATCATATAGCTTTAGGGTTTTGTGATGAGGGTGTTAGCTAGAAAACATTGTATTTTAAGTATTTGGCCAGCTGTATTGCTCCAAATACCATTTTGTGGGAATTGGAATGAGTGGTTTTGCCTCAGACAATCTGTCATGCAAGATAACAGAACCTGCAGGGGCAGGGCAATGTTTTGTGGACTGGTTCTTGCCTCACAGGGGCCTTGCTCCTGCAAACATCTGCAGGGCGTGGGACTAGGGCATCCGTCCTCCAAAGGCTGGAAGAACATGTAGACTTTTGATCTCAAGCAGCCACCGTGACAAACTGGATATTATGCTTAGGTGGGGTCCTCATCCAATAAACCATCTGGACCCTCTCCCTGCAAGGGCAGCCCCTCAGTCAGTACCCACCCTGATAAACAGGATAACATCCTTATCCGATAAGTGTGACAGCAGTGACAGCCAAGCAGGGCCCTGTGGAGGCAGAGCGCCTTTGCTTAAGTCCTGTGTGAGGCCACTGAATGGGATCACTGCTTCACCTGCCCAGTTGGGGGGTCAAATGACCACTTGGGACCCCCATTCCCCACCAACTAATTTCCAGAACACTAGAACTCATCACTGAGTCTGCGCAAGATATACTAGGCCTCCCCAGAGGGGTGGGGCCAGGTAGCATAAAAGATGCAGATTCGGGACATCTGGTGCACTCCTGCCATCCAAAGACCACGACTTCATGGTTATGGGTGCTGGATCCTTGGGTGGTGATATCTTCTTATTCTCTCTCAATTTCTCTCTGTGTTTCTCTTTCTAACCTTCATAGCACATCATAGTAACAGCATTTTCATTTTTGCTAAGTTCTACAAATTGTAATCTGTTGCTCCGAATAGGTAGCGTGGTATGGTTTTGGTTGCAACTTTATAATTGTACTGGCTTTTAAGTAAAGGTGTGCTTTGCTTGGACCTCCTGGGTAACTGTAGTAAGCTCATCTCACTAATGTGGTTGTTAAAAGAGACTAGGTAAGAGAGGGTTAACCTGGGCCTTGGGGGCAGGTAGAAAAGGGGATGGGATGGGGCAGGCAGGTCTGAACCTCTCTGGTTTGCCTACCTGGTGGGAGGTGACACCAGCTGGAACCATTTCAGCTCTGGATTTGGGGTCTTAACCCAAATTAGGTACAGCAGGAATTAGGTACAGACAAATAACTTTCTGTATAATATAAAAAAGACTCTAAACCAGAGAAGGCTAGAGAACAGGAGAGAAAGCATCAGCAAGCTCAGGTAGAATTAAAAATAAAAAGCAGAATAGTAACTATAGCAAGCTGGTTTCATGCAGCAATTAAAATACAGATGAATTCAGATTTTCACCCTCAGATACAAGGGAAAAGCAAATTTTTGCTTGCATGTATTGCAAAATGAATTGTAACTAATTTCACCCAGCTAATTTGAGGATCCTTCTTCCTGGAGTTAGGGAAGAGAAATCCAGACCTAAATGTTTCATTGTTTCCACTGTGCCTTTGATTTCATCTGAATGTGTACTTGCATAACAACATTGATAGAGAGGTGTTCTGGTTATATGAAGGGCATTGTATTCCTATAGTGAAATATAAACCAAGCATCAGCTTTGTTTTTTCATCAACTTCAAAAATGGTCTAATACTTAATTATTTTCCTAGGGCTTGATGAGTAATAACCGATGTGTACTTATCTAACACTTCTGGATCCTCACAAAGAAAGCATAAATGAAGGTTAGTCCCTGAGCCACATTTAAATTTCCTCTGTTGTTTAACAATTTGAAAGCTTTTTATAAATATTATCAGTTGAATACTCAGAACATGGGAGATTATAGCTTGTTTGTCTGAAGACTATTCCAAGGGAGAGCTCATTTGCCCAGCATCTTGTCATATTCTCTCCATGATGGGAAGATATTGAGATAGCTCATAGAGAAGATAGAACTTTGCTGCTCATCACATAGAGTTTTCATAGCAGGTGTGCTTAGTGGTCCACCTGGTGAATTCTAAAGTCAAATTAATATGTTTTCTTGGTCTCTTCTTTCAGTAAACATCCAAAAGGATTAATTTCCTGAAGTTAACCGTAAATGACTCCAAGCAGAAACATAGTATGATTTAGAGGCTCCAATTTTAAGAGTGCTTTAGCAGCTTCAAGCTGATCACATCCTGTCACAACTGCTTGTATACCAGTACACAACAAATCTAAATGCTGTCCTATTTCTTCTCCCACGTGTTGATGTGAATACCTTTTTTACAGCAATTATCCTTTATCCAAAGCAACACATTTGAATGCCCTTACTATACACTGAATGCTGCCAGAGAAAATACATCAGGATGAATACTTAAATTATTGTAGGAAATGATGGAATAAAGAGTTTGAATTAAAGCCATCACACAATTCTGATTTTTGAAAATTTTTTATTTTATTTTCTTGCAGACTCTGTGTTCAATTTACAACAGTTCAGGCTGTTAGTAAGCAGCATTACATCAGAGGGGTCAGCACACAAAGGTGATCTCTATATGCCATGGAATTTTGAGAATACCTTTTGAAGATTTGATGCAGCAGCAGCAGTTCTGAGTGAGGTTTCTTAACCAAACACAGAAAATCCAACCAGAAGGTGCCTCTGTTTAAGCAAGTGACTTGACTGAATTTGGCATGCAGGACCAGGAGACAGCAATGTCATGAAACTGTACAGGGAGGTTTCCTCCAAGAAATGCCATAAAGACAGCTTTTAGAAAACTATATTGACTTTTTCAACTGTGTTGAAAATAAGATATGTGAATGCATTGCTTTTTCTCTGATGCTTCAAAAACACAATTTTCAACCTCTTGACTGTAACAAACCTGCAATCATTTTGCTTCTTATCAGGTCTAGTTCTCTTGTCAGATGTCCTTTAAAAAGGCTATTTGGCAGATGTGTGAAACAACATGTAAAAAAAAAATCTTAAAGGTTTCAGGATAGTTTCAAATAGCTATGTAAGCTCCTGATGAAATGGGCAATTGCGAACATTTTGAGGCACATTGTACATTCTGTTGTATCACCTCTGCCTTTCTATGTGTTAAACTAGACCTTCAAAGAAAGATTCAGGTGTGTCTTTTACTATTGCCTGGTCTTACAAGAGAAGTTTTCAGCAGCAAGTCTGAACCCACTTCCATAGCAGATTTCAGACCGGAAATCTGGCAAAAATAGGTTCCTGATGCTTCGTATGCTTTAAGAGACATTAACTTTACAGAAATACTAAGCATGTCCATTAAACTGTTCTGAGCAATTGCCCTCCTGGTAAGTCATCCATTCTGCCATTTATTGTATTACCAATGTGCCAAAAATCAGCTCAGGCAGAAGTTTACAACTCGTAGAAACTGGGCCTCACAAATCGATACGAGCTGTGGAAACCAAGTACATCAATTTCAGAAAGGCAACCATCATTACAATTTATTTATTCCTTTTACCAAATCAATAAATGAAGTCTTTTGCGTATTTGAACTATTCTTAATGCTTTATACTGTACTGTCTTGTAGATAACAAGATTTACTGAAGATCCACATAAAAAAAAAAAAAGAGTACTTGTTTACACCAAAGAATGTGACTTCTGGAGAGGTTTAGAAATTTCAGGAGAGAAAAGTCACAATGATAGCACATTAGATCACAATAGATATTATGCACTAACTGAAAGGTCTTTTTGTGGTCAAATAGTTAAATGTAATTTGCAGGAATATGCTTTAATACTTAAAATATGTACATTGTTTTATAGTTGCTTTTAACTGATTAAAAATGCCCATCAATAACTATGCAAATATGATAGTTTACAAAAGTGTAATTTATTTCTTATAATTCAGTATCACAAAGATGAGAATTGTATTCAGAGTTTTAAATAAACATTCTTTTTGTCAGCAGAATGGAAAAGTCCAAAGTGTAAGGTTCAAAGCACACAGAGTTTCATGAGATAATGCTGTCTAGTAATGTAATTTTTGTCAATTCTGCCAGACCAAGTTAACAAATTAGAAAATCTCTGTGCAATATAAAATTCTTTACCCCTGTCAATAGTTATTACTGTAATTCTGTTTATACTTTCTCCTGGCTTTTGAGCCTCTCACTTTGGTGTGCTGCTTTTGCCATCTTGAGATTCAGTCAATAAGTTCCCAGTGAGCATTGCTATCCTGTTAATGTATTTAATTATCAGATAGTTGTTATTTCCTTCTCTAAAAAGGATGGCTTACAAGAGTACATTTATTCTCTGAGTGTATAGATTTTGGATTTTAGTGTATTACACAATACTTTTAGAGGAAGTATTCATATAATTTTGAGCAGTTAAAATTTTACACTGCTTTTGCACATGTTCTCTATTAAGAGCAGGCATCTGTTTTGGCTCATGGATACTCAGTCCTCTAGTTCTGCTGCCTATATAGCAAGCAAAGAAAAGAGCAAGTCTATGTAGGTGTCAAAATCAGTTCTTACCACATGAGACTTCTGCATTCCCAGGCAATGTATGCTGGGTTCTGGCACTAGCAGAAGGCAAAGTGAAGGTTTTATCCTGTAATGTGACTCTGGCCTCTCCAGGAACAATGTGCTATAGCTCCAGAGCAAGGACTCATCTATTCCCATTTTATTTTGTCTTGCAAGAGTGCAAGGGATTCTTGTTCTGAAAGTCACAGAGACTGCGGTGCACTGCCTTCTCCTTACTCTGTCTCTTCTGCTCAAACACCATTGACTGGCCAGGACTCTTCTGTCAAGCAGGTAAATAATGCTGCCAGACCAGAAGCCCAGAGGTTTGAATGTAATTCCATTTCAGCTAACTGTGAGGACCATTGCTGTATTTTGAATGAGTATGTGTTTGATTTTTAGTAAAACAAATGAGGACAACTAGTCAGTAGAGAAATTATGAAGTGTTTATGGTTTCCCAATCACTGGTAATTAATTGTAAGTCAAGAATACTGATTTTCTAAAGGGTGTGCTCTGCTCAGTCATGATTAAAATCAGGAAAGTTTGTTAGTTTGCCTTCTGCAGAAAGAAGTTGATTTCACAAAGGTCCTTTCTGGTCTTTCAGAGTAGGAACACCTTTTTGTTATCATTAAAAGCGGAACAATTTCTGCTTCATAACAAAGTGATTTTTTATAATGTTAATTACTTTGGCTTAGTGTCAAAGTAATAAACTCCACCACTTTCAAACTTATAACTGCTTCTCCATTTGTAACAATTTGTAACAATAGTAATGTCATCCAGGATTTTTATTTTTGGCTCTCCTGCAAACATCCTATGTGTCGGTGACTCCATTAACCATAATTCAAATGGTTTCAATCAGCTTGATAAAGACAACATTAATTTTTTATGTAGTGCCAATTTTTTAAAAATCAGGCTGCTATATGGCATTAAGTAAAATGCTTTTCAGAGATGTGAACATATTATGTCAACACAATTACATCTATCAGAGAGATTGAAATCTTGTCGGGAATCCTGCCTTCTAGCAGATTCACATCTTTCAGCTTTAGTGAGGAGGAAAAAAAATCAAGATAGCATTTCAGTTAAATGCTTGAAGTCAACCGAAGGATTAACCTGTTTTCCAAAAGGTATACCTACCATTTGCATACCTATATCCATGGCATGTTCATTTTCAGGGCCTGAGACCTTTTTTATGCTGCTCATTAACTGACAGATGAACTAGAAGTTAGGTTTGATTTCACATGCTTTAATTGTATCACAGCTGTAAGACCATCCAACTTGCTAGTTGAGGCAGGGAAATGGTGCAGACTCTCATTAATACCTGTCAGAAGTTTTAATTTACTAAAAGAAGTCCTGATACAGAAACAGTCTGCTGGATTCTCAGAGTTACAGAGTATTTGTCCAAAATCTTTCCAAGCTGATTGAAACATGTCCATTTCAAAACTACTAACTTTTCTGACTCTGTGAGCACTTTCTATTTTGATAAAGGGAGACAGTATAATACGAAAGATTTGTGTTCAGATAGTATTCTAGAGCAGCAGTTTGGCTTTTGCAAGTTGTCAGAGCTTAATTGACTTCAGCAGCATTATTCCAGTTTACACTTGTCTGCATATTTGGCTCTGACTGCACTTTTTTTTTATTCCCGCCCCAATCATCTAAACCCTTCATCTAAAAGATTTCCCCCCGCCTCAAACTGCAGGTGTGCTACTGCAGGCATTACAAACATTCAACTGTTTGCTTCCTTGCACTGAATCCTAATCTCTGAGAGCAGTTCACAGCATCTTGTAGTATTCTGTGTGTAACGTGGAGATACTCTGCTGCATTTTGTTTAGGGCAATGTCTGAATTTTACAGGTATTTCTTTGCTTATTATTACACAAACATACAAATATCCAGGTTGAGTGTATGCATTTGTCTGGGGTATTCAGAACAAAAGTAATTGTATCTACTAAACATTCTGATTCTGCGAGTGCTTGGAAGATACAGAGATTTTCCGTCCTCGTTTAGTTAACATTCACCACAGTCTACATATTTTCCCTTTAGCATTGCTTATGCAGCACACCCAGAAAGGCAGATAGATCCTTGCCGTCTGCTTCTCCATACCACAAAAGCTACTGATTAAAACAAAAAAACCAGCTATATTCTCTTCTTAAGGGACTTTATTCTCTAGATTTCAAACGGAATGAAAAAAGTAACAAGAACACCTCTACAAAACAGAGAGATACAAGACTCACCACAATCCCCTTCCATCTCAGGAGCTACCATGTGGTAAACTCTTTCTTCCCTAAGCCTAAACACCATATCAGCCAAAGACTGAAATATTCTTATGTGCTTATCTCACAAGTAAAATTAGTTGCCTATTTGAACATTAATGGAGAAGAAGTTATTAACTCCTGTGTAGTTAAAGTTAGAATGAAGTCTAGGTAACCCTCAAAGCAGGAGAACAAGTGCAGGATGTCAAAGACTGTGAATACCTATTTGTTGTTTACGAGCTAGTGAGAACTGGAGGAGCTCAGCTCCTCTGAAAACCAGATCCTATTTGCAGAGGGCATGAATCCTTCTGCCATATTTCCTCACTAGGGAGATGGTGAGTTCAGACAGTCCTGCTTGTTTAATGCCAGTCCATCCACCATCCCAATTGGAGTTGACAAATAGAGTGACAGTTTCCTAGCAGACACTTGTCGAAGTTTTTTTTAAGAATGTCCGGTGATGACAAGTCCAGTTTTCCAGACAGTCTTTTCCAGTTTTTCATTATCCTGAATGAGAAAGCGTTTTCTCCTTTGCAGCAATTTAAATTCATTACTCCTTGTCCTCTCTTCACTGGACATGAATAACAGTTTGCTGTCTTCATTTTCATTGCAATCTTTAACAAGTTAGAAGGCCATTAAGTTTTCTCACCATTGTCCTCTCCATGCACAACTAGCCCAAAACAATCAGGATTTCTTTTGTATACCTTATATACAAGCCTTCTCTTTATACAATACAACATTTTTGCAATAGCCTGTTTGCCAGTATGGTGTCAGCAGGCAAACAAAGTCAAGTCCATGGAATTACTGGGAGAAATCTTGCTAATTGCCTTTTAATGATCACACATGTTAAACCCCATAGCTAAACATTTAGGCATTCCCAACAGATTGCTACTGGGCATTCTTATTTTTGTCACCTGGAAAAGGACATGAACAATGGGGTTAAATTTGCAAAAGTAGCAAGTTATTCATGTTAGTAAAAGCAACAGCTAACTGAGGAATGATGAAAAGAACAGGTTTGAGTGACCAGACAACAGAATGTCAGAATTCAGTGTAGATAAATTGAAGAATATAGGAAAAAGCTGTGTGAACGTCTCCTAATGGGCTCCAAATTGGTGTTACCACTTGGTGAGAAGGTTGGGGTTTGGCAAGATCAAGTTCAGGGAAGGTAAAGAAGGATCAAAGACATGAAATGGCTTCTGTAAAAGGAATAATTGTGTAAATTTAGAATTTTGTGACTGTAAAAGACAGTTGGATAGGATAGGAGCCACGAAATCACAGTGAGCTTGAGAAATAGATGGGGAATGTTCCCTGTCTCTTTAGACAAAAGAAGTAGGAACATTGAATGAAAATAATGGAAGCCATGATCTAATCAGACAGGAGGAAGCAGTTCATTGGGTAGTTGATTGTAAACTTGTGAACACCCTTGTCGAGGATCATGTGGCTTCTGCATTCAAATGAATTTATCTTGGGCTCAGAGAGCCACCGGACAGTTTCATGGAAGAGAGCTTCACTGAGGGTAACTAAATATGCAGAAAAGCATATACAACCTAGGAATACACTGAAGAGAAGATGGAATGTAGCAAGTCAGGGTAAAGCATCCTTGTGCTTAATTTTGGTGCTAGTGTTTTGGGGAGACAGAATATTAGGCCACATGGACCTTTGATGTTTCCCTATACTACCTTTCTTCCTAGAGCCAGAGCAGTGCACTGTTTTTTTGTCACGTCCAACCAGTATTTCTTCTTCAGAGATGAATATGAAATTCTGGACTTGACAGGCAACTTTCTCATTGATGTCAATAGATGAGAACTTCATTCCACAAGCCTCAGCCACAATACATTTTCGTGGAACCAAGCACTGGATCAGAGAAGCCTGCCAGGATGCTGAAATTTCTGAGAAGATAGCGCAAGCTTCAAGGTAGAGCACAATGCTAAACAGATTATTCCAAATGCAGAGAAAAAATGTACAGGATGGCAACTGTTACAAAAAAGGACTTAACTAGAGTAATATTTTGATTTATTGTATTTAAAATTTGAGGTTTTATGCTTTCTCTGAAGAGCCCAGAAACATTCTTCTAGAAAGAAGTTTTCTGAAAATAAAATTGCTGTGACCATCCTATGGCAATATCATCTTATTCCCGTTTTGAATTCAGAAAATTGAAAGAGATTCACAAGACACTAGCCAAAAGTGAAAACTTTAGGGCAGAAAATGGTGGTTGATTATGGAAATGGTTTTTAGAGGATTGACACTGCTGCTCTGTTAATGGTTTTATTGTAGGAGATAGATATGATGTTACATATAGAGAAACCGAATTAGAAATTTAACTTTATTTTGCTCTAACAGTCCTTTCTCTGTTCCTGAGGTGTAACAGCCTCATATGTTTGTTCTGATTCTGACATTGATCACTGCAGTTTCAGCTACAATCTCCTGCAGAGCTGTAACCAAGTTTCCCTCCAAGGGAGGAACAAAATTTGTGTATAACTGTATGGCACAAGTGCTGATTCACCCTTCCTGTGAGTATAATACTGGAGACCAAAGACTGTGTGAAGTGTCACAAATTGTGCTAAATACAAGAAAGTGCTGGCTTACTTAACGACAATTTAGATGCCTTGTAAAAGTTTAAAGCTTTATGGAACCATAATGATATCACAATAGTTCCCAGTCAGGGCTTGGACTGAGTACTGGAATGCTCGGAGTAGGACTTTATAATTTTCCATTTCAACCTCTCCACAGGACATAATAAACATGTAGTGAGACATGGAAAGTAAGGTGCTGTTGTTATTTACTGCATGTTCTATAACAACGTTTAATAATCCACTCAAGGGGCAGAGCTTGGTGTATGAAAAGCAGTGTAAATGCAATTATCAGGAAACTTGATTATTTGGGAAACAGTGAGTATATTCCAATAAAAAATTATAATAAATTATTCTCTATTTGTGTCTGGAAATTTAGTTGTCCTTTTAAAATAAGAGAGTAGCATCAATTAAGAAAAAAAAGTTTGCAAATTGCTGAACAGTTTTGAAGGGAATGGAAATACTGCTAAAAAGAAAAGCTATCTTCCAATGGCTTAGCAATACACTTGTTATGAGGCTTCAGAATTCTGCTTCCCAATATAGAGAGCCATCTGCTTTCCTTTACATTTGCTATGGCTTTCAGTTCCTCACAGAGATTCTCATTCCAGATTTTAGTTTTTGACAAAGTGACAACACATAATGTTGGCTTGTGTGAATGCGCATTCTGATGAACGTGATTCCAGGTCGCAGTGCACAAAGCCAACTACTTTTATGAGATCTGTCAAACCTAAAACACTCTTTCTGTTGACTTCAGTATGGGTTTGTGGGAAAATAACAGAAGATTGGCAAGGAGGATTGTAAACACGCTCAAGTGACTTGCAGCTGAGGTGTCGAAAAGCACAAATATTGTACTAATTGTTTGGCTTTGTGTATTGGATAAGTAGAACATCTGTGTTTAGATAAACAGGACTGTGACAGACTTAGAAGCACCCAACTGAACATGCTTGAGATTCCTGCCCTTCTGTGAGAGAGATCAAAGCAACTGATAAATTTTGCCTGCATGAAACCTGAAATATAGGTGAGAAGAGCAGGTTTGGTGAGAGCAGGTTCAGTGATCCTCCTACATGGATGGAGCTCCGTGGTGCTCGTGTCCCCAGCTGTGTGCCTCTGGGTGCTGCTTTGGGGGTCCCCTGGTTGGCACGGTAATGAAAATAAATTTACTCTTTGCATCTTATCTGTGGCTTTAGTTCTGTGGTTCTCCCCATGTCCTGTCTGTGCTGACTTACACATAGGTGATTTGGTGTCTAATACAGCATACTAAAGTATATTTTCAATACAGGTATGCTTAGTATATAAGTGTTACGAAGCAATGTGATGCATGATTCTCTGACTGCTAAACAACCAAAATGATGCTCCTTTCCTGTGATGTGTTTTATACCTGGGGTGACACAGACTGTGGGTTCCTTGTTTTTTGGTTTTTTTTTCCAATACTGCAGATACCTCTTGGTTTAATGTTCATGACATGTCTGGTGGGCTTCTATCATACATTTGCCAAGCAAGGACTTTGCTATAGTGGTGTGTCAGCTGTCTACAGGGAGAGCAAAGGCCCACCGTCCTCTGTTGGGAAACAGGTTAGAAACAGCTCTAATGGTATTGGGGCAGAAAAGAACCTTGCAGACATGGCCATACCATTGAACTGGGGAAGTGCATGTCACACCAGTACAGGAATAATGGCAAAAGGAGCAGCCCCTATTTCCTTATTGAACCTCTTGTTAATGATCTCCAGAAATCACCTTTCATTCATCTTCTTTTACAACTTCACCTTATCTCTTCACAATATATCAATTCACAACAGCTGCTTGTGGAAGTTACCAGTCTACTCAGTTTATTTAGAAGAAGGCTGAAGCCTTAATTAGTGTGTGAGAAGCAGTCTGTAGGTAGCTCTTCAATAGAGCAGACAAAGGTATAACAAAATCCAAGATTTACAGGCTGAAACTGGATGATTTCAGGCAAGAAATAAAGTATGGGTTTTAGTTGTTTATTTATTTTAACCAATGAGAAAAGTACCTCCCAGAACAAATTATGTAAGTAAAATTATTTCTTTTAGTCTTTAAGTTGTTAGCTTTGATACTTACATTAGGTAGTTACACAGAATAAGTGTCTTCTCCTTGGATTTAATTGTAGATTGTGTTTTGTAACGTATTTAAAATACATTATTGCAAAATTTAAAGTCTGTAAGTCTGTCAGAATTTCATATCAGTTCTAAATTCTTCATATTTAAACTTGCCAGCATATTCTGCATACCTCAGCTATTTGTTTTTCGATATTAATTTTAAAAGTGTACACACAGCTGTGAAGTAGAAGTACTGGTAAGCATGCTCTGGGCTATGGATAAATAAGATAGGGGAGTTGAACACAGTTCTCAGAGTAAATGCGTATTTCAGAGGGTGAAGTAGCTTTGGTTAGATAATGGTGACCGGAGGAACACTGTAAGAGACAGGGCATTACATAGGTAAAGATGAAGAGGCAGTGAGAGGTAATGCCACAAAGCCTTGGTGACTTGAGAGCATGTAGCTCAAGTGGGGACATGTAGCATGGGGGCGGAGCATGACTTGTCCTACAGCTATGGTTACCAAAGCAGTGGGAGTGGCTCAAGTAGTTCTGATGAACTATATGAATACTATATGAACTATATGAATAGTTTCATTCACTTTTTTCCAGCAGCAGAGCACGTCACTGCCCCTCCATCAGTCACAGAACTATTGTGCTTTCTGCACACATCTGCTTCTGACAGATTCTTGCTCACATAAACTACCCTGATAGGAATCTTGAGCCTTGGCACTGTGCTAACTGGCTGCTAATTAAAATGATGCATCGTCCTTCCTTCTTTTTTGTTTTACTTATGCAAAATTTAACTCCTGTTGGAGTCTGTAATGGAACATCCCACAGTAGGAGGTTATACAGATGATTTGGAGGAGATAACCCCATGGAGCTGGCTTGTCTGCCTTGTACATAGGCATCTACCAGATGGCCATACTTCAGTATATCAAGTTATATCTAGATATCTAAGTGTATTATGTTATATCATTCATGTATATCACAAGGTATATCAACATGGTAAAGCATCTAGATATATCATGCTGTAGATGTATTTTAGTCTTTAATCTGAATGTTCTGAAATAAACTCCTTTCAGAGCAGTGATATTGGAAAAGATTAATGGCCTGGCAATTCCTAAATTCTCCCTTTTAAAATTCTTTTGTAATAAATGTTTTCTGTCAGACATTCACGGATGTTATTTTTTCGACCTATTAAAATGCACACTCTGGTGTCCCATTGTATAATAAGTTCACTGATCTTCTATGAAAATTGTATTTGAATGCAAAATATTTTCTGTTTCATAGCTGTGAAGAGCTGCATATTCTTTACCATAGTGTAGCAGAGTCTTACGGCCTGCCACCCCTAGAACTAAGTGATGAGACTCACAAGATTCCTTCTTCCCCAAAGTCATTTTTCCAAACTGATGTGCAGGCTCTAAAAGAAATGTTATAGCCGGTAGGGTTAAAACGTTATGAGCTTCATAAAATACACTTTTTGTAAGAGACATAAGGTTATGCAGATCTGTGTCTGTGTATCTCATCTGCTACTGTTCCTTCCTACCTTCATATACTCTGTTCTATGCGGGAATAGAAATCTCCAGGTGGGGTCTCCAATGTGTATTAAGGTAGGGACAAGCAATTGAAGACATACTGAGGGTATAAAGTGATGGCTGATGAATTTAGGGTCACATTTATACTCAACCTGAGGTAGCTAACAGAAAATAATGGCAATGACACCTATATTTTGTCCGGTGCTTTTTGAGTACAAGGCACTTTACCAAGATGGTTAGAAAAGCTATAACAGAAACTGCAGCTACTCTGCCTCAGTAATTTTTCCACCCAGGAAACGACTAACAGTGCAGTTCTGTGCCATGAACTAATCCTGTCCTTTGAGGTCACTCTTGGTAGGGAACTTGCTGCATTTCATCTGGAAGAAAATTCCAGGTGGGAGAAAATAGTAAGATATGAAAGAAGGGAGAACCGAAGTAACGGATTCAAGTAGATTTTTCAGGGCAGACTGGCTTAGTGTCACATACATGAGGGTTTAAGAAAATACCATACACAGATGCCATGGTGAAATTGTGCAGGTGATGGGAAAAGTGTTATTCTGCTGTGGAAAGTGAATGCATGATTGGGGTATTTCAGAAGGAGGTGCTTTTCCCAAAGCACAGTAGATATTGGCTTTGTGTAGTTGGTTCTTGGTTACTTCGGAAATTGAGATATGGTTGGAGCGGAGATGGGACCTAATTTACCAGAACTTCCCGGGAAGAAGATGTATCATTTTTCCCAAAGCATCTACTTCTTCCTGGTCAGCTGGGGACATCTAAGTTGTTATTTTGGTCTGGTGACCTTTAATTGTCCTGACCAATAATTGCAGACATGGGATTAGCATCCCACTTGAGACCACTGCAGTCCAAAGACAGGAAATAAATTTCTAATGAATAATGCATAAGTAAATACAATGTGCATTTCCAAGCCAGTGAAATTTCTCTTTTTTTTTTTTTTTTTCCCAAATGTCACAATTTTCAAGTACTAGCACTGCAGACACTTAGAAAAAGAACACTCCATGCTGTGGAATATTTTCACCAAGAGAAAGTTTTCATACCAAAGTGAAAGACGAACCATTTCACAAGCTGAATTTTTCTTGGTGTTATTTATTGGGTTTTTTATTATAAATTCTGATCTTATTTTTTAGAAAAAGCTCTCCACTGCTTTTCTCCTAGAAAAAAACAAACCACAAGTTTAAGACATATTTGCATATGTCCTCTGTGATATCTTTATTCCTGGATGAGTTGACATAAGATTTCTTCTTGCATGTTTTGCATTGTCATTCATTTCTTCCAACAGTGTCAGAGGTAGCACACATTCACTGGCTCTTCCTGTCTTTCTGAGACTTCCAGTGATGACAAAATCTCATCATATGTGGTCATTTTATTTCCTTAACAGTTTTTGCTTCCAAATATTTAATTTATGTCGGTTTTGGTTTGTTTTGTTTTTCTCTTCGTTATTTCAAGTTGAGTGTGAAGAACAGTAATCTTTCCTTTTACCCTGGTGTGCCACAGGACATAGTCAGCAGTGCCTGTACAGTAGGTTGAGGGAGGAAGGGCATGTACACAATGCTTAGCATCCTTCCCCCTGGTCAGGAAAATCCTCTTCCAGTACACACTGTATTGTGTATCCTGTGGGAATTTTCAGACAGAGTTTGGTCTCCACAGGCCTCTGTTTCAAGTTTATCTTCAGGTGCCTTCACTGTTGCACAGAGGTTTCCACAAAGCAGCAGTTCATTTTATGGAACAGGATCAAAGGGAGCAAAGGGAGAGGAAGGGACTTTCTAGGACTTACCCCTCCTCTGCAGAATAGGAAGCTGCTGCAGTGAGTGCTTTGGTCAATGAAGCATTGAATTTGCTATCTCCCTGGGCTCGGATCATTAGCTGTGGTGCTATTATAGGTGTTCAGGTTAATCTAGGCCTGTTTCACTTCTCTGGGGATTTGAAACATGGGAGGAATGCCCCATCTCTCAATAACCTCCTTAGCGGTCACCTTCCTTGGAGCACTGGGGGCTGTTTTCCTTACTCCATGTGTAACTGCTGTTACTAGGAGGACAGAGAGTCTTGGTCACGGTCAGATAAGGAGTCCTTTGCACAGCAGAGATTTCGGAAGGTGCTCAGCAGAGCTTGCCAGCTTGTAAAATCATGCACAATTTTGTGTATAGAATAGCTACTGAGCATGATTGATTAGATTTTTTTTTCAGTTGTATCCAGAAGAAAAATGAGGACTGGAGGGTAAGATGTGGTGATTAAGATAACAGATAACGGATGTGTTAGATAACACATCTAACATAGGATAACAGTTCAGGGGAAAAGATTTGCAGAGGAGGAAAGCTGCAAAACTGAAGAACAGTAAAGTGTGTATCCATATCAGGCATAATTTCCTGGGAAGGAGGAATGTGAAGCTTCCATTTTACTAGCAATAATAACAACATTTCCTAAGTCCAGCTATAAAACCACTTCAAATGATGAGTTTCAAAAATGGGTATATCTTGTCCAACATAGCCATGCCCTGTCATTTGCAGAGGGTATATTATATAATGTGATCTAAATCTATAGTGAATGATTTCAAACACTGCTGGAAGCAACTGTTTTTTGGAAAAAATAAACCACTCTGAGCATTTGATGAGGACTGGCTGGTTTTTGATCATAAGAAGCGGTCAAGCCAATCTTGAAACCAAACAATCTTGAAAACCAGTAGGGATGAGTCTGCTGTCACCTGGTTGTTGGAATTGACCACTACTGAAACAAAATAGCATTTGTTTTTCACAAATCAATTCTGAAACAATTAGTAAACACACAGAGAAAATGGTATTAAGTATAGTAAGTTGTAAAAGTTCCTCAACTATGAAGTAAGCCCAGAGTGGAAATTTCAGCCTGCTTTTTCCTATCAGGTAAAAACCCCACTGTTTGCATTTGGGAAAGTTAATTCCCCCAGGACAAATGCTATCACTATTGTGGAAGGCAGAGATACATCTACTGACTGTACATTATTGAACACAGGAGTTTGTGAAGACCTACAGCCAGAAGAAGTGTGTGACACTCAAAATGACCTTCCACCACCATGTGTATTGGTTGTAGAAGAGCAACTAACTTTGGATTCGGGAACCTCTTAATTTTTCTTGTAAAATATATACTCTCTTCATTGTCTCCTTTTTACAAAAGGAAATCATGACATATGTTTTTCTTCAGGTTCATAATTATGGTGTGGTAAATTCAGAAACAGCTGCAGTGAGAGGGTCTCAAAATGGGTATGTGTAACCTGGTGGGCCAGAAATGTCAACATCAACATGTAAACTTGTGGTAACCGTGGAAATTTGAAGTGAATCATACCAGACAAAGTAAAACCTAGGGTCTTAACATATGTAAAATGGCAGGGCATGTCATTATGTAAAGGAGAGTAAGCAGGAATTAATTTTCTGTTTATGGATTGTACATGAACATATTGTTGGCCTCAATTTCAATACAAAATGAGATGCTGAAAATTGGGCTCTACCCAGAGGCAGCTAATAATTGGTTTCTGATGCATGTTTGAGATTATTAGCAATATCCCAAACTTTTTCTCTGCAATCCCTAATTAAAAATACACTTCTTAGTATAAAAATTTAGTACCTTTGCAGCCTATATTATCATAGACTCATAGTCACTTTTTTGACTATTAATTTACTCCATTTTTTAGACCTAGAATAGCTAGAATGTTTGTGGCAGAAACACAGAAATAGATTCTCAGAGCAAATTCATTTAGTACTTCATGACAAGGCTACAAAGGAAATATCAGTCTTTCATATTCACCTTGATGGACTTTGTTTAGGCTCTTCAGGAACTTATTTCTGTAGGATTCATTCAGTTCTATAATTTGTGTTTCAGATTAATAATCAGATCCAGAGGGACAGAATTCACACATCACCCACAAAACATCTCATTCAGATGTTTCTAGAAGAAGTTGCTGCATAGCCTTTGGTTTCAGCTTCACTGTTAAAATTGAAGTCTTTTAAAATGTCATTACTTTCTGTGGCACTAAGAATTTTGCAGTTAGCAAAATGCCAGTGAGTAGGTATGTGAATTCCTCACATTCTTGCTTTCATGCCACTGATGTAGGCGAGTTCACTCTTCTTGTGTCAACTATGTTTTTTCTTTCAATTACCAAGATGCTTAACTAACAGCGTAAAATCCCCAAATTTAATATTTTTTCATGTGCCACATTGCCTCTCTTTTCTGTTAATTAATAAGGTTAAGCTAAATGTTTGTTGATGTATTGCAGCCATGGTATTTCATTCTGCCTTTTAGAGAAGTTTTCCCCAAATTAATTTATATTAATTTACATTAGCATAGCCTGCAAACTCATTTTGCACTAACAAACCAAATCCTTCCTGGAGACTGGAAAGCTGTATTTGATGAGCAGGTCAACAGCAACAGCTTGCTTTGGTCTGTCCATCTCCCTTTGCAGGTTCTGATTTTCAGCTGCTCACAGCTATATTTGCAGAAACCTTGACTCTTTTCACAAAGACTTTTCTTAGCCATGTAATGATTTTTTCAAATGTTTGTCATGTATTTGCCAGCCAAGTAGTTCTCTCAACTGTGTTTCTAACATGATGTTCAGAATTCATCCCTTTCACTGAGTTGCTGGCGAGTTAAGGAATTTAAACTACCCTTAATTAAGTGATTCCCAGGGACCTTTCATGAATGCATCTTGCTCTTTATTCCTGAAAATCAGTGATGTTCTCAATACTGGCAGACAGAGGCTGTCCTCTCTGCTGTCTACTCTGTTGTTTCCATCCACTTGTATCAGGGGTGGTTTTGTCTCTCATTTCATATAGAATCATAGAGTCACAGATTCTTTAAGGTTGGAAAAGACCTCTAAGATAATCAAGTCCAACTGTCTGTCCAATACCATCATGTCAACTAAGCTTCAGGGATGGTGACTCCACCACTGAAGCAGTGACCATCTTGCCCTTTTTCACTGAAGACCTAGAAAAGAGGAGTCCCAACATATTGCCAAGGCTACTAGGTGCAAGATGATTTCATGCAAATCATCTAACTGTAGGGCTATACAAGTGCTATATAAATTGTGGACAAAAGGTAATGATGCATATATTCCAGTTCAGAAACAAAATTATTTGTATTAAATATAACAGCTTTCATCCATTTTCCAATCTATTCAGATTGTTCTACTGTTGTATTATTTGATTATTCACTCTTAAACAGTAGATAGATGTGCTTTAAATAACAGGAAAAAAATCTGAATGGAATCAAATCAGTAAGGGACAGAGAAAGATCCATAATGGAACTGAATTATTTTAGTTAACATCTATCTTGCTCAGACAGTGTTATTGACAGAAGCAGGGCTGGAAAGTTAAAAGTGTAGTGTTTCAGCAAAACAGGATCCGTGGGATCCCAGGGATGTTACTGACATTCTTTTTCTCAGCAGGATCAGGGTTTGGCCCAGAAAGTGATGAGTTTTCATGTACCAGGTTCATAATTCTTCTCAAAAAATCCTTGGATTTTGGGGGGTTTTTTGCATGCTTGCTTACACACATCCTTCCCCACCCGCCCCCCAGCCCTCCCCCATCCCCACTTCCAGATTCTCTTCCAGAGGACTTGGAGAAACCCATCCTTGCCTCAGATGAGGGGCAGCTGTTCAACACCTTGGTAGCACCAAGGCTGGGAATTTATTGGTCCATCAAACAGCCCACCCTATACCTGCATGAGCTGCAAGGAGATTCCTGGCAGAACAGTGAGGTTTCAGGTTTGCCAGGAGGAGACAATCTTCTAGCAAGTCCTCTTTCTGGGCTGCTCAAGCAAGTAGTGGCTGGCAAGCTGTGAAGCTCAGGTTGTTGTGTGGCGGAGTACCACCTCATGTAGCATTTGGAATCTGGGATTCAGAGGAACTCTGTATGTGTAGAGCACGTAGTACAAGGGCACCGGAGTCCTGGCTGACAGTATGTTGTAAAAGTAACCTAATAATTTACCTATTAGGACTTCTTTTGCTTCCATTTTATCATATGCTCTCATCTTCAATTTACTTGATCGCATTAATTTTTGTTGTAAATATCTCTGTATTAGAGCAGAGGGTATTTTAGATATACATTTTTTTTCTTCCCTCTGTGGTATTACACTCTGATTTTAAAGTTCTTGGCATGAAACCAAAAGACAAAACAAAACTCAGAGGCATTATAATCCTAGTAAGGAAGACAAAGCTCTCTTCTTATGAAATCTCTGCGAACGAGCTGCTTTGGCCATATGGAGAAATTGT
The DNA here is from genome assembly GCA_013399135.1 of Heliornis fulica. Taxonomy (NCBI): domain Eukaryota; kingdom Metazoa; phylum Chordata; class Aves; order Gruiformes; family Heliornithidae; genus Heliornis; species Heliornis fulica. Next base: position 100,048 of record VXBZ01005257.1, on the reverse strand, counting down.
TGTTATTCCCCAGCACAGAAATAACAAGGTGTAATAGCTAACTGAAATGACAGATTCTTTCTATTTAGTCTTATAGAGATATTCCGCACTGATGATATCTCCCAGACTGTGCTATTAAAATGGAGCAGGAAATAAGAAAATGGAAGTGATAACAAACACTAGTGCTTGTAATAGAGAGCCCCTAATGTTTTGTGGAAATAGGTGTTGCTCCACTTGACTTCAGAGAGGGCTGTACTGTGTGGGTTGGTGGAAGGATGCCAGTGCACTGTATTATGAAGTTTATAAAGAAGCCTGTGACCTTTTAAAATTACTACAAAACCGCAGCGGATTAACAACATGCCTTAGAGTGGAAAAACTTTTTAATATTTTATGTACTTGACTTACACCAGAAAATAAATCATTTTTTCATGTTGCTATAGACTTTAACTTTGTTTTCTAGAAGTAACCCGCATCCAAGAGACTACACTCTAAATGGAAATATTGAGCAAAAACTAGAAAAATTTATTAAAGCTTCATGTGAACAGCCAAAGAGGGCATTGCTGACTTTCATTCTATTTGCTTTCCTGCAAAGATGATATTGTAGCAATAATAGATGTAAGGCAATAATGGATATAAGCCAAGTAGAAATAGTCGGAAAACCAAGGCAATCACAAATCTAATAGGTCTGAGGAAATTATGAGTCTGATTCTGACTTTTTCATATATCAATGGACAAAAAATCCAGAATGTCTCCTAAGCTACCAGTGGAGTCACCTGGGAGTGATTGGAAAAGCAGTCTTTGTACCTTGAAGGAAGAATGAAAGGCTAAAATATTGCATATGCTAGTTCAAATGTGAACAGAATAATGAATTATACTGAAAAAATGAAGAGTGTTACTCAAAATGAGCACATGTTATAAGCAATGGTTAAGGAATATTTGAAGGTTTTTTGAGGTGCTTCATGAGATGGGGAGCGCTACCAAATTAATCTGTTGCTTGTTTCTAATTTCTCTAGTTGTCACTGTGATGGGTAGAGGACTATTGTTCTTAGAAATTAACATTTCACAAATGCTCTTTATTTGACTGAGCTGGAAAACTCATTTGTGAAACAAGAGGGGTTCATCAGGGCTGATGCAAACAGATCAGATGTTTTCTGAATAGATGTTTCACAGTGTGAATACTGCATAGGCCTGGTAGGTTAGGAGAGGGACAATATACTCAGGGTCCTGGCCCCTTAGCTGTGCTGAATCTTTTAAAATATGATGGCGTGTTGCCAACTAAAGATTATCTTTGTTGTTTTGTAATTCCTATAAACAGCTTTAGTGATTGGTTAAATTACGTGGGCCATTTCAATCAAATCACAGCTGCTGTTTAATTTACAAAGCAGTTAGGATCATCCCCTCAACCCATGGGTTTTTGAGCAAAATAGGCACATGGGAATACTTTCCCTCCTCCAGGTAGCATTCAGTAAATATTGCTGAATTGCAGCTGTCAGACTGTAGATCAGTAACGTGCATTTAAGTATATCAGTTGATAGGGTTGTATATGTAAGACTAGCTGTCTGATTTCACAAGGCACCAACCTTTTTCTCTCAAGATGTTAAGACTAAAACGAGTGTGCCGCAGCTTTGCAGCTGCACTGTGCTCTGACAAGGCAATGACATTCGTGATTACCTGCTTCGCGTCCCTACTTTGATGTGTCGATTCACAGACAGTGCTGTAAGATGTAAGAGTCCAGCTGAGACTAGTTTTACATTGGAGTTTTCAAAAATGGATTAGTGGATAAAGATCGTATTTATTTCTTTCAAATACAGTTACTGTAGCTTTGTACCATCCACAGCTTTAATCCTTGTTGTGCAGCTCTGGCATCGTCTTTCAGCCAAATAAATGCCTGCTCTGTTGTGTAACAGTGCTAGAAATGTATGGACTGAGCATGAGGAGTTATCAGTTCCTGAGATCTGATATCGCATCTGGAACCCACTGGGCACTAAACCGTTGCGACCGATTCCACTCAGTTTGGCTGATTAATTGAGGTGAATATGTGAGGGCTGCACTTCCACGCTGTCTGGGGACCCACCATACCCGGAGTGCTGAAGGTGTAACAGTGTAACATGGGACCTGAGCACCACCAAAAACCGGGACTTGGTATCCTGTGTAGCGTAGAGATGAGTTTCAAAATGTTTTCTTACTTTTTGTATCTGTTAGCTTGCATATTTTAATTTTTTTTAATGATTGAATTGCCAGAACAATCGGTAAATTGAGATACAACTATTGCTTCATATGAAAAAATCGGTGATTAATATTTTATCACTGATTAGTACTGGTGAAGTCAGAGAGGACTGAAAATGAAATGATTTTCACATGAGGACTGCAAAAAAATGGCACCATTCCCATTCCTTCTGTGGCAAAGAGGCTTTATTCCTGATGAGGAACAGAACATTATTTCCGTAACACTGGTGTTCACCTTACTTATGTTGTAGACAGAGAATAATGAATAAGTGACGAGATCATCTGTCTGTCATTGACCTTCAGGAATAAAGCCCTTTTGTAATTCTGACATGCAAATATTATATAACCCACCATGTATGGCCACAATAAATTAGATGAACAAATATTTTGGTATCTTGGGTTTTGGAATTACTGTTCAGAAGTATTAAGTTGTAGTTTTCACAGAACTTGGCACTAACAGTCTTTCACTGGAGGATCATTCCTGATGGTCACGTGGTATGCAGAAAAATACTATGGTAGGCAGCAGAGTTATTATCATCAGTTAATTATCTGATGCACTGTAAGAATTAGTTTTCATCCATATCTTCTGCTAGAACTTTCTTTCCAGGAGACTGTCACACAGTTCAATTTTTCATCAAAAAATGGACGTTACTGATTTCATACCTAACCAACAACTTACAACTAAAAGACAATTTAATTATGTGATCTCCTTCCATTATTGTGTCCACGGAGATGCAACATTTTAATTAATTTTTATTTGTTTGTTTTTTTTTGCTGGACCTTTAGGTCAAATATATTATGACAACAGCTATATTTCCTCCTTTGGAAATAATTTTGCTACTCTATAACACGAGGGTCCTGGAAAGTTTCATGATCCTGTGTGAAGATGGAAGTGTAAGTTGTTTTGATTCAAGATATCCTTTTCCCCATGTTGCTGTAGGTTTTGGAAGCTATGCACCTTTCATACACATACTCAGCAGGGTTTTGCAGTCTAGATGTGTTTTTACATTCAATGCTTTCATTTTCTTCTACCACGACTAATATGAAAGAAATATACTTTTATTTTCTATTCTAATTCTTGATTTAGAAATCTACAATTTAAAGAGAAAAAGTAATTCTAACCCCACAAGACATGCTGTGCTCCCCAATCTTGCTCCATTCACATTGCCTCATTCAATTCAGAAAGATCACAGATATCCCAGAACCCTACTAACTAGGACCTCAGTACCTTCACTAGCAGTTTTTGAAAATATTTGTAATCATTTTTTTTTTTACTATGTCAGTCATACTGAAATACGGAGGGCTTTTTTATATATGAAGGTCACTCAGAAAATAGTCTTAATTATTGGATGGATGTCTATGCAGGAAAGTATTGTTTTGCTTTAAATAAAAATAATAAAATAATTTCAAGATCAGAAACAAACAAAGCATTCCAGAATAAAAATCACTCATGAAAGCTTAACTAGGCTAATGTGATCATATTTATTGGAATACTGTTTTAATTATTGTAATCACAGAATCACAGAATATTAGGAGTTGGAAGAGACCTTGAAAGATCATCCAGTCCAATCTCCCTGCCTGAGCAGGATCATCTAGAGTAGATCACACAGGATTGTGTGTCCAGATTGGTCTTGAATGTCTCCAGAGAAGGAGACTCCACAACCTCTCTGGGCAGCCTGTTAATCATAATTTTTTCTTCCCTTCAAGACATCTGCCAGTTTCAACAATTATTTGGCAAGTTCTATCATCTTCATCTTACTTTGAGAAGATTCCAACTTCCATGCCAAGGGGATATGATTCCAACTTCTGTACCAATCAAATGATTGTATTGGGATATCCCATTCTGAAAATGTCATATTTATGGGTTTTTCTTTTTTGTTCTTTTTTTTTTTACCATCTTTCCTTTAATTTGTGTCTCCTGGACCAGGCTTTATGTTGCATTGGACCCTGTATCACAGAATTGCTGTGGTTGGAAGAGACCTTTTAGATCACCAAGGCCAACCATAACCCTAACCTGCCATCCACTACTAAACCATGTCCCTCAGCACCACATTTAACTACCTTTTAAATACCTCCAGGGATGAAGACTCCACCACTTCCCTTGTCAGCCTGTTCCAATGCCTAAAAACCCTCTCTGTGAAGAAGTTTTTCCCAATATCCACTGTAAACCTACCCTGGCAAGATCAGAGCTCTACTGTCTAAAAGCATCAACTTCTGTGGTGGTGTCTTCAGGCGTGGCGTTGCCTCCACTTCTGTACAGAGCCAGATGGGTGAACTGTTAGATGGCATTAATACCTCCCAGTGGGGCAGACAGAATGGCAGCTTGCCTCAGTGATGCTCAGCTGCTGTTCAATAACCTGTTTTTTAGTATGCTTCCGTTGTTTACATCCTAGATAACTGGGCATTCAGTTCTGAAGTGACAAAGGCTTGTCTGATGATTTCAAGTAACATATTCTGGAGGACAGCACACTACCACAGCTGCATACCTCCGGTGACTTCTCAGTGCTCATTTTCTCTTGATATTAAACTAAGACATTTCAGATCCTGCTTGGCATTTTAAATGGGTCTTGGTTTGGCAAGTCAGACTGTAAATATAAGATAACTGTCGTGATCGTTATACAAACAATCCCACAAAGTTCACATTCTGCTTGGAGCAATTTAATATCTTTCCCAGTGTTTTCAGGTATGTTGGCCTTAGAGGATCTTTCACACTCATTTCTATTTTTTCTATGTTTAAACGAATTAATTCTGCTAACCCCACTCAAAATGAGGAACTTCAGATGCAGCTGTGAGATGCATCAAATGGTCATTAATATAGCACTGAGACAGCAGAATAGAAATGTGTTTATTGTCCATTCCAGTGGTTTTACTTGTGTGGTTTCCTGGTTAATATCTCTTTCTTGATAGCTACTCAAAGCCAAGCTACCTGGATTTCAACCTGGCATCCTCAAGTCCCAGTGCTCACAAATCAGAAAGGAGGAATCCTGCCCTAAGACTCCGCAGTATGGAATACCAGGCTTGCAAGTCATGTCACTCAAGGACCCATTTCTCAGCCACTGACCTGCCATGTCTCTTAGTCTGTTAGTGCAATTTCTCCTTCCACTGTGTCTCTTTTTTTTTTGAAAGTTCTTGAAGGAGGACATAATCTTGCTTAGCATTTTCTCAGGGTGTAGAAAAAGAGAAAGCTCAAGGTAAAATATTCACTGTCTAAGCTGCTTGGAATGGAAACAAGTATCATGGAAAAATGATGGCAACAGAAGGGCAAACATGGATAATAACTTTACTCCTGACCACTTGAGATGGATGGGCCATTATTGCTTTTTTTGATTTCTCCAGACAGCCTGGTCATTTGATGCCATATCCTTGAAGACTAATAGCTGGCATCTTTCAAAGCAAAATGCAGCACGGTTGTATAACTGATGAAAATGTTTGGTTGTGAACACAGCAGATTTTAAATTGTTTATTATTTATACTCCAAATAGAGGCAGAATGGTATTATTTTGTGGGTGAAATACATTCAATTAAAATCTGAGCTGTAGGGGGAGAACTAATCTGTATTTCCAGCTCAAATGCAACTTGACGAGCAGTTAAGGCCACAAAAAGTGGAGGAAAATTTTGAAGCATCCGAGTGCTGCATCTCAGTATTTTGAAGTTAACTTTGGCTTTGTTTTAGTATGGCATTTTTTTATCTAAAAATTAACCTAATTTAAAAGTACAGATCTACCTCCATATTCTTGTCATCTTTTGATGAAACAAAACAGTCTAAGCTCCCCACCTACTTTCCTGCAGCTAGACAGGAAAACATCATTATTTTTCAAGAGAGAAGCCACTTTTGCCCACACTAATGTGACCAATATTAATTCATTTTTCAATCAGCCTAAGTGGCCTTCCTCATTAAATCTCCACAGTTTGTTTACTTCTAAAACAGGTCCGTATCTCTTTTCATTAAAGTGTAATATGACCGCTGCAGCGGTCCAGCGTATTCCCATGTCAGATTTACTTTTAATGGAATTAAGCAATTGTCTTCAAGGCACCTATAAATTAGAAAATGCATGTCAAAATCTGTACTAAGTAAATGGCTTCCTAATTACAGCTATGCTGAGCTGTTTGACAGAGAATCTCGTGCTGACAATACCTCAAGTCCCTGCAGAGTTATTATGAGGTCAAAAGAAACCTGACACAGAGGTGCTGGAATACCAGCCCTTTTAAAGCTGCTCCCAGTATGTGAACTGATAATCTCTCTGAGACTGGAAGGTAAATATGGAATGAATTCTGTGATCTTGCTCTGAACATAATTACATTTACGATGCGAATGAACCAAGACATGAATGACAGCGAGGAACTGAGAGGTTGGGATGTGCATAGGGCACCAAGCCTTGACAGATCTCAAGTGCTTTTTCACCTTGGCAGAAAATGTGATTGGATTTAGTATTGAATACATTTCTAACCCAGTTATTGTTAAACATAATTTGGCATATGCTTGACTAGGTAACCTTTTGAGACTGACTGCAAATTTGAAGTATGAACACCATCCTCTGGAATGGGTTATGCTCCCACTACTGATATGCTCTGCTCTGAAGACCACAACAGTGGGTGGGCAGCCACAAGAGCAACCACAAAACTTCCTACTCCTGCTTTGGACATCAGTCTGGAACTAGAGAGCCGGGACTGGGTTAACACTGAAATGGAAATTAACCCCTTAATTTGCCATCCCTCTGGAACAGGCAATGACATGTTTTCTGCCCTGTGGAGGAATTCTTGGCTCTATAACACAGGGGGAGACAGAGCAAGTGTTCACTCAGGTAACTGCTCAGGGATTTCCCATCTTGCAGTCTTTTGATAAATACAGAAAATGAGAGTGCACCCACCAGAAACTTGGAGGTATCACTGTGAAAAGGGAAAAAATAACTATATTATAGAAATTATTCTAGGAATAGCTTTGAAGCAAGGCACGTGAGATAATCCTATTTGTTTTGAGGGAGTCAGAGCTACAGACTGTTATGATCCAGTTCTGAATATATATTTTAAGCTTCATTTTATAAGACAGAAAGTAGATAACAGAGTTCACCATGCTGTACTGGGAAAGAGTTTCCTCATAGGCCTTCTTTTTAAGTTTTCATAGGGGGCTTTCTCAAGATTAGCTATTAGGGACCTTTCAGACCCATTAGGTTGAACAATGAATCAGTAACCATTTTGCTGTTTTCTTCTAGGAATTGAGCCTCAGTCCTATGGAGATAATAATATGCTTTAGTGCAGCAAGTAAATTACCCATCTGGTAGCTGTGTGTTGTTTATATCTTATTTTACTGGCTTCTAGAGCAGTATGTAAAGTGGATATAAAATGATGAAGATTTTCTTTTCCAGGGTACCTTCTTGGATCATTGTAGGTCCCTTCCAACTGAAATAGTCTGATCTATTAATTCATCCTTCTCTCCGTGGCTGTTCATCTTCCTCCCTCCACTCTTCTTCCGGAGCCTGCCCTCCGACCAGCTGGCTATGCCTCTGGTGCTGAGTGCTTCCCTTGCCAAGGTGAGCTGCTAACAACAAATATCTCATTCTGTCTAGATGCTCCTGACTCCTATGTCTCTAAAGAATAAAGTGATTCAGACAACTTACTTGTCAAGTCTAAGCTAAGTCCTTTATCCATTTAAAACATGTTATTAAGCTCTTTGTCTGTCCTGCACTTTCCATGTCAGAGAATTGACTTTACACTTAAGCACTCTAAAGTTTGTGCACTATAGTTACAAACCACACAGCTTGCACAAAGGCATGTGTGTCACTGTTGCTGTCCCAGCAGATGCTGTTTGAAGCACCATAGTTATTAAGCCATTCCATCACCTATATGTAGTCTACAGGGGCAGGATTCAGAGTGAAAGCGCAAAGCATCCTTCCAAAAATTAGGTAATTTGCTGTTAGATAATCCACATGATTCATTGTTTAAAAAATAATTTTTTAAAACATTTTTTCAGCATGGTATTTCCCTAAGAACAAATGCTTCATTAATTTTCAGCTCTTCAGCCTCTATGAACTATTAAAGCCTAATAAGGACCGTTTTATAAGGGCTGCCACTCATCACATACTCACAAAATAATGTGTGTCTTTTAACACAATAAGCACCCTCATGTTTCCTGCCTGCTTGGGCTGGAGAAGCATGTTGAGGTGCAGTCTGCAGATTGCTCTTCTCTGTACTTCTCAGCACTCCTGTCAGAGGTGGGGATTTTTTCCAACCCTCTTGTGTTCTTGTTTACATCTGGGTGGCCATTTGCACAAAACCAGTATTTTGGTATATAGCTTCCCAGCACTCGGCATAATGAGCAAAGACAAGACATACAAAGTGGTTTGACCTTTAATCTGTATTTAAAGAAGCATGGGAAAAATGACACGAAAGGGAAGGAGAATATAAGAGGAAGGACAAAAGAAATAACAAGCACGAGTCAATATTCGCTGAACTGATTTTCATTTCACAGCATTTACTGAGAATTTTTACTTCCTCCTGCTTAGATTCAGCAGAACAGATCTGTATAGGCACTGCTAAGAAAACACTGTCCTATTTTTCATATGCTAGTGGGGTTTATGTGTTTGTATTTGTCACAGTTTGTGGTAATGGGAAGAAATCCAATCCCAAACTTTCCATGAAATGGGAAACCATTGAAAGAAGCTCTCTCGCTGACACTAGCCTGCAGAAGTTATTTTCTTAACCAAAATGAATATCTTTAATAAAAGCTCATTATCAGCCCACTGAAGTTTTTTATGGCGGTGAAGAGTCTGACAGTTCATCCAAAACTGCCTACAGAGACAGAAGCTCTTACAAAAGAGTAAAACTTGAAATCTACCTATTTTCAACTCTTCTATTCAATTAGTACCATTACAGAGCCCAGAATCCTTAGGCCGGCTTCTTCTCCTTCATGCGCACACCCCTCTAACCTCATAGTACCTTCACTCCTGTTCACACTGAAGCAGGTGCCTTCTTCTGGCCCCCAGTCAGAGTAAAATGCCTTTCTTGGCTCAACAATGAGGACTTTTTTTGTGTGCTTCACGCTATCCCAAATGCTGGCTGCTGCTATTCCTTTGGATACTTAACAGTTTGTAGTAGAGTAACCAACTGGTGTATATGTAATGAATGATTTTTTTAAACTTCTGTGAAATGGAGGAGCTTCTTGCTTGCTATCCCTTGCATGGACACCAGAGTCTGTGCTTTATTTTATTACTGGTATGGACTTTCCTGTGTTTAAGTCCCTCTTGGATAACTCTGAGAACTATGACCTGATCAATGTGTCTGTATTTTGCATTTTCCAGTCTGAGGTGAATAATCCATGTGGGAATGTAAGAAACACACTATCCTGATTTAGTGATATTACTTGAGAGTCAGCTGGCTTTCAATAATCAAAACTGGACTTGATGTAAAGGAATACATATTCAGATCAGGTGCTAATCAAGACACACATACATGAAACAAAATTCTTCAAGTCATTTTGATAGAACATGGTAAGTAGGCTGATTAAATAATGAAAAGGCCAGCTCCCGTGCAGGTAGATCAGTTCAAAATGGCAGTTACCTGTGCAAGCAACAGTTCATGTCTCCCCCATGGCATTTCCCTGTCTTCCCTTCTGCTACGTGCTGTTCTTTGGATCCTGAAGGTCTTCCTGGGAACAGTCTGTTCCAGTGTCATGTCATTGGTATCGTGACATAAAAGTGTCTCAGTTGCAGTTGCAATGATTTCTGGTGCTTTTTTTGTTGCTGTTGTTTTAAAGAATCTCTCTTTTCTTTTTTTCCGTTTCGTTGTTGTTGTTGCAATTTGGGGTTTTTTTGCTTCCTTCACCCTACAGTTATAGTTTTTGAGGAACTGGTCCACCTAGAGAGACTATACAGAGACTTAAATAGTCCGTTCTTATGCAGATGTCCTGGTTCCATTATTTTCTACTTCACATTAGTTCATTTGAGCTGGAATCATCTCAGTAATCTCACAGTCCACAAGTCTCTGTAGCCATCATGGTGTTAAGGGCAGACTGCCTTCAGCACTTTCACTTCTTAAATAATTTCTGAAGGAATTTGTTCATTGCAAGGCTGATGGTGCCCTGGGACTGTGCCTTTGAGTGACAGTATTGCACTGGTGAACACTGCTTTTTATTTTCTGATACCAGGTTCCAGAGGTCAATAAATGCAAAAGGGTCATTGCATCTGGCTGGTGCTTTTACACATCTGAAGGCTGATCCACTGCCACATCTGTCCATGCAAACTTCTCCAAACATATTTTCCACCTCATATGAGGGACTGTGTCTTCTCTGCCAAGTTTGGGCTGTTTTCAAGCTAGGTGACATTTTGCTCCCCACCCCACCTTAACACTTGTCCTTTGGGCAACCTTTTAAATCCCAGCCTTTTGAACAACTGACTTGCCTGATCTGCATCTATCTATCTTGCCTATTAGGACCACTTGCCTTTGGGTGTCTTTAATAGAACAGGATGACTTGGAAAGGGAAACTACAAAATACCTTTGTTGGGGCCCGAGCGGCTTTGTCTGAGATATACTTGGTGTGGGCAGTCAGGCAGCTGTAACCAAGCTCAGTGAAAGAGGGAAGTTGCTGATGTGGCAACTAAGTTGGGGAAGTTCCAAGAAAGGAGGATACCTGTCTTAATAGGGGTGTAGCTATAGAAGATAAGGTAGCCAATCAGCTTAGATTGTGATGCGTGTGTGGCGCCTGTACGGAAATGATTTCCTATATAATGTCATGGAGTTTGCTAATAAAGTGGAATGATTCTGCATCATATTGATGTGTCTGGTCATTCTCGGCCTGCATGGCACTAAAAGACCCTGGCATACCTCTTCTGCTCCAAGAAAGGGAAATGTGCAGCTCCCTGTGTATTGTGAATTCAGGGATTTGGGAAGTGGTAGCAAATAATGAGGCAACGTTATGGTCCCTCTTTTTCATGTGAAATTATGCAGGCCTGGTAAAAATGTTCCACATTCTACTGAGTACATTTGTCTTGAAGATCCCTTGACAAAAAGAGTAAATTACAAGCTGTTGTGACACTTTGTGGCTTGAGTATCCTAGCAACAGTGCTTCTTCCACAGATGACCCTTGTCATTTCAGAGTGCCTGAACCTGGGAATTTCAAATAGCCTAATATGGTTATAATGAACTTTCTTCCTTTATGAAAGCCTTATTTCTCATTAAGCAAATTTTATTTCCAAATCTCATGATAGCTTAATGATAAAATACAATAATAGCTGTGCTTATTGTGAATAGACTCACAAAGGAAGTAAGTGGTTTCTTTTTCAGAAATGCACCCAAGTTAATGTTTAATAAGCCAGCTGTTTTTAAAAAACTTGTCTCCTCCAAGGTTGTAAAAAACATCTCTTGTTTATTGAATGAAGGGCATAGGGTTTTACAGCTGATACAGTTGGTATACCTGAGATCCTGCTTGGTAAGTGACTGGTAAGTAATTTATTTTACTTTCATCCTTTCTAAATTTCAGGTTTTATTCAAAATTCCTCCCCACATGATGTTCTGGCTGTGATGCAGATAGATGCTTATATTAATGGGCAGAATGGTGGCGTGGAAGTGATGCGCACTCACCTTGAACATTCTCTGGATGGCTGGATGATCGTGATGCTCTGAGGAACAGGATGCAGTCTGAAGAGTATGAACTTCTACTCTTGTTCAGGAGGCTCTGAGCAACCTGATCTAGTTGGGGATGTCCCTGCTTCTTGCAGGGGGGTTGGACTAGATGACCTCTGTGAGTCCCTTCCAACTCTAGCCATTCTATGATTCTATGATTCTGTGAATAGTCAATTGCATTTATATGTGCTAGTATAGCTAGTGAAAATGTCCTCAGGAAAATGATCCAGCATATAGAATGGCCTGTAGATCAGACGTGAATCAATAATACAAGTGTGTTGGGAAAAAACAAACATTTTTCCCGATAAAATGTCATATGAAACAAGTAATTCCGGCTTTATTTGGCTGTAGTGGGATTACTGTATTCAGTTTGGCGCAGCACAACTCAAGAAGTATATCAATGAGAGCAGCGTCAAAGATTGTGAAGCTGGAAAACATGGTCTCTGGAGAAAATTGGAAAAAATGCATTTGCTTACCTTCAGAAAACTTTTAATATCTAACTGGAATGTTATTGCAAGTTATAAGTTGTCCTCCTACTCAAAAGAGCTTCTTTTTCTCTTGCACTTGAAACAAAGGCAGTCACCAGAGGAAAAGCTGAAGCTCTGTTCTGAATCTTACATGTGAGGCACAGATTTAGTCATCTTTTTAATGCTTTAAGAAATAAGATGGATTTTTGAGAACAGGATTAAGAAAAACAAGACATTCAGATAAACTGGTCACAGTTCTGTGTCATTCACCCTTCAGATACCTTATCAAAGATAGAAACATATATTTAGCATTTAACAATATATAGGTATATTACCCCACATATAACATTAGAAATGCAGCAGGATCCAGTGACTGACAACCTGGATAATGAATCTAGTGTGTTTCTTTACCATATATACAGTCTGGACTGCAATTCTTGGTTGTATTGTACAGGGTGTATACATTGCCAGGAAATGTATACAGGAATCTAATTCCACCTGCCACAGTAATAAAATCACATTATTTCCCTCAACATCCATCAGTGTCATAAGGAAATGTGTAACTTGGTATCAGATATGATGTTAAGGGATGGGAATGTGGCAGAAAAAGGATTGGAGAAGATATTTTTCATGTAATACATTTTTATGGTTAAAAGTATGAGGGCTAAATATTCTTACCTACAAAAGGAAAGCACTAGAATATGGCTTAATTGCATACATTTTCTTAACAGTTCTTGTCAAAGTATGTAAAGCAGTTCGATGTGGTCTATTAGAGGATATCACAAGAATGCCTTTGAATAAATTTCAGACAGGTGAACTTGCACAGAAAAGATAACCTCTTAATCTCGAGTGTATAAATGCAAGAAAAAAGCCCTTTGTGAGTCTGTTGAACAGCTACTCTTGTATCTGAGACTCCCATGTCTGAGCTACAGTGAAAGACAGCTTGCTTTGCTTGTAGTAGGGAACATAGTATTTGCTAGTTGTGCAGTTGATGTTTCCTTGACTTGTGTTAGGGCCAGTGGTGCCCTGGCAGCCTTTCAGAGTTGGTCTGAAGACCTGACTCACTGCTGTGGTGCTCCTCATGAATTACTTACACTTCCATGGGGTGGGTGGAAAGAGGAGCCAGGATCAGGGAAACTGAGGCAGAGAGGCAACAGCAGGTGCCCAGAGAAGTTTTGCTTTGGGGCAATCTAGGTCACTAGCAAGGGCTAACCAAGGGCAAATAGAGCAATGTGTAATTAAATGGGGTGAGGGTGGGTGGGTGGTGGGGAGGAAATCTCCCTGGTGGTCTGATCTGTTGGAATACATTTGAAATTAGACAGCAACACTACAACAATAAAACAGTGCTCAGTGGGAACCATATACTCATCTGTTAAGCTTTTTGTTATAACAAAAATCCTGGCCATGCAGCACATTTTTCCTGCCCTGATGCCATCCCCCCGAGCCGCTGAAGTAGCAGGTTCCTCTGCATTCTTATCAGAGCTCTTTGCACGCATCAGTGGCAACGGCAGAGTACACAGCAGCAAATTAATAGAAACGTTTTCATTCACTGCTGGTAAATGCAAAACCGTCCATCAGTTACCTTCCATTATAATTAAATAGCCCTTGTAACACTTGTCTCACCGAGTGAAAAATCACAGACTTCATGGGGAAATACATGCTATTTTGAAGCCTATCAGAGTGTGCTAAATTGATAGAGAAACAGCCATTTGTATGAAGGGCATACAAAAGTTGTGTAGGTGCAACAGGATAAATCCATTCAGAACAGGAAGACAGACAGATAAAAGCACTTTGTATCATGTACAGGTTACACAGAGCAAGGCAAATGAATATAAACATACAAGCCTGCTCTATACTCCTCTCTGCTTCATCTCTTGGCTGTAGAAATGTTGCATAGCAGACCTCCCCCAAAGCAAGCAAATCAGTGCCCAGCTCTGTGTCTTTAGCAGTGTAAGTAAAATGACACTGATACACACATATGCACTCATGCATGAATTACAACAGCTGGGATAAAATTAAGTGGTGTCACTTAAATTTTACAGAGATACAGAATCTCATAAGAAGGGGAGATTTCAGACTGAAAGGGACCTCCATTTCCAAACTGGCTCAGCTGGGACCTCAGACCAGGCTGCTTGGATTTGGAAAACCTCCATGGGAGAGTGACTGCCCTCTGGGCAGCCTGTCTCACTGTTTGACCGTCCTCCTAGTGAAAAGGTTTCTTCTTGGATCCCATCTGAACCCCCTGGTTTGAAGGTACACCTGTATTAGGGCCCTGAGGCCACTCTTAGGACCTCATGCCCATGGCTGGTCTCAGCTGGACCCCTGGCCCCACTCCTGTCCATGGGTCTGAAAGCCCCATTTTGGCTGATACCTTAGCGCCGAGTCTTTGGCTTTAGAGTGGAAAAAAATGCTGCTAATTTAGTTGTTGCCAAGCAGTCAAGGACTTTTCATCTTCTCATACTACCCTTCCAACAAGGAGGTGGGAGGGTGCCCAAGAAGCTGGGAGGGACACAGACAAGACAGCTGACCCAAACTGGCCAAAGAGATATTCCATACCATATGATATCATGCTCCATATATAACTGGGTAGTTTGCTGGGAGGTGGGGCAGCTTGAGGTGTCATGGAGCATCAGCTGGGAAACTGAGGAAATTGTGCTGTGTATCACTTGTTTTGTTTATTCTATCATCATTAATATTCATTGTTTTCTTCTTCCTCTTCTTCCTTTTCTGTTCTATTAAACTGTCTTTATCTCAATCCAAGAGTTTTACCTTTCTTTCTTATCCATTTTTAATTCTCTACCCCATCCCACTGGGGATGGGGGGAGTGAGTGAATGGCTGCGTGGTTGTTTTAGCTGCTGGCTGGGTTAAACCACAACAAGGTGGGTGGCAGGGACCCAGTGACTTTTGCTTCTTATCTTTCACTTCCATTGCTCCCTGAACTACATGGCTGGTCACAACAATCACCCTCAGCCAGATAGCTTATTCCCTCTCTTGCTTGGAAATATCCACCTTAAAGCATCTCAGAAAATCCTGAGAGACTGTGGAATTGTAAAATCAACTCACTCTCTTGAATCCCTGTTTGGGACCTGTGTAAAGCAAAGGCAGTTCTCCTGCAGCCTCTGCTGTTTTCATATTGCTTTTTCTTCAGATCTCTCTGGGAGAAATCTATGGTTTAAGTTCCTTATGAGCAACACTTACATTTTCATGAGAGATTTTTCACAGGGCTTTCTACAGCCTCTTTATTTCCAGGTTGTGTAAGGCCATTGACTAATCCCAGGTGTGTTTATGGTTAATCTCCAAATTAAACTATGAGCAGCTAGAATAGCTCAGGAATTATGCATCTCATGATATATGAATATGTGGATTTTCTGCCAAAAGACTGTGCCTCAGATGATGCAGCCCCAATAGAAGTAAATAAGTTAGGAATTTAATTACTGCCACACATGATATGTATTCAGAAGTTTCTGTGCACAGCAAAACAAGTTCAGGGAATTGCAGTAATTTCCTTTGCCACTTTATTTGATTGTGCAGCGATGGAGAGGGAATGAGGTAACTTCATTTGCATTAAAATTATTATGATTTCTGTTTTTCACATCACAAATATTCACTGAGATCAGGAATAAGAATAAAAAATCCCATTTAGGTGTTTTATTTGCAGTGTTATTTTGCATCACTGATAAATGCCAGCCAGATCACATACCATCAACAGAATATTAGAATGCCTTGTAATATGCAGATGTTAAAGAAACACTCCTAAAAAAAAAAAAAGTTGTGCAGACCAGGTTTACAGTGGAATCAGCCAAAAAGTTGTATGACCACAAAAACCTCAGGATGGGGAAAAGTCGGGTCAGGCCCCTGCTGAAAGTCTGTGTAGGAAGAGAACTATTTAAAGCCACATAGTTACAAAAGTAATTAAGTCAGAGGGCAGAGGTGGTACCAGGACAGATTATGAATTGTGATTTTAAGGCAGATCACCACCGAGAATTTTGTTTTATTTTGCTTTTCTGATGTGGAAGCCTTTAGGCTGTACATTTTCCACTTATCTTCCTAATCCACAGGAACTTGAAAACTCATATTTTGTTCCCCAAACAAAAGCTGACATTATTATGTACAGACATGAGTTAGGAGCTTGGACTCCTGAAAGAACACCAAATGCATTGCAAAGCAACTGTTGAGAGTTTAAAACCAGCTTGCTTTATTGTAATGCTTTCTCTTAAACCTTCACATAACCAAAGAACAGGATTAAGTGGCATGGATTGGATAAATCTAAATATGGGAGCGTTTGGCTGAGCATGTAGTGGTGACAGTTAAAATCAGAGAGTTAAAATCCCATACATTCCTATACAATTTTGTCTGGAGTTTTACTGGTTCTAAACACCCTTTTTCCCCTTTGTTTGATTTACAGTTCTGTCAGGAAAGGTTTAACAAGTTTTGTGGAGAGATACATATTGTAACCATGTAGGAAAAGGAGAATATCGACTTGGACTAGAGGCTGTAAGAAAAGCCTTTCTGTACAAAGGAATGCATTTCACATGGATTGAGGGAAAAATCTAGCTGCACACACTGATTGAGTGGGACTTGAATCCCATCAAAGAAAAAATATTGTCCTCCTGATTTGGCTTGGCCAGAACCCTTCTCTTAAAATGTACCTACTGCTGTCTTCCCCAATGCAGTGTGACTGAGTTAGGTTACCCTTCAGACCACTCCTGATCTGGAAACCCATGGTGTACGAGGAGTTTGAATATTTTTCTGCACCCTAGACTTTTTTCTTTTTTTTTTCTTATTTTTTCCCTACCAATATATAACCCAGTACACATTTTAAAGACTGTTTAGAAAATTTTCTCCCTAACTTACTCCTCCAGATACTGATGACTGCCAGAATAACTCAGCAAGAGTTTCAGCTTGAAAGAAAAATAGTGACTGAATCATGGCAGAGAGAAGAGCTGAAACAGTAAAAACTGCCTCTGGTGTATATGGGCTGAAGCTTAAATCAGACTGTGTGAAGGAGAGCTGGGCTGGTAAGGATGGAGAGTGGGCTTTTGGGAGACCATGTTCCACTGCAGCACTGATCCCTGTGGATTCTTGAGCAGTTAATTTAAACATTTTGGGTTTGGGTAATTTTTTTAACTTTCCCTGTTTCCTTAATGTCACTGATTTAATGCTAGCCCTTCTTTTGTATGTGTGGTTGTTAGTAATCCTTAGCAAAAAAATAACCATGATCTTTCCTAGGCTTCTAAGGTGTTATGATAAATACATATATACATAAATACCTGCATTATCTTTCAGAGTTAGAGTTTCTCTTCTTCCTTATCACTACTTAAATAAATAAGGAAAAGCTTTAATCTAAGCTTTTTCTAGGTTGGAGATGGGGGGAGTATGTATGTGTGTGGGTTGTTCGGTGGTATTTGTTTGGGTTGTTTTTTTTTTCTAGGAGGGGAAACCAGTGTTTTATTTTGATCTCTGGAAAATACAGTTTTTGTGCAAAATTCTGTGGGGTTTTTATAATACCATTGTAAACCTGGAATTACTGCTGTGAGGGAAATGAGACTTATGTTAGCAAACTGAGGGTAGAACATTGCCCTCCTAATTTTGGAAGAATTCATAAAATGCTTGAAATGAAAAACAAGATTTTAGGTGACATTTGAGATTAGACTGCCTTTAGTCTTATTGTGAGAATGAAAAAAAATAGAAACCTTGCTGACAAGCAGAGAATGATGAGCTGAAATGAAGATTAAAATGGGGAAGAGATTGAAGTGAAACAGAAAGGGGAGACTACCTGGTGTATTATTATGTGGATGAAAAAGGTGGTGTGGGGGGGATGTGTGTTCTGTGAGTCTATGGTGGAAGAAGGAGCCTACAAACCAGTTAGTTGGTGTATGGCTCCAGTAAAGCCCCAGTCCCGTACTCAGCTGCTCACCTGAGAGCTCGCTGGAATGACAGTTGCACTGGTTTCACAAACCCCTCCACAAATATCTGAAGCCAAATATGCCAAGAAAGATTTGCAGGACTGGGGCTGCAGACACTGGTATCTGCTAAGATCTGAAGTGATCACAGTCTACTGTGGTAGAAGGCTGGAGCTGCACTTTCTAAGCAGCAGGTTGTTTACTTAAAAATATATGACAAAAAAAGTTTGAGTTCTAGCATGTTATTTCTTTATGTCATTGTAGTTGTGGTTTAGATATCCCAGAAAACAAAATGCAGGTGAGAGGTGGATGAATTGATTGTTTTAAGTAGGTTGGTTGGGTTACAGTCATTGCTTTCATCCTTTGAAATTTTACGTAGACATTGTAGCCTCTTAATGCCAGAAAATCTTTGAGAGAAGCAAAGCCTTAAACTGTGGTTTTAAACAATGTTTTATTTCTATGTGGATTTCAAGGAAGCCGTTAACATAAATATGTATAAAACTGCCAAACACGCACAGCAGTTTCTGAGAACATATTTCTCGTTAAAAATACTGCATGGGGATAATGGACTGTAGCAGTTACTTCTTTGTTTTTGGAGGGAAAATGGTTTTTCAAGCACTTTGTAAGTCAGCACTCCAGCTGTCAGTCAAAAACAGAGGTGAGAAAACAGAACACCATAACATCAACCCAAAGCATAAGTCATTGCCATCTATTCCCCCTTCAAAAAAAACCCCAAAGCCCCATGGCTTTGAAAAAAATGAAATTAATCTTTCCTTTCATTAATACACTGAACTGCAGTAAACTGCTGCCCAGGATTGGAGTGACATCGGACACCCACTCAGGCACAATTCTTTGGCCATACCATGGCAGAGGAATCCTTTTTGCATTTTTACATGGTTAGACTTTCTCATCTCCTCAGTAGTGAGACAAGGAAATGGTGAGATACCAACATGGACCCAAGGGTTGCTAGCCAAAAAGTAGCCCTTTTTTGAGTGCTGTTGCACCTTAAGAGTGATTCCACTACACAATATTTGGGGAAGAGTTGCCAGAAAAAGAACACATGTGGTGAGAGCTGGAAAATCATAGACTAAAGTAATTCTAGGGAAAGAGCTCAAGAAACAGTAGCTTTTCCAAAAACCTCTTCAGGGCTGTGCTGTAATCATATTAATGAGCTTTTCAGATTTCACTGATATGGGAAACCCATTGTAGGGTAAAGTAATATTACAAAAAGCCTAAAATATTACGACATTTATGTATTATAATCATGCATTTTCAGAAATGGAGAGCTTATGAGTGTGTGCCACAAGCACACACAACACTGCACTAATGAGGAAGATGAAGTCCATCAAAAGGCTAATAAAGGCATGCACAGGACACTCCATAGAGAAGGATGTGCAGCTTGGACAGTGTCCAAATTTACAGCTCTGTGACTTGGCTGATTCATGCCCTAAATCTACAGTATTTCAGCACCTGAACTGGCAACTCCAGTTTTTCTTTATGAAAAACTTTGAACTCTCCTAACTTAAGACTTCTATTTTAGGATGAGAAAAATTCACCTCTGAAACATTTTTCATCTCTAAATATTCATCACTGCAGTGAGTTGATGGTGATATGTTCAACAAGATGATATCTGATGAATACATGTTACAGTACATAAGAAGCTGATTAAGTATAAGAAATTATAACATGTAGTTGTTGAACTGAAGCGGCTTGAAAACTATCTGATTTCCAGTGCACAATCATAGTCATTCCTTCGAATCCTAAACAACTGAACCACATGAAAAGCTTGACAATAAGTTGGACTGTGTCAGTTAGTAAATTGGGCCTAGGTCAGTCACATCTTTGAGTAAGATTGGAAAACAAACTCCTGAAAGAGCTCCTGAAAGAGCATCTATAATCCATGGGTGAGCAGCTGCACCTCTTGAGTTCACAGGTGAAATTCATTGAAGCTTGGTGGAAGAGATGGGGCAGTTGGTTGTAGCTCTTCTCTTCTTTGATGTCAACAAAATGCATTAGAGATTATTTCAGAGATGATACACTGCTGGAATATGTTGCTTCCATTTGACCATTTCTGTGCACAAAATTATTCTTGTCTTCAGGTTTGGACTGTCTTCAATACATTTTAGAAAGGTGAGTACTTTTTAAGAGGGTTCCTAGCACCACAAGAACTTTTTCCACATTTATGTTTAGAGCGGGCTAATGTCATGCTGTGCCCTCACATGGAGGGTGTAACATCTGCTGTGCTTTTCAGCTTGTTGCAAGATCAATGTGAATAGCAATACCTCAGAAAGACCATGCAGATTGATATGATTGTTGGCTCTTGACTTGTGCTTGGTGAAGAATGTGAAATGGGAATTTACTGCCACCCTTGTGAGCCAGACCTTGCCTATGATTTTAGAGATTTGCAACTCACTTGTGTCTACCTCTGAATAAAAAGCAACTTAAAAGGAAGCATGGACTCATAATAGCACTAGGAAAGAAGCACAGCTTCAGTGAAAGGATTAAAATAGCCTCTCCTGCCAGTGTCCTTATGCCACAGAACCATGTTTTCTATTTTGCTCCAAGTGCCTCTCGTATCAGCATACAAAACATTTAAAAAAATAAAAACAAAAGAACAACAAAAAAAGGATTGATAAAAACTCTGCCCTTTCTTGGCCATGTAGATCCTGGAAAACTGCATTGCCTCATGATAAATCAAAATGATTTGAGCATGATCTCCTGGGCAGTCACAGAAAGTACTCAGGCTTTCTATTTCAGTAAAGAACAATGAAGAAGATTTAATCACATAGGCAATATGTTTATTATTCTGCAGATGCTGTTCTAGGTGCCTTTAGTATTCTTGTCTCAGGAAAGCAAAATACTGCTTTGAAAATTTACTGTAAATGAAAGAAAAGACTGAGGTTTTTAGAGTATTTTCCAGTTTTTGCTGATCGCACTGCTTTTGCCAGGAATCTTACCTCAGAGCTGGCACCTCCCCTACAAAAGGTGGAGAAAGAGGTTTTTTGGCCTACAGTGATCACCTCTAACACCACAAGCAAAGGCTGCTTCCCAGGAGGTGGAGGAGTGTGGAAGGCTCATTCTTCTCCCATACATATGTGCGATATCTGGTACATGTTGCCCAGTATGGTCTGTTTCCCCCTCCCGTTGTGTGGAGCACACCAGAGCTGGGCAGGGGTGTGGTTTCAGTGCTTTGGCTGTATTGGACTTTCTCCTTGAGGAGATTGAGTGTTGGGGCTGATGCTCAAAAGCTGGAGTCCTGACTCCCACATGCACAAAATGATTAGTCGATTGAACTGTGTTGCCCTCCACATTATCTAGCTTGTTTCCCCTCTGAGCCGGAAAGCACCCTTGCTGCTCATGAGAGGAACCGGTCAATTTGCAGTAAATTAGCTGAGGAGAAGATTTAAAGAGGTTCTTGCTGTGTCTGTCACTCCCCACCCCAGGTCATCTCCCATGTTCACAGTTTTCTGTTTCGTGGCCTCAGCTGAGGGTAGGTAGCATGTTTTTTTGTTAAAAAACACTCATTAAAGGAAGAACATTTCCATGTATTTCACTAACATGACATTCAAGTAGAAAAGAAAAAGAACTTATTTTCCTGCCCCACATACTGTGCAGATTAAAGGCAGCTGTCTGGCTAGAAGGTATAACTGTATAAATCACACAGGTATTGTTACGAAGGAAGAATTAATACTGAAGGAGTTCCTGCTATCTATCCAGCATGACACAGGCTGGAGGGAAGGGATGAGACATGCACTTCCTATTAACTGAGGCAGTTACAGATCTCCAAAGCTTTTTAACTGATGTCAGCATTAGGGAAATGAAATCTAATGTTGCTATAGGAGAGGACAGATATAACCAGAGTATGTGAATGTAAAGTGAGCAAAAAGGTTGATGTAGAGAGATCAAAGGGACTCCTTCATCCTTCACAGAGAATAGGAAGAAGAAATGCAGCTGATGAGAAAGCTCTGTTACCTTAAAAAGAGTGGAAGAGATGTTTTCTATACACAATTTCCTTCATGCAAATCACAGAACTCATTATGCATTTTTGAAAATGTTTCTAAGACTTGAATGTATTTTCAAGCAAACAGAACCAGTGATATGTGAGAAACTATCACATAAAATTAAAGAAAAAGCAAAGAAGCTTCATTCCAGCAAGTCCAGGCTTATGAATATTTTAAGAGATTATTTTAATTTCTTTTCTCACCTGCTTAATATCTGGTGGCAAAAAAAAATTGAGCAGACTGGATTTCATACAACTCATCTTGGAAGTGTGCAATTCAACAACATATTCAGTTTTCCTCTCCTGAGAAGTAAAATGTTACTTGAATGTGGATGATTAATATCCCTTATTGTACTAAAGAAGTATGCCTGCTTTAAAATCCATTTATTTTGTGGGATTTTTGGCTACAAAGTGGTAGTTGTTGCTATAACCCTCAACATTTTGAGGCCTGAAAGAAAGCAAATCTCTTTATTCACAAATGAATCCCAGCCATTTTGACTATTAACAAATAAATTATCTGCTGCTTCCAACAGGAAATAAAAAATGTAATGTACCTTTAATGGCCTAAATACATGAAATTAATTTTCTATTTTATTTAATTTTAAAAATTAATTAATTTGCTGAAAATAGCAACATTTGGCAATCTGATAGCAACAATCTTAAAAGTATTGTGGAGACATTAGGGCTGCAGCTGTCTCCATCTGTCTTAAAGCCATTAATAGCAGCCAACTTTGTCATTGCTACAGAGAAAAAAGACCAAGACACCTTACTCTGATACTTTCACTTTTTCCTTCCCATCCCCTAAATCTCTCTTCCATGTATTGTCAGCTTCATAACTCTCATATTTTTTTTTTTCCATTTTCTCTTCTCACAAAGGAGACTAATCACCTGATGAGTCCCAAGAAGTCTCCAGTTTTTGCTAACTTCCAGTCACCTTTGCTCTTTTTCCAAATTTTCTCTAAGACTTTTGACTTTCAGAGCACAATTTCCTCCATTTTATTGTTTAACTTGAACATTTAATTGCTTCTCAGCCCTGCAGATGCTACTTCCCTGACATTTTGTAACAAGACTTAATCAGGACATTTCCGTACATTTTTCTGGCAATAATCAGCTGAAACCAAAAGAGGCTGTGGGAGGATGCCCATTTTGTGAATTTTCCTAGACAAATTTCTAAAATGTTTTGAAGGTGTTAGAAACATCTTTTATTAGAGTTTTGATATTTTTTTTTCTATTTGCCAGCTGAAAACTACTTGAAAAATAACTTAGTAATTTACAGTAATTTTAAGGTGGGATAAAATTAGTTACCTAAAATTATCAAACTATTTGCTGGCTCGTTAAAGGAATTTTACAAATCTGCTTATGTTCTCAGAGGAGGGGACACAAATTTCTAGGTCCAGCTTGAAGCATATTTTTATACTTTAAAACCCCCTATTCTAACATGGAACTGAATGTACAGCTTCTGGTGAACATGAAACGAGGATTTTGCAGGGTATGAAAAGATTTGAGGCACTAACATACTGACACTAGCATGGAGAAGACTACTAACACTTGAAAGTAGCCACATTTCTCCAGCTGCCACAATAAGAAATGAGGGGGTTATGCTCTCAGACCTTATGCTCTCTGTGGAGTAGCATAGGTGTTGTAGCTTGGGAAGACATTGCTAAGATGATCACACTGGGGCACAAGTTACCACAGCATGGGCACTCCTTTGTATGTCACTTTTCTTAGCGTAAACCCTTGTCTTTTTATTGTCTTTAATCCAATGAAAAAAAGATGGACAGTTTTCTTTTGCATCTGACATTTGCATGTGGCACCACGTGTCTGCAACTCATGTCAGACTGACACCCCTATCTCAGTGCCTGTGTTCCCCTGAAGTGAGTAATTCAGCATCTGGAATAAATCAGGTGCTTAACTAAACTTGACCTGAGAGCCCGGTTTGGATGATACAGTCTGTGTAGCTTCTTGGACAAGGCACTGGCTTTTCTTCTCATGCTAGTGAAAGGATTCATCTGTGCCTCTGTTGCTTGCGCAAATTCCACTTTAAGAAGTTCCATACCTTGGGTTCCATACCTTGGGTATGGAACTTCTCAGGAATATGCCCTGGAATTGGGTTTACTACTCCAACAGATCAAATAAACTAGTGACTGCAGAGAAATAATATTAGAAACAAATAATCAGAAGCATGAAACTCCTAAAAGCACTCTGTCCCCTTCTCAGTATCTGTTGTCAAATTCTTTCCTAATCTTTTGTCTAGCATAATCTTAAGTTTTAGGCATTGGAAATGGCTTGCTGATAAACTTTTGATAATTTGCTGGTGATCATCTTGCATTTGGATTAAAAAAAAAAGGCATCCAAAGATCTTTCTTAGTGTAAAGACAAAAAAGGAAGTTTGAGGTTAAATGCTTCCCATACTTGTAGGGTCAGTAAATTCTTCTGTACACTAGGAGAAGTCTTCCAGCCACCAATGGTGCATAGCACTGGCTTCTACTCAAGTGCAATAGTGATATAGTAGATTTAGAAACAATGTCATTTTGGTTACAGTCCTGCTTGCTCTCTTCTCTACTTGAAATATAATTTTAGTGGATCCCATTTCAAGGCCTGCTGCAGCTAGGAACTGACAGCCAAGGCTCATATAGAAGCCAGATGTCCCACCAATGTGGAAGGGTACCATAAACCCAGGTCACTCTGGACAAGGAGCATTTTTTTGCTGCATCTCTTGCAGGCTGTTCTTATGCAGCCTGGCTAGATTTGCTGTAGTTCCACTCTGATGCATTCTTCTACATCATACACCTCTGGGTCCCAGACCAGTAGAGGGGTCCTAATTAAGAGTTGTTGCTTTGAGACATATTGAGCTGTTGTAGAAGCGGCTGAGGAAGTGTGCTGCAGAGAGGCAGTAATAGCCAGGGTGCACTAGGGCTTTGTGAGGCTATTCCAAAAATTTTCCATCAAAACCCCCTGAGTAGCATCTGTTGTTATTCAGGTTTTGGCATACATGGCCTCTTTGGCACACAGATTCCCTTTGTAGAGTGATGCTGGAGAGGGGTAATACCTTTTCTGATAAAGACACTTGGCAGGCATGCTTTTCCTTTCTGTGTCTTTTCTGTGGTTAGAAAGGAATTTTCCTGTGTTTTATTTCTACTAAGCTTTTATTCCGCAAGTAGTTTCCACATTTCTTATCACTCCTGAGATAACCCCCACCTAATAAGTTATGGCACAGCTTGTTTGCTCTGATAGTGCCTTGTAGATGCTCAGCCAAGGAGATCTCAGTAAAGCGTAATTCTGAAAGCAAGTTGGAAATGTGGTTTAGGTGTCAACACACCAAGAAGAAATATAGGAAGCATCAACCATTGCTGTAAAACAATATTAGATCTGTGATGGAGCTGGCCTTGCAGTTGGAAAAGGTTTTCCATGCCAAGCTGGGCCAAGATCCACCAACATCTCTAGTGCCAGAAGCTCAGTGCGGGATCACGAATGACATCTGCCTGCTTCAGATTTGGCAAGAAATGCTTACTCAGGTTCAGTTCAGATGAATTTCTTGTTAATAAAAGATGTTGGCTATGTAGCCACATCTCTGTATTTATTTGTGAATATGCAGCTTGTTAAAAAATACCAAATCGGAGTGATTATGTTTACATTCCAGCACAAATCATTCAAAGGAACACGTCCAGACAGTGAAACTACCAACTGGGAGTTTGGGTTTCCTTAATGATGAAGGTTTGAAAGGACAGAGAAGCTGGGAGCTCTCTTTTTAAAACTATCAAGTACATGCAAAACTGACAGGGTGATTTTAGTTGATTTAATCCAGATGTTTGCATTTTAAGTAAGGAAGAAGAGACATCAATGAAAATTTATAAGAGTACTGAGAACGTGCATAATGAGACACAGGAGAGAAGAATGTAAACCAGAAGTGTCAGGGAGGATTAGGGGTATGAGTGTTTTGCTCTATTACTGTGTGTTGGTGCAGCCAGCCATGTTTGAATTCCAACTTGACATAATTTGGAAATGCATTGTATTGTTACACTTTGTCAGATTGTGTACTGGGGATTACAAGAGAATTTAAAGGAATCAGGCACTCTGGTGCAATTGAAATTCAGTGATCCAGCTGTGGTGCTTCATAAATTACGGTGCCTGCACATTCTTTTTCATACAACTTTATCGAGTGACTTTACTTAACGACTTCAGCATGGGTCATAGAATCATAGAACCATAGACTCATAGAATTATTAGAGTTGGAAGGGACTCCCAAAGGTCATCCAGTCCAACCCCCCTGCAAGAAGCGGGGACACCCCCAAGTAGATCAGGTTGCTCAGGGCCTCATCCAACCTGTCCTTCAACGTCTCCAGGGATGGGGCATCCACCACCTCCCTGGGCAACCTGTTCCAGTGCTCCACCACTCCTACAGTAAAGAACTTTTTTCTAATATCCAATCTAAATCTACCTCCCTCTATTTTGAAACCATCACCCCTTGTCCTGTCACAACAGGCCCTACTGAACAGCCTCTCGCCATCTTTCTTGTAGGCCNGGAGAATCACCTCTCTCGACCTGCTGGCCACGCTTCTCTTGATGCAGCCCAGGATGTGGTTGGCCTTCTGGGCCGCAAGAGCACATTGTCGGCTCATGTTGAGTCTCTCATTCACTAGCACTCCCAAGTCCTTCTCCTCAGGGCTGCTCTGGAGCCACTCTCCACCCAGTCTGTAGTTGTGCCTGGGATTGCCCCGACCCAGATGCAGGACCTTGCACTTGGCCTGGTTGAACCTCATGAGGTTGGCACAGGCCCACCTCTCCAGCCTGTCAAGGTCCCTCTGGATGGCATCCCTCCCCTCCAGCATGTCGACAGCACCACACAGTTTGGTGTCAATGGCGAACTTTCTGAGGGTGCACTCCATCCCACTGTCCATGTCACTGACAAAGATGTTGAATAGGGCCGGGCCCAACACGGACCCCTGAGGGACGCCACTTGTGTCTCCATTTGGACATTGAGCCGTTGGCCACCACTCTCTGAGTGCGGCCATTCAGCCAGTTCCTTATCCACCGAGTGGTCCATCAGTCAAACCCACGCCTCTAGTTTAGAGAGAAGAATGTCGTGCGGGACAGTGTCAAGGGCTTTGCACAAGTCCAAGCTGGAGTGGGTCATACCCACACATACCCACTCCAGCTTGGCTGTACTTGACTTTTTTCCCAAAGCCTCAGCAATTAAAAACAGGACTGGGCAAAGTACTGCTCTTAACTTTCCATGCTGCGAAACCAGTCATTAAGTGCCAATGCATACCAATACTGCAGCTTTGCCTGTGTATCCACAAATCTTCGCTCTATTGCCAGCTCACCCTGCGGCACAGACTATGTCACCTTTACATGAACACCAACTTCAAATTCAGAGCTTGTCATTGGCCTATCACTATTTGAGATGTATTTCTTCACTAGGTCCCAATTTCTAGTAGGACCAGAATCACAGAATCGTAGGGGTTGGAAGAGATGTCGAGAGATCATTGAGTCCAACCCCCAAACACAGTTCAGATGCTTTCAAGTCCTCCATAGCATCTCCCAAATCTATTTCATGCTTTTGTCTCAACATAAAATACCATGACTTCCCATACTGCAATAGTTATTTTATTTTCAAGTATTTTTCAGCTTTTCCACCAAGTACACTGTTGTGGTTCTTTCCCAGCAGGAACCTAAGCCCATGCTGTTGCTCACTCATCACTCCCCCCCAACAGGATGGGGGAGAGAATTGGGAGAAAACTCATGATGCTGAAATGTTTCTGGTATCTGTTACCTTTAAGGTAACTTTAAGAGTTGGCATCTTTAAGCCAAACATGCCACTAAAAAAACAAGCCACATTTTAAAATTAAAATTAGCAAAATCTCCAGGTGGTCCCCACCACCCTGTCACTGTAGGGAACTCTTAATGCTCCTGGATACTGGGTTTTTCTGGAGGTTTACCCGAGGGTTGAACTAAAACCAGGTTTGGACTGAAAATGTCATCCAGATACCTTACTTCTGCCTTCTCCTTCAACTCCTTACAAAAGGTCTGGAAGAAGGAAAGATACCTTTAGATCAGTAACAACTCATTGGCTTTGAGACAATTTCAGGAGGTTAGGGGAAGTACTGTCACTATTTGGATACCACCTGAGGACTTTGCCCATACCTTCATTCTGCTACAGGAATAGAAATTGATCCTGTGTCAAAGAACTCCATAGTTTTCTTCTGATAAATACGAGAAAACAAACCTCTCTCTTTGTGATGCCTGATTGAAAGAACAATATAGCAGAGATATTGATACACATTTGACAGGAGAAACTTGCAGATCATACATACAGCAATGCTCTGGGCTATATTAAAGTATTTTGTAGTTTATTGCAGTTATTCATGTACTTCCGAGTTTCCTATTTGATTTCCCATCATTTAAATCCACTATGTAAACCAACTAGATGCTGAAAATAAGTGCTGAACTTGTATTCTGGGGAAATTCCTGTCAATTCATATGGAATAGTAGGATCAGGCCCTGCATTACTAAGGAAAATTTGGTTTAGGCAATGATACTATAGGTTTCAGAGCACTAATAGCAACTGCCTTAGATAAAAGCCTATGAGCAATTGCCGGAGAAACATCGAGCCTCTCACCTGGAAAACATGGAGTTTAAAGCTTTATTTTCACACCCACATTTGTCTATTTAGCCCAAAGCATTAGAGACATTCAGCCCTCAAGATCTAGAGCAGTGATTTCAGGTTTTCACTTTTTCTGAGCCAAACTGTGAAGATGATTGAGCTAAGGTAATTTTTTTACATCTCTTGTCACAATTTCCATGACATAATGCAACTTTTAGACCTACTTTAGTTCTAGCTGGCAATTATCAGGTTGTTTATTCTTTTAACACATGACACTTTTAAGTACATCAAAGAAAAGTGCAGCTATGCTACTGTGCAGCCAGATGTTTTCATCATTCTTCGGGAAGTCAACATATTCCTGGAAAAGAAAGATTGCCCGGGAAGTTTAGTGAACCACTCAATATTGCAATGAAAAGTTACTTATTTTATTTGCTTGTTTCTGAAATGAAAACCATCTGGCTTTCCTGCAGTATTTAACACTATTTCCATCCCCAGTGGGAAATCATGAGGAATTCAGAAGCCCCATTATAAATGACAACCAGCATTGTTTCCAGAATTTGTCTCTGTTCATGTACAGGGATGTTTTGGTTTGTTTCCTGTTTGAGAGGGCGAAGGCTTATTTAGTTGAGTGACTGGGTGCACAAGGTTTCACTGCCCAATTAGAAATAGGTGAGATTCACTGTTCTTGCTGTGCAGTTTTTCTGTGTTTTACGGTGCACAAGTGGGCAGGTTTTTGAAATTTAATATTCTCGTGTCTGCATGTAAAGAGCACAGCAGCTCTCAAAACCTCTGTTTAAAAAAGGGTTAGCTGAAATTACATTAATTTATTTGGAGATATACTGTGTGATCATTCTTTTAACTTGAAAGCAATTAAGTTATTGGTCCTCTTTCTTACAAAAAATCTCCTTAGTTCCATCAAAACCACTCCATTATAGTTGTCTTAGTTTGGTTTGTTTACACATTGTATGAACTATCTGAAGGAAATTCAATTTCAGAGCTCACAAATCTGTAAATAGCTCCCAAATTGCACACAATGCTGTATTCTGTCTGGCATCGTTGGTACTTATAAGGTGTATCCTTCTGATTATGATTTTTACTATCTGATGAGGAAGTGAAGAGTGTAGCACATCACACTTCATATAGCATCAGTGTGAAATGTGAATTAAATTGTACTGGTTTTTTTTTGTGGTTTTGTTTGTTTGGTTAGTACTACAAATACACAACTGTGGGTACACGATGACAGTTTATACTACTCCTCGTGTATCTTTTTGGTAAGTATACAGATGGTCATTCT
Source organism: Heliornis fulica (assembly GCA_013399135.1). Classification (NCBI taxonomy): domain Eukaryota; kingdom Metazoa; phylum Chordata; class Aves; order Gruiformes; family Heliornithidae; genus Heliornis; species Heliornis fulica. Next base: position 69,959 of record VXBZ01005257.1, on the reverse strand, counting down.
GGATTCAACCCTTGATACCAAATGATACCTTGGTTCTATTTTTGACAGGAATCGACAGCTGCTAAATGGGAGTCAGAATGTAGGAAGATGTATTACAAAAGCTACCAAAGGCTGTTTTCTTTGGTCACTGTGCTTGGAGTACACAGTATTTTTTGAAGCAGAGTATAAACATATGCATCGTATTTGTTAATGTTTCCAGTATCTGTTTTGATGGCTAATTCATTCTGAGCATTGTTGAGCATTAAGTGGGTGGCCAAGAAAGAAAAAATTGCAATTTAAAAATAGATTTATGCTCAACATTTTTCTGAGCATTTTCTGAAGAGGAATGTTCCCTCTGCTTTGTAGCTGAAGTATCCACTTGAATGCAAACTTGTGGCTTGAATCCTTTCTCTTTCCAAACCTGTGTCGATCTCTCCTTTAGAAGATATTTTATGTAATTGTAGACTTGCTTCTGGGTCAGACAAAATGAGCTCATGGCTCATTTAATAAGCTACTCACCCAAGACAGGGAGAAAAGAAATTAAAATTCTAAGTGGCAGCAAGGTTTTGAACATGCTCTACATGCCAACAAAGTGCATTTCCCAGCAAGCTGATTTGGTGGGACAGCAGGTAGTAAAAAAATATGTTTCTTTATTTGTTATTCACCAGTACCTCAATCCTAGAAGTGAGAAACCAATTCTAGTAAAACAGGTTCCTGAAATTCTAGTTCAGTTTTCAACCAGCAACTGTTGTCTGATGAAAGAACTGTTCCTCTAGAAGAAATCAAACTAGCAAATTAGCCTCTACTTTTGATCTTGGTGAGATCTTGGGATTTGGGTAAATGCATTGTAGTATGTTATAACAAAATGCTTTTTAGCTCTTGTACTGTCAGAAAACATAAATGGGAACTCTTGCTATTATTCACTGTTTGCTGTTATTTATAATCTCCCTTACTGAAACAGAAAAAATAGTTTTCAAAAAATGGTGCAATGTTAATCACTGTGTTTTATAGCTCTTCCTTCACTTGTTATCCAAACTCAGTCATCTATAAATCCCAGTTGCTTTGAAACTTCTTTTAAAGTAGGTACAAAATTTACTACTTTTAGATGCTTCAGTGGGAAATCTTCATGAGAGATTGGATGCTTTTGCTAACTGTTAAGCCACTTGATTCTCCTATTGCTCCCGGGTCTCAGATATATACTATGCGCCCTTATGCTACATGCCCTTGGTATCTGCTTGTTCTTTAAATTCTGAGTTTAAAGTGCTCAAAGCAGATAAGATAGAACAATAACTGACATTAATCCTTATAGGCTACATGAAAGACTAATCACAAAGCACTCATGAGTGGAGGAAAAGAGGTTGTAGATCAAAGCTCAGTGCTCAGATTCCTGGGAGTATTTGGGCATGAAGAATTCAATCCACAGAGGACCAGGGTGACTCATTGCCATACTAGTTGCTGAAGCCACAGGTCATAAGTCACAGAAATCCTCAAAACATTTGCTCAGATCATGCTGCTTAGCCCAAGAGATGCTGACGTTTCTGCCAGCCAGCACTCACAGTACACCCTAATTCAGATGCCACTGAGTGTCTGAGAGCCTGACTTGGCAACAGGAGGTTTTCAAAGCAGACTCAGAGACAATCTCCAGTGTGAAACCTGACAGAAGTTGCAATGAAGGAACGGATATACTTACCCTGGTGTCTGCAGCCTCAGGGCTTGCATGCTTTCCTTGAAACCATGAGATTTCTTTTTATCTCTGCACTGGGCTTTGTCCCTAACACATCCCAGCTGTGCATCATAGGACTTAGGAAAATCCTGCATAAGGTCAGGGCTGGTTTAAGAGAGACCCATATACAGTAGCTCTCAGGGAAAACACCCTAATGTGAGAATCTTCACAGAGCTTAGCTCCTGAGAGCGGGGAGGAGGGAGGTCATTGCCTGAACAACTGCAACAGTACAGGGTACAAATGGTTCCCATTCAATATCACATCGGGTTTCAACTTCTTTGCATATGTGATTTTTCCTTCATCCTGACCTTCTCCAGACTAATCCCACCAGCCTTTATTCCTCTTAGCTTTACCCTCTAAGGCTTTATTCCTGCCATTCCCTATGGCTGCAGTGCTCTACCTGCTGTGGACCTGCATTTTCTAATTCACACCCCATGTGGCACGTGTATGTGAGATATTGCAACAAAATCAATGAGCCAACCTCTCGCCTCTGCATCAGGAGCCCTGTCATGAGAATTTAGCACCCTTCAAGCTATCTTTGCACATATCATTCATTAACTCATAACTACTCATTGAGCTTTGTTTGTAAAATGAGACTTAAAGCTAATACTTCTGCTCCACTGTGTATTCCAGTTACACTCATCAGTAAAGAGCTCTGCTTTGCTGGGTACACAGTTTATTTTTCCATCCCCTGTCATTTTAGATTTGTCACTTCAAAGATCTCTTTGAACATGGATTTGTGTTAGCTAATGACACAGAACCTCTCTGCATACAACTCCACAGGAATAAAGCATGTTAGGAGGTAGACAAGTTTGTTCCCAGCAGGAGGTTTGTTTTCTGGTTCTGCTTACAGCGGTAGAAAGGCTTCCCTCCTTTCTCAGGGATGATGCTGCTCTTTCATTCTCCAATTCATATCTCTTTCAAGCAAGAGTTCTTACAGATGGCATCCAGTCTGAAACAACCACGCTAAACCCACCAAATTATCTGGAAGAACAAGTACTTCCGAGTGGGCATGTGTGTGTTCAATCACAGAGGTACTATTTTAGTGATAATAATTAAAATTATTTTATTTGTCAGGCTGTATCACTGCAGGCAGCCAACAGGAAAGGCAAAAAGAAAAATTTGCTTCAGAAATCATAGGTAGAATGTACCTTACAAATTGGATTAGCACTAATAAGATGAATGGGGATATCAGTATTGAAACCATATTGAAAAGGGAAGCACTTGGCTTGTATGGAATAAATTTGAAACTCCCATCATCCAGCATGCAAACTGGGAGGAGTATAGGTGCATCACTTCAGTCATAGTCATGTTATGGGCAAAAAAGAAACACATCCTACATGTAAAGCCAATGCTTTACTGTTAGTATAATTAAAGTCTTAGCAGTCTTATCCAGGAACACTTATAATCCAGATCTAATTGCTACAGAAAGAGAAAATAAAGAAAAAGTAAACAAACACTGCCATACAGAAAATACTCAGTAATAATGACCTTTGGTGTCCCTTCCAACTCATACATACTAGGATTCTAGATTTCTCTGAAGGAGAAATGCAATTTCTCTGAAGGAGAGTGCAAGAAGCCTGATATTTTTTCACATATAGGCATTCACAAGGAAAACCTTTGTCTTCCACACATTATGTCACCAGAAACTTTGATATTTTCTACACTAAGCAATTCTTTGTAATAATACACATGGTCTTAAAAACAAAATGAAACAAAACCAAACGACAAAAAAAAAGTGCCAATAGCTAAATCCCAAGCAAAAGATATTTTATGACATAGTGAAAGAGACAGTTTTGATCTGATTTTGAAGTCGTTAGTGGAAATGTGTCTCTCATAAATATAAAATTATTGCAATTTAAAATTTTACTTTATGTTACCTGTTTCTTCATTCATACTTCAAAGTATTACCTAGCTAATCGACTTAGTGATCTTTCCAGTAACATTGTGAATATGATGGGAGCAAGAGAGAAAAAGGAACTGGGGGGATTTAGCAGCAGATAGAGATATTTTGGATTAAATTATACTTGTTCAGGGTCTGGTTCAGAATGTTTTACTTCAGTAAAAGCAGCTCAGTTTATGGTAGTTGTGGACTTGTATCACCCTAAATAAGTCACACTTATTTAGGGTGATATGTATGTCTTACCTGAAGAAGACAATAGGACACTGTTATATTGTTTTTCCACCATTCCAGTGAGTGAATATGTTTTGACATTTGTATTCTCTTCATTTAACAGGGGCAGGTAGAGGCAGAAGAAAAAAATTAAGTGTGGAAATAATGATTATGACTCAGTGTGTGTACAGTAGTAAGACACTTTAGTAAGAGCACAAAGGTGCAGACTATTAAAGGAGCAGATGCAGACAGGGCAATAGTTCACAGGCAAATTGATGACTTATTGGTAGCTCAGAAACTAGAGCATTGTACCAGTGACAATGTCAAAACTGCATGTTGTAATTAATGAAACCATTTCCATCAGAGAAATGGATTCATGAGCTTTAGCAGAGGTGCAGTTATAGAGACAGAATTATGTTTCTTTGCTCCTAGTGATGCTGGAACAAATAGCCCTGATTTGTACAGTGATTGGCAGAAATTAGAAAAGGCATATGGGATTTTAGGCTTCTTTTCTGTTATTTAGACCTCTAGTGAAGTAAAATTAAAACATAAAACATTCAGCAGGGAAATAGGCTGAAAGCATTTTAGAGTTTTCATGGGGAGATGTTGCCACCTCTGTTCTACTGGGATGAGCAGTCTCCTCGTGCAAAGCTTGTGGTTTCCACATTCTAGACAAGAACAAGAGCTACTCGGTTGTTGCAGTTAGAGCTGTTCTGAGTGTTGCTTTCTTGCTATCATGCTTTGATTCCGCAGCTCCAAGAAAACCTTGCCTTCCATGGGGAGTACAGGTTCTGGGGAACAGAAGCTGCTAGTGTAAGGTGAATTTTTTAAATGGGAACCAGGTTGCATTTTATTTAAAAAAGGACATTTCACACTGTTCTTCAACTACCTACTTATTTTTCAGGCATCAAGGGCTGACTGGACAAAGGACGTGGATTCTAGAAAAGGCAGAAAGCATCCCTCTCTTCAGATCATTCACCAAGTCCAATTGCAGTGATGTGGGGTGTGAAACAATTTGCTCCATGTATTTTGCACCTTTTACACCAGTGATTTGACACAACCTTTTCAGAGACTGGCCAAATCAGACATGAGCCATCATGGGGCTTTCCCAGTATGGTCTGAAGAATTTTTTTCATTGTCAATTAAATGAATGGTCATGAGCAGAGGGACAAGATCCTGCTGTTCCCAGGGTAGTGAGCTGGCCAAAACTATAGGGTTATTCTCTCTTCATGAATTTGAATGTGATGAAATAAGGAAGATGCTGGTTATTGCAGTTGCGGCGAGTCTGAAAATTGCAGCCTGGTTTTACTTCTTTGGCTGTTTCCTCCAAACTACCCTGAGATTATACAGTGTCCAGGAGGAATGCCTCATGCAGAATATAGAGGTAAGACATCTGTCTTCATACAAGGCTTGTTACTATTCTTCCCATGTGTTTGATGTGAATTGACAGAAAAATTAAGCAGCAAGAATGAACTGACTGAAACATTTTATATATAAGGATGTCAGAGAACATGTCTTCTCAGCATCACCGTAGTACACTCTGCTCAGTACAGAATTTTCCTCTGGTTACCAACAGCTTGAAGAAGTCCCTCCTTTGTTCTTTTTTTGTTTGGTTTTTTTTTTATAATAAAGTGAAGGTGCATGACAGAAATCAGAACTACACGAAATGCTTATTGATTCAGGCTCAGACTTAAACTAGAAAGGTGGATTCCTTCCTGACATCCCTCTTAGCAATAAGTTGGAACCCTCTTCAAACACTAAATGAGCAAAAATCACTGGATTACAAAGACAATGTATTTGTGAAAGAAAGACTAAGAGGACACAAAAACCACTATATGGTTAAGCTTCATGTTAAATGATGCTTAATATCACTTGGATCAAAGTTAGTGATAAAAATACGTGCCTTTGGCTGAGTCTGTTAGCAAGCATTCCCTGGTAGTAGATCAAACAAGGCTTCTGCCCTAACCTTCCTGGCCTTTCCACTGTCTTCAGTCTCTGATGGTAGTACCTGCTCTTATTTCCCACTTTTCAGTTTCTTCCACTGATCTTTCTACACTTTTATGAAACGAAATGATTTAGCAGAACCTGAACACCTTTTTCATCTCCTCTTCCGTCATAATTCCTCCAGGATGTAATTTTCCAAGAGATATTGGGTTACCAAGTGTTCAGTGATGACTACCACTGTCTTGTTTCTTTCCCCACCACAATCAGTTCTTTCAGGATTATCATTTTCATTTTGCCTCTGATATAAATTGTCTATTTGATTACTCTTTACCCAATTTTAGATATGCATTTTAATATTTTCAATCTATCCTGTACATACAAATCTTAAGTACTCAGAATTGCTGTATTTCATGCTGTATTTCATACTTCAGAGCTTCACTTAAAATAATTTCTATATTGCAGAGACAATATAGGGATAGCCCTTCTGGCAGATGGATACTTATGGGTATGGGAGCAAGTGTATGGTACCACATTTCTGTTTAAGGCCTCAGTCAAAATCTGTTGCAGCCAAGAGTTATGTTTGCACTGACTTCAAATGGGACTGATTAATCAGGCACTTAAATTTTTTCCATCCAGCGCTGCCATTTTTAAACTACCATTGCATGAAATATCAGTCTGCTGCATTTCTGGTATTCTTTATATACTTAGAATACTTCCAGAAAATGGTAATATCAGAGATGCAGCAATTAAAACATTTTTTCTGGGTGGGTGAATGTATTTGTCTTCATTAAATGTTCATTTCAAAGTGTAACCCAGAGGGAGTTTGTAAATTAACCCAGATATGAGCTTTTATAAAGCAAACACAAGACTATTCTTTGAATAAAAATTACATTTCACTGAATTCATTTTCACTCTCAGGAATAGAAAACGCATTATTGAAAGGCCAAATGGAGTGCTAGTCACACCAGGGTGGTTTGCCTTGATAGTATCAACCAATACTCAGCTTTACTCTCCCATGCTGTGTAACTCTAGTGACACCCTACTTGATTTTTAGTTTAACAAATACGGGTAATTTTTTTCAGTGAGAAAGTCAACAGAACTATGCACAGTGTGATACTTTGGCTATGGAAAATTTACCTGTAAGTACATTTTTTAATACTTTACTCACTGTAAAACATCTGTTTCTGTGTTGTATCAAAATGCCTCAGACTACCTTTTTTGGTTTTGTTTTTTCTCTGTTAAAACATGTTTTCTAGAGACCTGTATTTGCAGACCTTTGATACCAGATTTGCTATGCTTTCACATCTAACCACGTTTTCTTCTTGATGACAGCTGGGCTATTATATCCTTTGAAACAAAACTCAATTCAGAGCATTTCATCCCAGTGCCTTGCCCAAGAGCGCATTTTCTGTGCAGCTAACTTGCACAAATTAGATAATTTTTTAGTCTTGGTAATATATGAAAAAAGAACAACCCAAAACCAGTTGATAGGGGTTTTCTGTGTTTTGTGTTCTGAATTCTCTGTGTAGGTGACTTGTCAGATTAAAATAATAACAGCTTGCAAAATGCTTCACAGCTTGAAGTCTGTGAAAGACAGACTTTCCAGATATATATGAGTTTAAGGGTGGTGATGGATAACTAAAGAAAACCTGGATTACCAAATGCTCCTTGCCCCCTCTGCTATTCCCAGTGATACTCCCATGCCCGTAGGTTGCTGTTTCTTTGAGCTCTTTTAATCAACTTACCTACAGAATCATTGTAGGTTGCCTTCAGTACAAACACTGAGTGTTCTGATTTTTGGCTCCAAAAAACCATTGTGTCTAGGTGAGCCAAGAATACAAATTGGTGTTGTATACTACACTACAAAGCAAGAGAAGCTGGATCCTTTCCTGGCACTCAAGAATATCATCTGTCTTGTGAAAATGGCTCTTTCCCATGTGTTATGAAATGAAGAATTATTGTCACTCTTGTTCTATTCAGGCACGTACAGTAACTAACAGGGAAATATTTTCATATCTTTAGTCCTGTCACATACTAGAAAGCTGAAAATAGCTTTTAAGTTTTAATAGGCTTTAATTAAACATATTAAATATGATGTTTTATTGGGTAGGTATGACAAAGAACTGTAATATCCTTATTTTATAGAGTAGTTTGTCTCTTCTTAGCCACCAACAGCCCAGAGGTTGTGATTGTGTAATGTGGCCCTTGAATAGAGTTGTTCTACTCATGTGGATGGAAAGAGGTAACTCTTTTTTACCTAGAAGGAAGTACTTCAAGAAAATGTTTTCTAGCTCCTTTTTAGCTTAAATACTGAGCATCTGTGTCCCACTGGTGCATGTGGGTCACTGATGGCTGTGGAAATACATGTCAAAGCTGATACTTGGGAGGTGCAGCCCATGACCCTGGAGCTGCCTAGGACATTTTTCATCCCAGCTGTAAGAGGTAGAGGGCTGCAGGAGTGCTTATCCCTGCATGAAAAAGAGCACATCCTGCTTACTCTCAGTGGGATACATACATCTTCCACACAAAGATGTTGGATTTTGACCCTCAGACACCTGAAGGCCAGAGGAGCTCCAATTCTGCCACAACTGAGCTGTGGGATAGCTGCAGCTGGGACTCGCAGAAATAAAAGATGAGCTTCCCATAGGTCCAGAGGGACAGGCTTAGCACATATGCTGGCTTCTCTTGTACTTTCCAGTCTAGCCCTCAAAGTTATATTCCCACAGTGGCACAACTTCATCTGGAAAAATACCTAATGCTTCTTCTCACTGAGTTCAATTCAGAGCCTTTTATCTAGATATCTCCTGGAGATGAAGAGAGGAGCCAGACTAGGAAGGGGCATCTCACTTTTGAGGGCAGTGTTTTCTTGATATACAAAAGGGATTCCTGCCCTCTCCTTGTATAATTAAAAAAAAAAATTAAATGGAACTCAGCACTACCATTTAAAAGGATGTTATTCCAACTGGTGCACGTGAGACAGGTTGCAGGGTTGAGGTCTCCAGTGGGCTTATGCCCATATTGTAAAGTCAGGATTTTAACCTGGCTGCTAGTGAAAACAACCAGTCAAACCTGGGTCAGGATGTGAAGCTGTAAGAAAAAGCCTCAAGATTCTGTCATGGTTTGTGAATCAGGAGAGAAGTACTCATACTGAGCAAAGGAAATAACCATTTATAATGTGTGCATGGCTCTGGAGTCACACCCAATGTCCTCTCCAATGTGTCCTTGCAGCCCAGCTATGCAAGAGGAGAGGTGCCTTCCCTCAACCCCTGCAGCCAACATAAACCTCATTAACAGTTTCAGCCTCAGGTAATGAAAACTGTAAATCTGCAACACTCCCCTGCTCAGAAAGGAGCTGCACTAGCTAAACAGAATGGATCGGTTCACTGCACTGAGAAATAGTTTAATCCTCCTGCAGTGGGGAAGGAAGGGGAAATATCTTCAGGGAGCCAGGAGGGCTTGTAGCTCAGCAATGAACAAAAATTGCTTTTAAAGCAATTTAATTTTCTGACTGTTGTTGGAATGAACCTCTCCCCCCCTGCCCTGCCTCCCCTGTACTTAACACTTTTCATTCAATATTGTTTCTTCTTGCAGACAAGCTGTAGCCTACACAGATTGTTTCTCTTCAGCTCCTTTTTCATAAAAACCTCCTACAGCAGATATGTTATTTCTAAGATATGCCATGGTCACTTGCAGCAGAGGGACTAGCCAGCACATCTTAGCCATGTGAGTAATGACACGGTGTAAAGAATATCTATCTAGTCCTCAATACAAGGAAGATTTATATAGTCTTACACAAACTAGAAGGTACAGGTAATGTCAGAAAACAATTTGTGGAAATCATTTTCCCCATTTCAAAGCTGGGGAATCACAGAATCCTAGAATGGTTTGAATTGGAAGGGGCACAAAGGTCATCCAATCCCAACCCCCTGTCATGGGCAGGGACACGCTTCACTAGCCCAGGTTGCCCAAAGCCCCAGCCAACCTGGCCTTGAACACTGCCAGGGAGGGGGCAGCTACAGCTTCTCTGGGTAGCCTGTGCCAGGGATTCACCACCTTCACAAGGAAGGATTTCTTCCTCATATCTCATATCTTATCTAAATCTCTCCTCCTTCAAATTAAGGCCAACACCCCTTGCCCTATCACCCCATGCCACTGTGAGCAGCCTCTCTCCAGGTTTCCTGTATCCCTTTTAGTTACTGGAAGGCTGCTCTGAGGTCTCCCCAGAGCCTTCTCTTCTCCAGGCTGAATAAGCCCAACTCTCTCAGATGGTCAGCACAGGATATATGCTTCACCTGTTTCAACATCCTTGTGGCCCTCAAAAGATAGAGTACTTATAGATTTACATAATAGATCATTACTTGTATGACCTATATAAATGATCATTATCTCTCTGGCCTGCCCAGATGGAAGAGGGAAAATATATTCAGTAAATTCAGAACTGGTCCACAGTCAAGTTGAAGGAACCTTAATGAATTACAAATCTTTTGAATAAAATTAATATTGAACAGGCTTAAGAAGTTGTGTCACTCACTTTCAAAAATACATTAAACTTTTCAGTAACACACAGGAAATCTACAGTCTTGTCAGAATTTTTCCTGAGAAGCCAAATGTAAGACAGAAAATTATTAATTTTTTAAAGATTATTTGTACACAAAATAATTTAATTATATAAATTGTAGACAAGCCAACTGCATGAGAGACAAATAACAGAAACTTGCTTTGGACAACAATTTCATTTGACAGCGACAACATACCACGAAGTCCAATGTTCCACTAAGATTTCTGAAACAAAGTGTATTTAAGTATATTTAAACTGAGTTATTTCTGGTAACTTAAATGTTAGAATATATATCAAGCTAGCAATTCAAGTTTGAACTGGATTTTTTAAGAATTACAGTAGCAACTGACAAATTATTCCAGAGAAATAATTTGAACTCACAGAATCACACAATCACACAGAATGGTCTGGGTTGGAAGGGACCCCAGGATCAATGAGTTCCAACTCCCCTGCCATATCAGTGTAAATGAGTTTTCAAAAAATATTCAGGAAGTGTGTGTCTGAAATTACTTCATCAGTGCAAAGCAGTGCAAGAGAAATAATAAGGAATTAAAAGGGGGTAGTCAGTATAGAATGCGGTAGTCTGTAAAAAAGCTGAACCAGTGTCACCATCATTCTCTTTCCATTCAAATACAGTAGAAGGGATTTTTTAATTATTATTATATTTATTACTTGAATATCTTATTTTTCATGGATCAAACTGTCTTAGTATTTCCAGTTTCAAAGTGAGTGTGAGACAGTTTTCTGGGCCTTGCTCAGCTCCCAAACATTTATCCAGGGTGTGCCAGTGAAGCAGTTACTAACCTGTAGCTCAAACTCATTTACTCAAAACAAGATCAAGGATGACTCTCCTATAGTTTATTCTGATGGAAAGTGGACATCTTGAAGCTGTTTTTTTTTTGTATTTAGCAGATACTGAAGTAAATAATGGTTTGATATAACATTAACTCCCAAACAACATTTATTGTGTTTATATGGATATATCTTACTGGCTTTTCACATTTTTTTGATATTATCAACTTCTTTCTATCAGCTTTTCCAAACCTAAGAAAGAATTATGGTCATGCTAGTTAAAGGAATGATTTCCTTTGCAGTTCAGCTGATTTAGCCAAGATTGTATCTCATTTGTCAGTTGAGGCCAAGATATTTCTAGCATAGTGGTTTCAATTTCACCTCTGTTCTTCACTTTAAGCTTCTAGTTTGCCTCTGACTATCTCACAACCCACTCTGTTTGAATGGTTTTTACATCCATACCCTCATTTCCTGGACTAGAAAGCAAGCTAAATAAGCTGTGGCATTTTCTCTGTCTGGATACATCATGAGCCTTTGTTAGTCAGTAAAGATGTTTTGCTCCTGAAACTGTGGTTGTGTTAAGTTAGACAAAGCATAGCTTATAAAGAACAACTTAATTGCAGAAAAAAAAAAGGCCAATGGTGGGGATTCAGAACTTCAGAAGTAGCTAAAAGGCCATATTTGTCACAAATCAAACCCTCCTTTAGTTTTGCTTCACCAGGGAAACCTTGCAAGGGGTTACTGGAGTACAAGACAGGAATGTAGGAACTGCAGTCACTTCTGGGGTTTGGTACATGTTTTGCTGCTGTGATGTTCATCATTCCTCTTAGTCTGTCCTTGACCAAAACAAAAATAAAGTTGTTTGCAAAAGTCATTAAAATATTGTGAGGCCAGACAATCAGTCAAAAAGCCCACAAATGTACAGATATAAACACTTCAAATTGATAAGGTGACAAAACACAGAAATTTCTTTGGACACCATGAACACATATTTCTGAACCATTCCTATCTGCAATGTTTGTCATTAGATACCTTGTTTTTCTTTATCCACTGTTACATTTCTGGTGGGTAGGAAAAGCAGGACTGCTTCACATTTTCTTAGTACTACAGGACTGTTCTTCAGAGGATTCACCTTATAGTGTTTCCACCATTTTCAGTGTCAGAAGTTATTTTACCATCTGTAGCATCATTGCTGGGATGTGTGCACATGACTAGACCAGACTCCTACTGTAAAGGAATTTGAAAATCTTGTGATTCCTTCCTCTTATGTGATAAAAAACCTGATTCAGTTAAGAAAGTTTTGCTATGCAAGGATGTCAAGACTAAAGTCAAGGAGCATTCATACTTTCTTTGGGGAGTGTAGACTACTAATACAAGATATGAACTAGGTTTTCTTAAATGTGTATATTTTTCCTATAATTTATGGTGACTCTTCCCCCCACACCTGGCTTTAAACTTTATGTTGTTTCAAATAGTGACATTAATGTAGATACTCATCTGAACTCTCCCCTTGTTGGGTTTGTGTGACTTCAAAGTGAAAATAAATGACAGAGAATGAAAAATTCTGTTTTACAAGAAAATGTGGTATGTCCAAAAAATATCTACCTAGAACCATTTCACTACCAGTGCAAATGGTGGAGCTTAAATGTTTTTAATTTATTAGTCACGGCTGTTAAAATGAGTGAAGTCTACATAGAGTGATCAGGAACAATGCTATTTGCTGGATATCTAAAGGAAGCATTTTGTACAGAACTTTCTTGATGGCAGCACCAACCTGGTACCTTGTTCTCTATACTTCCCAGTCTGGCCTGACCATTTGCATCCACCAGCTGAGCCATGTTATCTGACTGCAAGTGTGTGAGGAGATAGTAGATAAAATAGGAAGTTCCCTGTGAATATAAGGAAAAACCTTTACACTGTGAGGGTAACAGAGCACTGGAACAGGCTGCCCAGAGAGGTTGTGGAGTCTCCTTCTCTGGAGACATTCAAGACCAATCTGGACGTGTTCCTGTGTGATTTAATCTAGGTGATCCTGCTCGGGCAGGGGGGTTCAACTAGATGGTCTTTTGAGGTCCCTTCCAACTCCCAACATTCTGTGAATCTGTGATTCCGTGAAATAGAGCTACCTATTAACTTCAAGTTGAATCTTCATCATAATGGTTCAATATTTCTTCTGTGCTTCTGTTGGGACATGGAGGATATGAAGAGAAATACTGCATATCTATGCTTCTGTGTTGTGGGACTTCAACCTCTAGTTCCACTTATTCTGAGGGTTTTTTTTAAACTAGAACGCATAAGGGTGCTTTTTAGGACCTTCTTTCAAGATTATATCCTCCTCAGATATTTCAGATTTGTTTGTCTACTTTATACCCGGACTTTGTAGGTACTTTCAATCCTCATGGCCCAGCCTAGGGGTCTGCTCTCCAGAGAAGTAGAACAGAGGTGCTCTGTAATCCTCAGGCCAAACAGTTCTGGGAAACCAGGTTTATTGTCACCCTGCCCCAGCTATAGATCTTGGAGTTCAAAGTCAGGGAAGCTAAGGGGCACTGGAGACCACAGAAAATTAGTAAGGGAAGGAAATAAGAATACTTTTATAAACACATGTATTAAGAAGAATAAGAAAATAAGAAATACTTGCTTTGTCATTGGTTTGGGCAGAAATGGGAAAATTAGTCAGATTAGTAGCAATACAGACCACAAAGATGTCATTGGTAAATATTTCTTGTCTCTGATGTATTAAAGAGTGCATTTGAAGGTACTTATTATTCTTCTCAGTTACTGTTGAAATGGAAAACAGACAGTATTAAAACCCATTTATTTTAAAAAGCAATTGCCCTGGTTTGGACCGGGCCAGAGCTGGCTCCTCTCAGCAGCCAGCACAGGTGATGTGAGTTGGCCAAGGCTGCTTTCACAGCACCTGATATCCACGAAGCCCCTAAAAAGGGTCTGGTTGAGGCAAGGGTTGGTGTGGTTCTGAGGTGGTTTGCATTTTGTGTCCCCCTCTAGCTTACCATCTTGTTGGGTCAGTTAAGTACTTGTTATTCCTGGGGAGGGGGGAGGCTTAGCTAATTTCAGGCCTAAGTAATAGCTTAATAGCCTATATAATTAGTTAATAAGCTAAATAATGAAGAAGCTGAAGCATGACTTGATTAGAAAAGAATTATAAGGTAAGAAGTGTAAGTAACATCAATCTACATTGATAACTGGGAAATAGAGCTGATAACTGCAACGAAGTGTAACAGTTTCCTAATGGCATTTGATTTTGTAGTTTCATTTGGAAACTCAAAGATAGAACTAACCATTATGAATAATGGTTAGGCTTAAAAGGAAACAGCTAACGTGTTTTTATGTGTAGAGAGGATTTAATTGCTTGGGTGGTTTTCAGAGGTGTCTGTAGCCACCTCAAGCAACATCCAACAAGCTTCTGTGATTCTAATGCTGGAACCACTGAGGAGCAAAGGGAGCTCATACTAATCTCCTTCACCTTTTTGTTAATGCATTTATATAAAAAGCAGTTTAGAGTGAAGACTATATGTTGGTTTTCAGAGTAGGAAGAGAATAAAAATTTCTCAGAATTAAGCCATTGGAAAAGAACCCACCAAAATAAGTAAATACAATCATACAGTTTTCTGAGATATGATTGATCAGCTACTGTAAGTACTTGAAGTTTTGCTCATAGTAATGCATATAATCAGTTGTGCCATTTAAGCAACTTGGGAAAAATAGATCAAGTGTGTATCTATCTTGCACTGGAGTAAGAAACAGCCCTGTCTGAACTGGTAACCTACAGGTAACCTCAGTTCTCTTAGTATCAGAAAATATAATGATGTGAGCAGAACTAGATGGGCAAAGACTTCCTCATTGAAGGTGGATTTTTCCTTGATAGATTCATCGTAACGACACTGGAACTCTCATTTTTATTTGATGTGTAAGCATCAGTTTAGGTATTTAAACCATTAAACTGTTGAACAGTTTGCAACCATTATTTTAAAGTATTTCAATATATAGCACATGTATTTATTTCAGACACTTTCTAGAGTTACTATGTTTGATTGTAACATTTATAGTAGACATTGTTTAATTTACATAAGAAACTAATTACAATATACAAATGGAGAAAAATTAGCTGGTCATGACTTTTGCCAACTTTCCAGCTGATGCTGCTTAGTGAGTATTAGAGTAGGTACAAGTAGCAAAAATTAATGATTTGAGATTTAACTCATGGAAAAAAACCAAAACCCAAATAAAGTATCTTCAGAAATACATGCCTGTGCAGAAAGGAATTTATCTTAAATTGCAAATGCTGAATCCAGATATTTTTTTAGTAGTTTATTCACAGTGAGGAAATAATAGAGAATGCTGGAATGGGCAAAAGAGATTATGAGAAAATATGAAATCCAAGATGTGCCAGTTTGATAGAAGACTAGAGATCATGCAATACAGAGGCCAAGTCACAGTTTGAGTTTTTTGAATTTGACAAATATTTGGGAGAAATATTTGGCTAAGAAAATCAACTCAGAGAAAGATATCATTAGTTTGAAAGACTGTAAATATATCTGTTAGCTGTCCTTTTCAGGTCCTTGAAGAAACAAAGGCAGTTGTTAGAAATTTTGCCCTAATCTTATATAATGAATTAAAACTTTCTTTTGTGTGCCATTAAAAGTGACATGATAGTTATCTGCCCCTTGCTGCTTCTGCAGTTGGGCAGGTCATGTGGCAGTCATATAATTATCACTTCTGTATGCTTTTGAAGCTGTAGACTATCTTTATGCAACTAGGTCACTTATACAGTTGAATTTCAGCCAGCCTGCAGAAGGCTGCTGATTTGTTTCACAGAGACTGTTAGTAGGCTGTCTGGCTAAAGGAACATATAATTAAAACACTGCATTGCAGGTAGTGCAAATAAACCCAAAGTTAATTTGCAGAGCCACCAGAGCCATTAAGAGGTGTTCTTTCATCAAAAGAAATCAAATATATTGATCATGACATACCCCATTTTTAGGACTGGAAGTTCTTGCATTGACAACTGGGTATTCTTGTCCTAGCTGATCATAGTTTGCTTTCCTGGCTGCCTTGCCTCATGTCCATCTGTTTGGACAGCAGGACTGGAGTACTAACCTCTCAGACCTCCTTGTACTCCACAACATCTGCTGACACTATTAAGCCAAAGCAGCATAGTCAGAAGTGAGGGTGAGGGAAAGGAAATAGGACATTAGTTAATTCTGATACAAAGTTTTGATAAATGGAATTACTGCAGGATAGATTTGAAAAACTGTTGATACTAAATAATTCTGCTTATTTGCTCTGGAAGTAGTAACTGCATGCAGTACTGAGCTTCAGAAACTGATCTTTCATCCATTATGGTCAGGCAGTTGTGAGGTTTGCAGTTTCTTGTTGGGGCAGCAAGCACTGGAATTGTTTGGAATGTATTTATCCATCAAATTATCTTAATTGTCAACCTTGAGGACTCCAATGAGGTCTACAGGTGCAAAGAAAAGAAAGCAAAACAAACCCTGAAACCCACAGGTGTCATCTAATGACATCATGATTTTATCCTTCCAGTACAGTTCATAGTAGCTCTGTTTACTACCACTTGACCACACTTTGCCCTCATGTTTGTTTTATCTTCACATACATTTCATACAGTTCTCTTAAACACAATTTCTCTAGGTTCTCTCCTGTCCCTTAGCTGCGCTTTGAGTGGCAGACTAATACTGGACTGAGCAAGGTTAATTTTCTGGGCTGTAGGATGGATGTAGAATCATAGAATTGTCTTAGTTGGAAGGGATCCTCTAGATCATCTAGTCCAACTAGATCAACTAGCGCAACTAACCACCTTTTAAATACCTCCAGGGATAATGATTCCACCACTTCCCTTGTCACCCTGCTCCAATGCCTAAAAAACCCTCTCTGAGAAGAGTTTTTTTCCCAATATCCACTCTAAACCTCCCCCTGGAATAACTTGATGCCATTTCCTCTTGTTCCATTGCCTGACACTAAGGAAAAAAGGTCAGCCCTTGCCTCTGCACAACCTCCTTTCAGGTAGTTGTAGAGAGCAATTAAGTCTCACCTCAACCTCTTCTTCTCCAGACTAAACAACTCCAGTTCCGTTAACTGCTCCTCATAACATTTACTCTCCATGTATAATGATCTTCTAACGGTTGGTGCTTGAAGGAAAATTTAGAGGGGCAAAATGCCCATACATTGGGATCTTGCCAATATATTTGTCTTGCTTAACCTGAGAAGTGACCTCACTTAATGACTTCCAAATTTTGTAAAACCAAGACAATTTGGCAAGAAAATATTTTGAAGGTATCAAAAATGTATTGTTAAATGTAAAATATAATTATAAATTATAATTATTTATAATATAGGATTGTGTAAATTATCCTATTTTTCTCATCTTTTCAAAACTGCAGCCTAATTTATTCATAATATTATTCCCTCACAGGACTGAATGTATTACTTAGGGAGAAAAGTTATTCTGTTTTTCTTTGGAAGTAAATACAATAGGCATATGAATGTCCTTGTAAGATTAAAACTAGTCCACACTCATACTATCATGCTGTAACCACTGTGACAACCATTAGGTATCTCTGTACTGACCACTTAAATTAAGCAGTGTCTGAACAGTCCTTTACCAAGGAATCCAAGGAATGTGGTGGAATAACTGAACACGTGATATCCTCAGATGTGATTTCTATATGGGAAAGGTAATAGTTTCTAGACTGTGCTGGCTGAGGAGTGTGTGCAGCCTCAAGAGTTAAAAGTTATATCTTGAATTTAAGATCTGCAGTGTTGGCTCATGGATCTGAGAAGGGACTGCTTTCTGCTGCCTGAGCCTGGAGGGGCCCTGCTGTGCTCACTCCCTGTGAAGAAGAAATGTTGCCAGAGTACAACTGCTTCCTCATCACTTTTTAATTTGGTCCTTTAGCTGAGACCTGTTAGCCAAAATCTGAGCTTTAGACTCCCTAAATTGACAAATGAGCATTGCTGGTTTCAAAAGAAAATTTCTGACATCCCGGGGTTGTTTTTAATGCCTGTTACGACCAGGTCCTGAGGATGTCATTGATAGCATATTGGGAAGCCCCTGAAGGGGTTAATAGTAGGGAAAAAAGGGCCCGTGAACCAAGAATTAATAACATTGAGGACACTTATTTGGCTTTGTGTATGCAGATAGCATAAATGAACTACTCTTGATATCCACATAGTGCCTTGAAATCCTTGTCACTTAAGTTTTGGCCTTAGATTTTTTATCTCTGGCCCTCTGGGGATGATACTCCAGTTAAACCAAGCAAGGGTCCCAGCGCTACCCTATGGACATGTACAAAAAGCCAAAGCCATCAGGGATGTCAGTCCTGAGCAGGAGTGCTCACTCAGTGTTCCTCAGAAGGGCAGGAAAGGCATGACTGTCAGATGATGATGGGGAGCAAGCAAAGGAATATCATCCTTAATCCCTCATTGCTCTTCTGGAGCCTGAAGTCAGGCACATGCTTTGAAGAACTCGCTCTCATACTAAGTGAATCTGTGGTTTGCATTAAGGTTATAACATGTGCTTTCTTCTTTCAATATATTTGATGTCTTTTAAAAGACCATCAGGAAGATCTTTCAGCAAATTATTATGGAGTTAGAAGTAGGAGAGAAAGCAAATTAGCATTTGGGTATAGCACACAGCTTAAGCTGCCCTAAGAAGATGCTGGCTTGGTTTTGCCCTTCCTGTAGCTTAGACATGAGCTTTCCCATCTAACACTGGGTTTCTGCTGATCCCAGTGGAAGCTAGACTGAGGAGATATAGATGCTGAAAAATTAACCCTTCTAATTAAACTTCCTGCTAGTTGTGGAGATGAACGCCAGGACCAGCTAACTGCCAGTGCCAGCATGAGGGTGGAACTGCTCAATGGAAAAATGTTACTGGTTGAGGCTGCCTCATGTTGGCGTGGTATTGCGATCTTAAGGTTGGAAACTAGACCAGGGTGCAGGACTTCTGGCAAAAGAGAGATTGAGCTGGCTTGCTTGGAGGTGCCTACCTAGGCAGGCAAAGAGATAGTGGCTGTTAGGGGAAAACAAAGATTTACAAGTGTCGTGACAAGTTCCTGGCTCAGAATTTCTTAGATACTTGCTCTTTTCTCCTACTCTTAATGCTCCTTGTAGCCTCCAGGAAAAGTATGGCAGCATTTTAATAAAGATTTCAAAGTAATACATTAGCAACAGAACTATGACTGACATTTCCACATTGAGATACCATGATGTCTAATCTCCCATTAGCAAAAAATTAAATTGAAGCCAATTTTGATTTTTTAAATAGTTTAGAAAGCTTGTTTTTATTTCCAGAATATACTTATTTATGATCAATTTAGGTTCATATTTTTCTTCCATCATTATCTTTAAGTTTATATAAGCTTCTTGCTTGGTCATTACTTCACTTTTATAGTATTTATAGAGAGATAACGTTGTGCCCCTTGGAGCTATGTTTTCTCTCTCAGAAATTGGCTGCTGGTTACCCTGATCATGTTAATATATTTTTTTACTGTCTTATACTTCAACATCAGTGGTCAGGATTACATATAGTGTAATAAATATTTTACCAGTGCCTTGTAAAATGGCATTAATAACTCTGTCCCTATGGAAAAAAAAAACTTTGCCTGATATATTTTGGAATTACAATTCCCTTTTTCATGTCTACATCCCATTGATAGCTCATAGTCATCTCATGATTGACTGATACACCTACCTTTTTCTCTGTCACTTACAGAGAGGAAGCCCAAAAAATCCTTGTTTCTGTTCCCTATGGACGTGACCGTGACATTTTTAGTATTTCTCTCATTTTTGAGATCATCTAGTTCTTCTGTACATTACTTCACTCCTTCACCATGTTGACTATACTTTCCATCTTGCATCCTTTGCAAATGACACATATTCTTTTCAGTGAAGAAAATCCTATTTTTTAACAAAAAAATCAATTCCAAGCAAGCAAGTTCCATGCCACCGAGTGAAGAAATAACTCAAAAGCTGAACTGACCTGAAATACAAAATCTGACATGTCATTTTATGTCCTAAGTTTACTTAAAAACTTAATTCAATACAGTATTGCTATATGAATCTTAAAGATTAAATTTTTCAGCTGTTTGCAATACATGCAAGAGTGACAGGTAAAGCTATGGGGATGATTTTAACAGAAGCTTACTGTTAGTTATTGGTTCACACTTACAATGAAGAACCTTATCTCTTTTAAAATTACTTAAATCTCAGTTGTGAATGACATCAGATTATCAAGATATCTTCTGAAATATTTCTGTTCTCTCAGAGAAAAAAGTAAATATTTAAATCAAGTTAACATAGCTAATTATTTCTAATGAGAATTAAGGACTAGGTAATTCCATGCTAGATAATTATTTTAGTTGTTTGACTAGCTCGAGCTTGTATTGGGGTAATCCTGTAATGCTAATATTTGTACTTCATAGAACTACAGACTGGTTTGGGTTGGAAGGGACCTCAAAGATTACCTACTCCCCACACCCTGCAATGAGCACGGACACCCTCCACTAGACCAGTTTGCCCAGAGCCTCATCCATACCTCATGCATCTCAGTGCGGTATTTTATCTCTTTAGTACTTTTTCATAACAACATACCATTTTTAGATTATATTGAAATACTTTTCCATTGAAATATGTAGTGAAAGAAAACCAGACTGCTGCTGCATCCATATTGACAGTTTAATAAGAGATAGGAGTGATTTTAACCACTTAAGGTAAGGACAAAGCCTTCAGTGGGAGTTCCTAACTGTCCTCAGAAAGCACTCTATCTTGCTGAGAGATCACATTTTATGTTCTGTGTTTTTTCTGCTTAGGGCTACTTAACTCATGGTTATTTTCCTTGAGCGGAAAAGAGGTTTGACCAAATGTGCTGTTTCAACCCACCCCTAGAAGTGAGCAAGAACTGGATGCTAAGATGTGCTTCAGCTGGGGGGGGAGTATTACAAGAGGTGGTAACCCTGCCCCAGCTTACTGCATCTGGAGCTTGCTCATCACTGAACTGTTAGACTTCGGGGCTCTTGCAGACCCTTCAGGAATGGGATTGGAGTCAGCTGTGCCAAATCCTTCACCATCTGTCACTTAGTCCTCACCCTGATTACTTGCTGCAGGGCCTGGAATTGCTTGTTTGTTTCCATCAGGTGAATGCATTGAGTTTGCCCCTTTCCATAGAAGAAGGTATTTTGTTGGTTCTGGGTAGTTTTGTTTCTTGTTGTGAGGGACTTGTTAAGGGTACATGAGCTACTAAGGAGGTGTTTTGTGGAGATGGAATGAGGCCTAACTTATTTGAGGAGGGAAAAAAGCTTTATCTTATATGCTAGTGGGAGAAGAAATGTCACTGCAGCTAAAACTGAACTTGTCATTGCCTTTGGAGGAAGGGGAGAGTGGGACGGCTGGTCAGGCTGGCCTCACTCTGCTAGGAAGGTGTACACAGAATCAAATCTTCCTTCTGGTCAATGTTTACAAATATCTGAAGTGTGGGAGACAAACGGAATTGGCCAACCTCTTTTCAGTGACCTGTGGGGACAGGACAAGGGGCAATGGTCACAAGTTGGACCACAGGAGGTTCCACACCGATGTGCAAGAGAGCTTCTTCATGGTGAGGGTGATGGACCACTGGAACAGGCTGCCCAGGGCAGGTTGTGGGGTCTTCTCTTCTCTCCTTCTCATAGTCAAGACCTGTTTGTCACCTACTTGTGCAATCTGCTGTAGGTAACCTGCTTTGGGGGGAGGTAGGACTCAATGATCTTTGGAGGTCCCTTCCAACCCCTACAATTCTGTGATTCTCTTTTCCCTTACACACTAAAAACACTCTATGTAAGGGCCAATTCAACTATGAATCATTTTGCTTTTCATCCTAGTAACTGTTACGAAACTTTGAAGCAAAGTCATTACTCTGTTTATACGGTCATTTCTGTCTTATCAATAACTTTCACTGCAAGAAGGAGAGCTTAGAGCTAAACTTTAATATTTCTTATACTTTTTTCCTGAATGCAAAAAGTTTCCTTAAGTGATAGACTAAAACTTTTTAAAATCTAGGTGAGAAAGATCATGACAGAATAAAACAATAAAAACAACACATAGGATGGAAACACAAGTTGAAAAGCTAGCAGATTAAAAAAAAAAAAAGAAGAAAGAAAGCCTAAAACAGGCAGCAATCACCAAAACAATAAATGTGGAAAATGTCTCAAAAAACTTTCTTAATCTGGGTACAGCCCTTTCTGTTTTAGGCCTTTTTCCATAGTTACAATGAATCTGTCTGACTTCTGCTGCTGTGTCTTTAACAGCAACCTCTGCTTTCATGGAGGTAGTCATGAAATCACAACAAATTGAACACAACAGCATACTTGTTCTGTACTTTGTGAGCAAAGACACAGTGCTTCTAAAACAGACTCATGTTGCAATGCCATGTGCAAACATGGCAGATTCCTGGGGTAGCGATTCAGGTGAGTGTGCAGCGGTGTAATGACAGAACTGGCAGCCTACGGCCGGCTCCTTGTCACAGACTGCAGTATAAGGGGTAAGACTACACACTGTGTCAAGGGCTACTACAGAGGCTTTTATTACCTGGAGGAGAAAAATACACAAAGTGTGACATGACAGAATGTATTCTCTGATGGTTTCAGCCTCTTCTGTCTACGCCTGTCTTACCTGCCACTAAGGCTAGGTCCTGTTCTCCTTACCTATCTGGTCCTAGTCTTTTCTCCTTATTTTTTCTTTTCTCCAGTATTTTTCCCAGTCACTCTCAGTTGCCCCACATGGGAACTGTCTAAATACTGTACTTTCCTACTCTGATTTCATATCCAAAGAGGCAGTCACTGTTGTGACTATTTGAATCTCTTTTGTAAGTAATCTTTCCTCTTTTAGATTCACAGTACATTTTTTGTTAGGCTCACTACGTGTACAGCAAACTGTATGATTTAATCACCTCTCATGGCTGGAACTCTGTGCAGGAACCTCATTCTCATCACTGACTTGTCAATAAAATTTCATGCTTGATTAATAATTGCTTGTTTCACAAGGCATAAAGACAGAACTCCTTTGCTCTTGGGAGAAAGAAGGCACTGCCTATAAAGGAGAGTTAGCTTGCAAGGAAGCACAAAATATTTTTGGCATGCCCCCATGGATGAGATTTGGATGACATTTAAAAGTCTCTGCTGCTGAGATTAATTGGCCAATGTTCCTGGGAGGTCATAGCTGGCACCTTCGTTTTCAGTCCAGCACTCTCATACGAGATAAGGTTAAATAACCCATATTGCAGCATGCAAACCCTCCTTTCAATTCCTTCTTGAATTAGCTAACTTTGCATACAGCAGTAAACCTTTTGAGAAGGGCCTGAGCTCTTGTATATGCTTAATGATGTTCTGACATCTGTCAGTTGCTTAATTTCCAAAGGGGCACCCCTTCACTTCAGGAGTGCTCTCCCCAGTTCTCAGACTCGTAATCATCATTCTGCATGCTGTACTCCAAACAAAAGCACTCTGCTGTCTTGCTTTGTCATCTAATGAGAATGATTGCTCTCCTATGAAGTAGAAGCATTGCTAAGCAGCACCAAGGCAGCAATTATGGGCATAGAGGCAGACATTTCCCTGCTAGTGATGCAAGGTGGTAGAGATGGGTGATTAAGGAACCGAGCTTGACTCTGTGCAGGTGAAGCACTGGCTAGTTCATTGTGGTTTCTTTGAAAACTTCCTGAAGGTTTTACTTTTAATTTAGTCTCCTACATGTCATTTTCTGACATAAATTTCCATGATTTTGCATTTCCTTAATTTCTGGCACCTGCAAGTGAAACAGTATGGACTTTACTGTGTTTACATCAGAGATGGCATCTATTGTGACAGAACAGACCTGGCAGACAGTGGAAGAGGCTTTCAAAATAGCTGAAGCTCAGCCAATTACTGTCTTGTGGCCAAGACAGCCACTGTCTTAAGTATTAGAGGAGATGATGTAAAAGAAATAATTTTGGAAAACAAAATAAGTACATGAGGATTACTCTAAGGTAATACAGGTTCTCAAGTGAAATGGCCAGTGTAGCCTGCCCCATGGTTCAGCCAGTTCAGTTGTTGGTGTCCAAGGCCAGATCATGTGTAGCTGAGCAATGCAATTTTTGGCTTATTCTAGTAAGAAAGTTGTTAAGGTGTGGTGAGGTTTGTGAGCTGTGGATGCACACACTAATAAACGTGGAAAACCAGACAAAAATGAAAGTGCTGAGAAAGTAAAATTGAGTGGTTTAAGAAAAATTAATTAAAGAAAAACACCATGTGTGAAGATATAAAACCCCAAGGGAGCTGAAGAGACTTAGAAGATGTAAATTCAGTGGAATGTAGATGAGTGATACAAGGCGCAATAGAATGTGACCTTCCTCCCTGCCTGGACAGCAGTGATACATCAGGGACTTCCTTGGGGTAAGAGGTCTAGTATTGCTTAGCCTCATAACACCTTACTCTGAGCTCTTTGTTCTGTTTATTAAGCAGCAAAAAAACCCCTGGCTTTTCACTCCAAAGTTTCATTGATTTTTTCCTGTGGAATCTCTTTATATTGGAAAAAAAGATGCTCTTCCTCCTCCCACCCCCAAATGTGACCAAGTGAAGCTTGTTTACCAACAGCCTTTTAGCAGAAGGAGGACTACAAAAGAATTGTAAATTTCCATGG
Organism: Heliornis fulica; assembly: GCA_013399135.1. Taxonomy (NCBI): domain Eukaryota; kingdom Metazoa; phylum Chordata; class Aves; order Gruiformes; family Heliornithidae; genus Heliornis; species Heliornis fulica. The sequence continues at coordinate 45,167 of VXBZ01005257.1, read as the reverse complement.
AAATCTAGATTATGGACTTCTTTTTTTTTAGAAATTTTGGGGCATGGGAATACAAATCAGATTAATCCTGAAGTCAGGACACTGTCCAAGACCTGGCATAGCTCAGAATTTAGGTGCTGCTTTGCTGCTCATAGCACATGAGTGAGCCTGGAATCCTCAAAGGTGCTTCATCCATACATCATAGGAGATTTAGCCTTGTCTCATGGTCCAGCTGGAGCAGGGTGTGATTCACCTGATAACAGAGGCTTGTCTTTGTTCTGACACTGATAACAGCTGTATCCCTGCCTAATCCTAAAAAATGTACTCTAATGCCTTTATTTTTTCCCCACCCTCTTTGGTAATACCACTTCTCTTTCTTTGCCAGTTTTGGGAGGAGGGAGTAAAGGAGGAGGGTCACAATGACATAGTTAACAGTTTTGTAAATAAATGGAAACTCTGGTACCAGAATTATACTCTGCTTTTTAAATTAGAATGTCCAACAACGAGGACAGATTTGAAATCTGTGATTTTCCTGGATGTGAAAATAAATACATGTATCCATGGTGCATAACATCTACTAAGAAGTTGATGCTTCAACCATAAAGGAAGGAATAAAGTGTTGTGCCAGCAAAAGGATATGCTGTGTTGCAGGTAACCAGTTTACATACTATAACAGTAATGCTGGTGATATGTCATTTCTGTACTCCATTTATATGCATGTAGCCCTATGTGCTTGAATGAGGTGCTGGTTTTCTTCCCTTAAATTTTGTTTGATTCAAAGTGGAGCATGAAGTAGGAAATCTAAGTTTGTCCTTCCTTTCTCGTCTATAAGAAATTATAAAACAGACATGCAGAGTTGTAGGCAAAGTGTAGTGTTCATGGGAATTATCTTTGTAGAGGCTCTTTCACTAGGATGCTCAGGGGGAGAAGACTGGTCGTTCAAGTTAATCAGGAAACATACTAGTTATCAAGAGGAATATTTGAAGCACACAGAACATTGCACACTTAATGTGATAGCAATGTCTGCTACAAACAGATTGCATTTAATCAGAAGTAGTACTGATCTGCTGCGCTCGTTTGAAGGCCATAACTGGTGTGTTTCAATTTATGTACAGAAAGAGCAAATAAGAGTTTAACTTGTTCTCTAAACAAGAAAAGTTGTGCTGCGTCATAGTAAGTGTTGACACTTTTATAATGTAGTCTTAAAATTTTCTGCAATGCTGCTTCTCAATTGAGTGACCCAAGTTTTACATAGCTACCTGGGGCAGACAGTGCTCTACAAAACCTTTTATCAGAAGAGGTGGTAATGTGCTAAGCAGAATTGCAGGTTGGGCGTGAAAGATGGGTAAAAACTTAAGAAGGAAGGATTTCTGACAGCAGTTTAGCCCAGGACAAAACTTGGAACAAAGCCATGTGTGGGCAAGATTCTGGCTTTAGCTGAGGACTTATTGTATAATACTGGGCAAGTCCCTTACCAATGTGGGGTGAATTGATGCCACCTAATTTTGAATTGCTTAAGAAACCTGACATCCTTGGGTTTCTGTATGGTCAATGAAGAGAGTATGGGACAACCAAAGGGTAGTACAACTGGTAGGTGCTTCATGGAGCTATGGCTGTTGGATTTATAAAACTGCAGCTCTTAACATGAAACTGGAAGGGCTGAATCTTTCCCCTTGTTACTTCCCTGTCTATCAGCACACAGACTTTAATTCTGTATGTTTATTCTGTGTCCCATTTTTTTAGATAACCAGCTATCTGATGTAAGGACTGTTACTTTGCACCTCTTGCACTCTTAAGAGAATGCAAAAATGCACTGAAGCTGCAGGCACTATGTTAATGCAAATACCTGTACACTATAAATAAACACCTAAATACTAGCTAAAAGACAAAAATACCAGATTTTTACTAGTCATACTCATAATTTTACCACTGTCTGATGAGTGTTCTATTAACTGGAAAGGTAATGATCCTGTTCAGTGCAGCCTTGTCAAACTGAAATAAAGAAGTGAAAGCTCTTGCAACTCCAAGCAGTTTTTTCTACCAATTAGTTAACTCTCAGCAAGTCATATCTTCTAAGGAGATATTAATAGTAGTGATCAAAGAACAAGATCACAAATGTCAAAATTTCCAGCTGAAGACATAATTACCCTAAAAAGCATTTTATGTAACTTTCTGCTGCATCTGCTGGAATTCATGAATCACAAAAGAGAAACTAATCATCCCAAGAAAAAAATGAAATTGCATAGGTTGTCTTATATTTTATAAATAGAAAATTTATTACGTTTGTTTTAATTAAAAATAATAACATATATTTAAGTAGTTTGTAAAATTGGTGGAACTAAATAGGGCCAGGTTTACATTATTCAAGGGGCAAACAGCATACCAGAAAAAAGTGGTGACCAACTATTGGCTTGCCTACAAGTTGCCACGGAAACAAGATCCCATTCCTTTAAAATGGATGGCTTTGACTATTCCATTTTTATATATGTTCGATATTGGAAGTAATAGACTTAGAAGGTCAGAAGGGACCTTTAGTTCATCTTATCTGGGCATTGGACTTCTCCTAATATACTCTTTATTTAACCATTAACTTGTGTTTGTCTGAAGTGTATTCTCTAGGAAGTTATCTTGTATTGATCACATCTGAATTTAAGACTGGCTTCAGTTTAGTCTAGATTGTATATCCCCTTGTACCTGTGAAATATTCCTACCTACTGTAGTTAAGAAACCCTCCGAATTTCTTTCTTCAACCTTATCTCCTTCAGTAAGATTTAGCAATTAAATAATATCTGTGAATTGTTTCTTATACTGAAAAAAAGAAAGCTGTATGTGAAAATTAAAGACTTAATGTCTTCCCTTTTTTTGTGTGTGTGCAACATGAAAGGGGACAAAAGCTAGAAGAAGGTTTAGGTTAGATACTGGGGGAAGCTCTTTACAGAAAGAGTGGTGAGGTGATGGAACAGGCTGCCCAAAGATGTGGTGGATGCCCCAACCCTGGAGATGTTCAAGGCCAGGTTGGATGGGACCCTGGGCAACCTTGTCTAGATCCAGGCCTGGAGGTGTCCCTCCCAGTTGCACTATTTCCCTGGATTTTGCCTTTGTCTGCCCTTTTGGCTTCAGAAATGTAGTGTTTTGGTGTGCATTATTGTCAGAACCAGGTGTTTACTACACTGATAAACAGTTCCTCTACATTTTCCCTGTAGGGTAAAGCGTAGTTATAGGACAAGGGATCACAGAATCACAGAATTCTAGGGGTTGGAAGGGACCTCAAGAGACCATTGAGTCCAACCCTCCTGCCTGAGCAGATTCCTTACAGCAGGTCACACAGGTAGGCATCCAGACAGGTCTTGAATATCTCTAGAGAAGGAGAGGCCAATAATGGTGTTAAAAGAGGGTAGAATTAGGTTCAATATAAGGAAGAAATTCTTCACACTGTGAGGGCAATGAGGCCCTGGTGCAGGCTGCCCAGAGCAGCTGTGGCTGCCCCCTCCCTTGAAGTGTTCAAGGCCAGGTTGGATGGGGCTTTGGCAACCTAGGCTAGTGAAGGTGCTCCTGCCCACGGTATAGGGGTGGGACTGGATGATGTTGAAGGTCCCTTCTGACCCAAACCAGTTTAGGAGTCTGTGAAAATAAGTGATGGGGTGCTTTGGAGGACCATCCATCTACTCATGCTCTTGCTGAGCATGGGGAAATACTAGCAGCACCTTTTTCACCAGGAAAGCTAAAGCTTTTCCACAGGACACTCATATGCTAGTCATGTACTTACAGAAATGAAACACTTTAATTGGTTTGGGAAAAAAAGTCCAAATTAATAGGTAACTATAACTGCTTCTGTCTTGAGAGCTCATAGTTACTTTCACAGAGGTTTTCTTGCTGCTTTAGGAGAAAAATATGCATGTAGCTCCCCTTTTCAAATACAAGAGTGTCTACAAAGGGCTACGAGAATATTAGCACACTAGTTAATTAAGATTATTTTGCATTCCTAACATTTAGCTATGCACGAGGGAGCTATACAGGGAATTTGAAGAATCAGGTATTTTAAAGGAGATTAGGCCTTAAGAACATCAGAAACTAAAAGCTTTAAGTCGTTTTGCAAGGATGCATATTTCAAGAATATTTTGAGAAGCTGTTGTCCTCAAGAGGTAATGGTAACCACATATCCTCCTGAGGTTGTGCTGGCATTTGCTGCCTAACTAAAGAAGTTAAAAGCTGCAACTCTGCCTCGCTTAATGAACAGCACTGATGGAGCTCAGAAGGGAATTTGAATTCCATCTGGATGTAATTATCATTATTATTATTAGTTTATGTTCACATGCCTTCTCAGACAGGGATCTTGCCATTTAGCTTGAAATTTTCTTCAGTCCTATTATAAAACAAATACTAAATCAATTGAAACACTGGTGCATTAATTTGGGGAAATCTCATCAGCCAAACCCTTCTTGCCATCTTTTCTTGCCCTGTATTCTCAAACATTGGAAACAAAACTTGAAAAAAAAAGTGTGCATGAGACTCCCCCCNAAAAAAAAAGTGTGCACTAAGCCCCCCCCCCCCCCATGGTGGAGTTATAATGCTATAACATTCTGCTCAGCTGCTGCTTCTGAGAAGTTATGCTGCTTAAATTTCTCCTCACCTTAAATCACAGTGGTGTTCAAACAAAGGAGTCCTCCATGAGCCCAGAAGTGTGTTGGTGACTGCTATATTTCTGTCAACACAAATAAATACCATTCTTTCTTCAATAAACCCAAATTTCTTTCCTTGTTCCAGGCATTTTGATGCACTATGTGGACTCATTTTCTGCACTGCAAGTGCAAGTCTAGGCAGGCAGCGGTGTGATTGCTCTGTTAATTATGTACAATCAGTCCTACTGTCAAACCACCATAAAAATGTAGACCTCTCTCCATAGTGGTGTAATTTGAGGGGCTGGAATGTATTTGCTCTATACATAGTGTAGATATATACATCACAGAAACTAGCTATATAAGCATTAGGGCTTGTAAAACACACATTCATATATAAATAATTCCTGTTTGTCCATAACTAATATGACAAAAAAACTGCAGCAAATCATACCCTGCAGATCTAAAATTAATTAATTTTGTTGTATTTTTGTGGAAAATAACTGAGGTTTCAGAGGCAATTCATTCTTCTACTTGCAACATTACCAGGGAAAGACATCACTCAGAGCCACCTTGATGCCTAATAAAATTCACTGCTCTTAACTATGAGCATGGACTAGCATGGGAAATCTGTAAACAAAATATTTCCTTTGCAGTGCCCTACAATATAATGGCAGAAAATCTGGGAAGGAAATAATTTTCGCAAAATTATCAAACAAAGAATAATTAAGAAGTTGGTGTTATCCTGTCTGAAGTTTAAATAAGAAGCTGAAATCTCACAGCTTTCAAACAAAAATTCCAAGGAAAAAAGAAAGGTCTCATTTTAATGTTAAAAAAAAATCTGATTCATGAATTTGGATTTAATTTCATTTTAAAATATTGCCTTCAAGAAGGGATTTGTTTAGAAAACTTGAAAAGCTTTATTTTCAAAATTTAAATTTTGTTGAAACTGTTTTTAGTCTGCAAGAAATTGCAGCATTACAAACTGAAGTTGGTAGGGGAAAGATACTGTTTGCAAATAGAAGATCGTAGTTTACTCTCCGGGTCTCTGGTAGCTGAATTCAGCACTGGGATGCAGCTAGGAACCCCTACCCCAAACCTTGGTCCTGCATCCTCAATGTGGGTGACTCAGGTTATGTTTCAGGGTTTGCACATGTGGAGCAGAAAGAAGTCATGTTGCCATAACTAATTCTTTCAGCACAGAAACTAAATTAGACAGTGGTAAATTGAGAGTAGATCCACGTCTCCATGTTCTAGGAACTTCTTGATGCAAACCATGGGATATAAACAAGGAGAGGGGCTCTGTGCCTGATGCTGCATGCAGTGCAAAAATGGAGGTGAAGTTTGTGGGGTTCCAGGGAGAAAATGCCTGTCTGTGTGCCAGCTTTTTACCTCAGAGAAAAGTAAAGGCAATCTCTACTGAAGTCTGCTCAGCCTCCCTCCTAGCTGGTGCAGTAGTCGGTGAGCTGTGCATGCTCCAGCCTGCGCTTCTTCCCAGCCCTGTAAATACTTCCTGTGTTTAAACTGTTCTCTGCTGACTGTCATAGCAAATAATTATAACAGTTTATAACATGTTTCTTCAGCCCTTGAGCTGTGACTGCTTATTTCCTCTTATGCATCTATGATACAACTCAGCGGTTATCAGAAAATGCCTTTGTCAGGCTGTGTGCACTGCAAAGCGCACTCCTCCCAGGTAAGACTAGGTCATCATTGCTTTACTGCTCACATCCCAAAGCTAAATCATGAGGAATCTTATAGTTCCCAGAGAGGTGGAACTTTATCGTAACACTGATATCCTAATGCTACACTTCATCTAGCAGCCAGCACTTAGCAAAGCACTTTGGGGACAGTGATGGGCAAAGCGGGGAAAGTAGGTGTGAAGGATTTTGAATTCTGTGACATCACTGGAAGGATGTTTATCACAATTATCGTCACAAAATCTTGTTAGACAGCAATCCTGCTCGCCCTCCAAACTGACAATAGTTATATGAGTGCATTGGTGGGGGGAACAGATGGTCATTTAGCATACAACATTTTATTAATATGTTAACTCTAGGAAGAGCTTTATGAACATGGTGAGTTTAGGTGTATGTGTTATATCTCTCCTGATAAAAATGTTCTATGGTGGCAGTCTTAAAAGGGCAGTGATCTATGAGAAAATACTTCACACTGGATAAACTCTGTCCAGGAACAGGAACGTGCCTGTGGAAAAGCTCCAGGGGAAGGTGAAGAAACAAACTTTTGAGCAGCAGCGATGATGAAGAAAACTGTTCTCAGCCATATTTAGAAATGAGAGTTGTGTGACTGAGCTGCCTCAGTTACACAACTGCCTCAGAAAAAAAAAAAAAAAGCATAAAAAGAGGCAGGAAAAGAGGCTAAGGCAGGAAAAAGTGAGAGGAAGCAGGGGTTTCCAAGTTGTGCAAGAGCAAGAATGGTCCATTGCTACTACAGCTACAAGATTTATGTTATCTTCCTTGGCATCTTCTCATGTTTTCAGTGATTGTGAACAGGAACTGAACCCTGGGTAGACCTTGATTATAGCTTTGGATTTTAAGCTGGCCTAGGCTTTCAAGTTAATCTGTAACAAAGCATGTTATATTTCAGAAGGAACAAATAACAAACAAACAAAAAGATATGCAAAAAGACTTTGAGGGCTTTTTCAAGTCCAGAGCTAAAAGGACTGAAAAATACTCTTGCTAAGATGCAAGTGGTTCTTAGGGGCAAGGATAGTCAATCTCTGCATAAGCAGAAAGATTTTCAAGTAATTTTTATTCAATATCCCTTTATAAGGGACATGCAAAAGGGGATCAAATAGAGAATAAACTGGCATAGTTTTCAGATATAAAGAAAATATGTTTAAATGCTTGAGTTGGCTCAACATATATCTGAAAACAAAAAGTTCTTCTAATGATAAAAGAATTTTGTTAGGACTTGGAAAAATTTAGGGAGATGTTGTATATCTGTATGTTATTTCACATAAGAGCTTATATTTTTATGTTGTCATAAAAGCATCGTTAAGGTCTTTCTAAGTTCATACATTCCTCTTCTAATTTTAAACTCCCTCAAATATTTGAACACACCTCAGATAGTTTCTCAGTGTGGTGGTTTGTCCCTGGCTGGAGGCCAGACTCCCACCAAAGTCACTCTATCACTCCCGTCTTAACTAGACAGGGGAGAAAGTACTTGTTGAGAGGCTTTGGAGCCTCTGACAGGGAGAGATCATTCTGCAATCAGCATCACAGGCAAAACAGACTCAGAAGAAAGGACAGAAAACTCTCTAGTTTATTACACTGCTCTACACACACAGAGAAACCAAAGTCAGATAATGAGAAGTACAAAACAGCTCTTGAAACACCACCCCCACCTCTCCCTTCTTTGCAGACTTGACTGTATTCATGATTTTCTCCTGGATGACACGGGGGAGGAAGGAGGAGAAATAGGGAAAGGAGGCTTCAGTCTTTGTCAGCTCCTCATGAGTGGTTTTTCTTCTTGGAGGGGGCTGGCGGGGGTCATTTCTCACTNTCTCTTCATCCTCCATGGGCTGAATTTTCTCTCAACACCTCCTCCTCCCCCTCTTCTTCACTGACCTTGATGTCTGCAAAGTTTCTCACATCTTCTCACTCCCTTCTGTGGTGGCAAAATGCAGCTCTTTGCATTTTTCTCTCTCTGAAATGTGATTTCCAGAGGAAATCATGAGGAGGAGCTGAATTATTGAGGTGACAACTACATCTGACCACAACCAAACGTTCTATCTGTGCTGCCAGAAAGGTAAGATCTGGGATTGGATTACTGAGCCGAAAGGGCAAGAAATGGTGTTCTTCAAACTTAGTTTAAAAATAGAAAAAGAAAAAAAAGAAAACAAACCCAAACCACAAACAAAGAAGCACCCCCAACCTCCCCTTCCAGTTTGACTTTACAGTAAGGCAAGAACTAAGCAAGAAAACATAAAACCACCCCCTTCAAAAGACGTGTAAAATCAGGTTATCTTTATCTGGAAACTGCAGTGCTGGCTGCTGGTGATGTTTAAACAGGATTGTTTCACAGCTGGGTGCAATGCACCGAGAGGAGGATGGTTATTTCCTTCTCCTCTCACCACCCCCAGGTTTTCCTCTCTGCTACCCCAGTTGCTGTTGTGCACTTTCAGATCAGCACATTTATTTATCACAAACTTAAATGACATACCTAACTGGTGAGATCAAACCCCGTCATTACTCCCCACTTTCAGTTGCCCAGTTTGTATTTCAGAGCTGATTTATGATACTTGCCTGCCTCGATGCCTGAGTGCCCCAAGCAATTTATTCCATAATGCCCTTCTTGTAAAGAAATTATGCCTGAATTGCTCACAGGTTGGTTTTTCTAAGGCAGCACTCCATGCCCTGGTACTTTTCAGTCATTCACTATTTCAAATAGCTCAAAGGCAAACTGTGATACAGGATTTTGATTATAATGTCCAGACTTACTCAGTGCAGTTAAACGGGAGAGGGGAAAAAAAAAAAAAGCTGACTGGAGGTCTCTTGGGTTATTAAATGAATTTCAGCTGTGTACTACTAGTGTGAAACCCACATAAGTCCAAAGAATTGCTTGGGATTTAGGCAGTGTAAAGAGTGATATCACATCTCAAGCTAGGAGAAAAGAGAGCTGAAATTCTGTAGAACTTAAAGCACCTTATACATGAGTTGTTTAAGGCTGCCAGTTCTTGGAGAAAACTACATCAATAATAATTTGTATTGGTCTGTTGGTCCTAGTTTTAGTCAAAAAAAACCCCAAACAAAAGGTAATATCCCTCTGTTTTTGTTCATTTATTGTTAACTACCTCTGTGTTAGCTCCTGCATTGTGATTGGCACTTCAGCATTTAATTGGAATCAGATCTTGAGGACACTGACCTAAGTGCAATTCCATGAGGCAAATGTGAATTTTACCCCTGAATGCCACATGTTACAGACCCATCAAGTTGCAAAGACTGAGAAATCATCCCTGTTGTGGAAATCAGCCCTCAGGAAAGCAGCAGGAAACCCAATTTCTCTTCCTGGGACAGCATATGTGGAAAATTATATAGGTTACGACTTCAACTTTTACCTACATTTCTTAGCTTGTGTGACCCAGACAGAAATTAAAAGAAGGAACTGACCTGGCCATTTTGAAAAAGGAATATGTAAAGGAAAAGAAAGACCTTGATAGCATTAGTCTGAGTTTTATCTTATTCCATAAGAAGCACAAATTAGTTTTGTGGTATTGTTAATGGCATTAGAAACTACAGAAAAGAAAAAATATACCATGTCTCCCTTATGAGAATTCAGAATTAAAAGAGTTACCACTCAAAAAATAAAGGATAAAAATAAAATCTATCACAACAGAAAATAAAAAATAAAAAAATCCTGTGTAATTAATGCTGTCAGTTACTGCATTGCCTTACTCTTGCATATATGTGCTTCTTTTAAGCTGCATAATAATTTCCCTCCTGGTTACATTTCTGTAACAATATTTTTACAGTATTGTAAGGCTTGCTGTAAAATCAGCCCTAAAGAAAAATGCAGAGCTATGGGTAGGTCTGACAAATAGGACACAGAATGGAAAGTGACAGGGAACAGAGCATAAAGTGCCAGTGCTTAAATGCTGGGTTTCTCTTTCCTGACCTGGGAATTTGTGAACAGTAATACTAATATTCTGAGAACCAGAAATCCAGGGCAGGACTTGAAACCTGCTTTTTGCTATGACAAACCAGGCAGGGAACACAACACAGCTCAGTCTTGGTGTTCATCTCCATCCAAGTCCCATCCAAGCCTCATTCCAACAAAATTTAAACTGGAACTATGAAACCTTGTGTTGCAGTCTGGTGGTTTTGCTGATGTGAGGGATGTCAAAGTGTCCATGCACAGAGATGGAGTGGTGGCTGGGATCAGCTCTGTAGTTGGACCTCTGTGAGGTCCACTTTTTCAAAAACCCTCCACCACATGGACCATTGCATGGGAAATAGGAAATCTGGGAGATTTGCTTTGTCTTCCTGGTCTGAGCTAAAACGATGCGCCCTAAAGGACAATATACCCAGACAAAGTGTCTGCAGGACTCAAATAAGTTTCTGCCCTGCAAATGCAGGATTTTTAGAATGAAACACTTTGCTACTAACTATTATAGACATAGTTTTATGCAGTTCTGTCAAAAGTTTTCAAGTTACCAGCCAATGGGATTTCTAACCCATATAACTCATGGAAACACAATAACTTGCTAACATGTTCCAGGTCCTCTAAGTGTGTGGAAGATATCAGAAAACAAGTTGTCTCTTTACAGAGAAAAATCTGGAGAAAACTGAGGTCTCCAGAGACAGTAGAAGGAACTTCAAAGTGAAAAAAAACCCTTTAATATACTAAAGAATTTTTTTCAGGAGGGCTTTTAAGGCCCAGCTGGCTCTGACTTGCCAAGAAAGCATCATATGTAGACCCTTCTGTGGTGTCTTCTGGGTTTCCTGGGGTTTGGAAAGTATTGATGAAATACAGCTTAAAGCCCTAAACCAATATTAAGCATGTGCATGTCAAACTATTGAAAAGTAAATGAAACAGACAGAAAATAAGGGTGAGGAAACAGGAGGAGGCTGGCAGTGTGGTGACACCACAGACACCAGCTCCTGGAAGTGGAGATCCCAGTGCAACTACCTAATGGCTGCAGTATCCAAGTGCTCCTGAACTTTAATCTGAGTTTCCTTTCACCCAGAAGCCTGAACTGATTGGGAAACCAACATAATGGATATAGAGTATTCAATAGATGTAGGCAATCAGAGGAACAGATGCATTTGTATGGGGATTTTAAAACACCACTGCCTCTTGCTTTGTCTGAGAAAGATCCATACAAACAAAAGTCTGCACACATTTATTTTCCTTTCGCTGCTGTCATACTGATTACGAGCATCCTTTGGATAAGGTTTATGAGCCTTTTGCAGGCTTATGTGTACGACCATCTTTTATGACTTCTGCTTGTCTTTCTTTTTTTCCTTTAATAAAGCCCATCAGAAGTTTATTTTCTCTTTTTGTACAGTTTCCTTCCCACCAGTCACAGGTTTACATTCGCAATGCCTTTCTAAATTCCCTGGTGACTTTAAATTCCTTCTTTTTTACCTTTTCTTCTCCATCTTGTCAGGGAGATTTCAATTCACTCATCACTCCATCCTTTCCTTCAGGCAGATAAGAAAAATACTAGGTTTTTTAGGTTTCTGTCAAGCTTTTTGCTATGCTAATTGCTGTTTGTCAAAGAACAGTCATTAAAACACACAGTCACTGCAAAGACATCACTGTAGTGACCTGAGATAAAAGTGTTGTTCCCTTTCTTTACTGCTGTCCCTGATCAAATGCCTACTGCCCTGCAGTTCAGCTGGAGGACAGTGGGTTACTCAAACCTGCTTTGGTGCAAAGGTGGCTGCATGAGCTTCTTAGACTATTATGTCAGTCCGATATCACTGATAGTCAAAGTGATGTAGGTTTACAGACTGGCATTTTCTCCTATCACCTCTTCTCTGGTATATTTAATTTTCTGACCTCCTCCTAAATCTTCCTAATAGCATTAGCTCCAACCACCTTGACTTGTTTTGCAAATTTTTCATTTTCCCTGAAGTGGGTGAAATTGATTCCTGCTGTGGGGAATTTTCATAGCACCCCTTGAGGCAAGTCTAACATATATTTGTGCTTAAATATTAAAAAAATAACAAACAACATAATGAACAATTCATTGGACAGAGTCTCAGTGCAATACATGATTTTACATGGAGTCTGCCAAGATGCATCACAAGCAGATTCCTTGTAATATACCCTTGCCACAACACCAATCCCAAGAGTGGTAGGATGGGACACCTGACCTGGCCTGGGTCCATCCCCACCCCAGCTCTGCTGCCCAAAGCTGGCCCCTGAGCGCTCCCTTTCCAGAGTGGTCTGCAAGACAATGCTGAGGCTGTTTCTTATCTCATCAGAAAGGGAAACTTCACTCCCTTGCAAGGAGTCCTCCTGTCCCTGGCATTCCTGCGCTCAGCCACTTTAACCCCTTCTTGCAGCTGGGCTTTCTCACCCTCCATGCCAGGTCATTCTTTGTTCATGAATCACCACTGCTGAGCTGGTACAATTAGGTATCAGAACACTGCTTTCTTGGCCAAGTTGCCTTTTCTGTTAGTAAACTCAAGGATGGCATAGGCAGCTGGGAGAATCCAACAGCTGGATGGGAGTGTGTTGTCCAATATCTCTAGTTTGGAAGTTATATACACAAAGACTATTCAAAGATAAGCAATCCTAATAAGTTTGTACAAACAAGACTGGTTAAATTGCTTGCAGAAAGTGCATTAATAACAAGAGCCCTACAGCATTTCCAGGATACAGACCTATTGCATTAAGTATGCTCTCTGAAAATAGAAAATCAAAGCAACCTAAGGTCTAAGTGTTTTCTGATCTGAACAAATATACTGTATAGAAATCTATCACAGTCACAAACTCATGAAATCTTTGTGGTTCCCTCATCAAAAGGGCTTGGCTTTCACAGAAATAATGAGTTTGATTGTTTTCTCTCAAAATCCACCTTCTTTTAATCATGCTGCTTCCCACAAGGTCAGTTATTTACAACTTAGTCATCAGTGTCATTGAAGAAGTTTTCATGTGCCAGTTTTGACCCCCAGCATCATTTTGGTTCTTACAGTGGTTTTATCTAAGTTTAACAGACTTGAACTTAAAAGTCAATTCTGTTAATGAGGTACAGAAGAAACAAAATCAACTTCTCTTTGTTGTCCCTCAGGTTTCCAGAGAAATAAAACCATGTAGAATGATTTATCATCATTTTTACTCCATAGCCCAGGTCTAAGAAAACTGCCTCACAGATTGCCTGTGTCCAGGTGTGGGAGGGCTTTGAGAGACCTCTAAACATTACATTAGATCTGGCAGAGATTAAGCTGGTCCTAAAGTGGTTATTTAGTTCCCAGACCATTGAAAAGGGGACGGTTTTTTGACACATATTACAGGGTTATGAGGGCAAGGACTGTGCTGAAGTGCAGGTAGATTAATCTGAGCCTTGGAAAGCAAAATCTGTGAGAAGCTGGTTTTCATCCATTTTTGTCTCCTACCAAAATAGTCCTGTGATGCTGATGTGATGCAGTTCCTGGGAGTGCTGGTCTTGCTCTAACAGCACTGCTTGATTGTCCCTCTGCTGCAATTCACTTTTTCCCTACCTCTTCTTCTTCCTGATATACTTAAAACTGGTTTCAGTGTTTATTGTGATAGAGTGAATGATCGAATGATGCAATGCACTAGGTTGGAAGGGACCTTTAAAAGTCATCTAGTCCTACAACCCTGAAGTATGCAGAGACACTTTTGCTCAGAGCTTCATCAGGCCTGACCTTGAATGTCTCCAGGGATGGGGTATCCACCATCTCCCTGGGCAACCTGTTCCAGTATCACCTTCATACTGAAGAACTTCCTAAAGTCTAATCTAAACATACTCTGCTCTAATTTAAAACCATTGCCCCCTCTCCTATCACTACATGACCTTATAAACAGTCCCTCCCCACCTTTCCTGTAGGTCCCCTTCAGCTATTGGAAGGCTGCGATAAGGTCTTGCCAGAGTCTTCTCTTCTACAGGCTGAACAAGCCAAACTTTCTCAGGCTGTCTTTGTAGGATAGGTGCTCTATCCTTCTCATTATCCTTGTGTCCGTCCTCTGGTCCTGCTCCAAGATGCCCATGTCCTTTTTGTGTTGTGGTCAGCTCTTGTGTTGAGGGCACAACTCTTATTAGAGTTGCTAGAGTTTATTTGCTGGACTTGATAGACCAGAGCTCAAGAGAGGGAATGACTGGATTGTTCTTTAATGCCCCCCAGATATCACAGCTAGAAGTAACATCATTTCTGTAGTGCAGAATATTGAAGATACGATGCTAGTGATTGTGCTCTAAGGAAGAAAGAGTGGGGAAAGCAGATAGTAGAGGGAGGGGGAAGATAATCGGTTTTGCAGTTATAAACTTTAGAAATCTATAGTATTATGGAGCCTGCTGCAATTTTAAGCCCCTTTGACTAGACTGCTCAACAGTGGATAAATAAAAGAATCAGAAAAAGCAGAAAATCAATAAGGCAGTCAGAGCTCTTTCCTCCTTCTACAGTGTTTCACATTTACTCTGTGTATCTTTCTACTTCACAGTATTTCAATAAAGCAAGAAAATGGCCAGTTTCAAAGCTGAGCTATACAGTTTACTCTTCACACATTAGTAACTACTGATTCAGAGATTTAGCGTATGTCTAAACGGGGATCCTTTCTTTAAAATAAAAATTAGAATACTCTATTAAAGAACGTTATCACTGTCTATGCTATTGGTCATAAGGATCAGTATCCCTCTCTTCTCTGAATTTAACTTTAGTGCAATTTCATGGATTTCACACTGTTGGATTTTCAGGGGCAGAAAAAATGTAGCTCATTATGATGTATAAATAGTATCCTTTAGGTTTGTATGTTGTTATCTAGGCAATCATGAAAAAAACAAGCTAAACCAAAAAAACCTAAACCTAGATATATATTTTCAAATGCTTAAAGTTTTCATTTGGAAGGTACTCTTTGAGCTCCCCATTTTGAAAATGCTGGATAGGAAAATTTTTATAACATGGCAAATAATTAGATAAAAAGTGCTTCATACCTTTTAATATAGACCTAGATAGAGGTGGGAAAGGAAAGGAAGAGTGAGATAAGAGACCTAAATTCAAATGAATGTTAGTAGGCTGTTCCTGCACACATATCAGATGTGGATATTTTTGAGTTGATTATAGCAGATGCATCGGCTGTTTCTTTTCTGAATTCATTGTTATCTCTTCAGCTTCTGAATATTCAAGAAGAGCAGTATCATATCTCTAAAACTGTAGCAGAAATCCTGGAGCACACTCAGAATTTGTCTCAGTGTTGTCTGTAGCAAAGATAAGTAAACTTCACAAGACAGAAGTCTTTGACTTTGGTCAAAGAAAGAAATTGGAAAAAAGGAATTGACCCCTCTACAGGTGTTGCCAAAAAATAACCCTTTTGGGTTTGCTGTGAGGTTGTACTGAACCACAGATGTGCCCTTGGCTGTCTGACCCATCTCTTCCCTTGCTCATATCGAATTCCATCTTCCTTTTATGTCATTTATTCAGCTGGAAAATAGCCTACTCTGCTTTGGCAGGAAGAATCTCTTTTGGGGTTACATCTAGAAGGTGACACCATTCTAGCCTTTCATGGGTTGATATCAAACTAATGGTTGCCAAAACTTGATATGGAGTCCTCTGCTAGTAGGCAAAGCAGAAATACATCTTAGAAAATGAGTAGGAGGAAAGAGTTTCCGTGTTCTTCACTGATGGACTTCACAAGATCTCAGTGATTATTTGTAGGAAAACTACACAGGTTATTTTGGTTTCTCTCCAATCACATGCGGTTGCTAAGGCAATCTCTAGTGAAGATTCCTGGAACTTTCTGAATTGCTGCAGAGGTAGGGCAGAAAGAGATGGGTATCTTTTCCCCTTTGACATGTGGAAGCAGCAAGGTTTTTCTTCTTATACTCAACCAGAAGACCCATATGTGACTGAAGCAGGGGAGAGCTCTTACTTGACAAATACTCTCAATAGGAAAGTTCTGAGAGAAGCAGCAACCACTCCTGTAAGAAGTAATGAGTGGGAGAGTTAAATGACTTTTACATGGTTAGAAACAACTTACACAGTGACTAGGAGAAGAGAGAGAAGCACAGATAGATCTGATTATATTAGTGCATCTGACTGAGACTAGCTCTAGGGTGGATTCGGAGTTTTCTGCATCTTTTATGGACTGACTACCACTATTTGTACTGTGTTACTTGCACTCACACTGAGCTGTTACTTCCATTGACAAAACTGATGTAAAGTCCAGTGCTTTCATAGGTTTGGTGAGTGAAAGCTTTGTTTTGGTTCATCTTTTTGTATGTGTCTTGAATAGGTAAATGTTTAAGTCCTGAATAAGACTTACAGGTTGAAACCATATGATTTAGGCCTTTTTTTAGCATGTGAGAGTGTGAGGAGGGGGGAGGGGAGAAGCAACAGAAGAAGTAGGCTGAGACTATGATTTAAGAAGGGGCAAAGAATAAGAAATAAGATGTTTTGGGGTTTTGTTTATTTAAAGCAGGAAACGGGCACTGAAATCCTGGAAATCTGTATGATCTATACTCTGAAACTTGCTTTCACAGACAGAGAGAGCAACAATTGATATCTTTACTGATAAATCTATCAAAATAGGTCAGAGAAAGTTATTCCGAAGTGAGCCAAGTGAGTAAAATGCTACTTGTAGTGACTTACCCTTGAGTTTATATGGTTCACCTGTAAACTCACACTGGAATTTAGCATTTTTGCTTTAAGTCAAATTAATTTTTAAAAACATAAAAATAAACCATAAAGTGATTATTCCAAATAACTGGTGTATCCAAATATAATTCCAAATAACTCTGGTATGATCCAGCTTTTTAGTGAAACATGAGAATTTCTCAATTACAATGTTTCTGTAAATGCTTAGATTATAAATGGTCCAGCATCCTCTGAGTTTTTAATGACCTTTCATGGATTAAATTAATGGATTTTAATGTGAATGTCTGCTCTTACTGCTGAAGGCTGAAGTATTACCAAAAGTGTATATTGAGAACATGCCAGTACGCATCTTATGCATTGCAAATACAATGCACTCCACTGAAGAATGCCAGTGAGTTGAATTTTATAGATTTTCTTTCTTTTACAACATGCTACACAATACTGAACTGCTGTTATCTAATTACTGTATTTTTCACAGTCTTGTTCACTTTGTTAGGAGCCCGAAGGGGATTGGTTGGTGAGGCATTTCAAACTCTACAGCATCACCCAGGATGATATTAGGGTGACTCATTATGGCTCATGAAATGGTCACATATTATGGTATTCAATGCTACAGAAAAATCTATAAGGGGAAAGCAGCAACCAAAACAAAGAAGTGTTGCTTTGGTAAGATAAGAAAAAATGACACGTCCCAGTGAACATTGTTTCGTTGCTGAAGCATGAAAGTGTTTGGTATTAAATGAAGCGGGTATCCAGAGGAGGAGGGGAATGTTATATCGTCATTTAAAAAACGTATGCTTTATAAAAAAGGTGCACGGGGGAATGGAGTTCAGGTAGCAGGGTAAGCAATGTACCACTTCAAGGGAAAAAGCACAGAGAAGGCAAAGAAATACTCTGCTTTTACAGGGATGTTACCACACACTGAGCATCCTACCTGGAGCTATAAATAATAAAGGAATATAGTTTCCTAACCTTAATTAAAAACTTACATGGCGACATTTTGGTTAGATAACAAAAGTAGTCACTGGGCCCCTGACCAGCAATGCTTTGGATAACTAAACTTACTGCTGTCTGCATCAATTTTCCTTGATTCTCTCCCCTTCCCTTTAATCACAGTTTTTGGTTGGGATGGAGCTGGCACTGTGATGAGAGTGAAATTGCTATGAATAAATAGATAGATACCTGTGCTCTCAGTTCCCACATTTATCAACAGTTTTGACTTTGGTGATCACCAACTGCAAAAAAGGACTAGAAGTCAGATACATTTGATTTGAAAGTAGTCTCAGGTGTAATCTCAAGTGTAAGCAATCTCAGACACTATGGTTCTGTTCTTCCCCTTCCTTTCCTTCTTTTCCTTCCAAATCTTCATTTTCATTTAATATATCTCTGACATCCCCCATGGGGATACTTACATCTATACTGATAAAGGTGGAGAAAAGCTGAGATTTGCAAGGATATTATTCAGAAGCTTATCTAAAACATTTAGGCTAGGATAAAAGATCAAAAAATCTGGAAAAGTGATGATGAAAGAGAAGAAATCATCCAGAGACAGTAAGAAGCTATTTTGGTTTGTAAACAAAAGTTGGCCATGAAGATTTGCAGGAGGATCTAATGAGGATGAAAGGCCTGTAATGCACTTGCAGATGAAATTCAGCGTAGATTTCTGTCAAGTATCAGGAGGAAGGTGGAGAAGGGAGGAGCCTTAACTAAACTACAGAAAAAGTGGTCTGTAAATTAGCCATTGCCATTCAGGAAATATATCTTGGCATTTTTGTGGCCAGTTCAACCAAATGTCAACTCAAAGTTAAGCAGTAGTCAAAAAGGCAGATATTAAACAATTAGTAGGAAGCCTCCAGTGAACAAATCAGAAAATATACTTAAGTTACTCTAGAACGCAATGTGCCTTCATGTTTTGGATACTGGGTATCTTTGGTCTTAATCAGATACAAAAGGTTGTTGATGATAATGATAAAAAGCAGAGAACAGTTGCTAGATAAAGGGAAGGTGAATAATAAAAACATATAAAACCAAAGATATCATAAAGAGAGTAAGTAACTTTGTTAATTCTCACAGGATGAGACCTGTAGAGCAGCAGCTGAAATGATCACAAAGAGTTTATTAGAAGATACAAGAAAGCAAGCGAGCTGTTGCCCAGCAGAAGCATTGCTATTCTTGCATTGCTACAGTGCAATGTGGACCTTGAAAGCTTAAAAAGGCTCAAAGATATATTCATGGAAAAAAAATTCAGTAAAAATAAGGATACAGATGCAATCTCCAGTTTAGGAAGTTTCTGAATTACATTTTGCCAGAAGGTAGAAGTATACAGTGGAGAAAACTTCATAGTACTATTCCCTGTTCATGTCTTGTTCTCTCTAAACCATAATGCAATAGCATTGTGAAGTTATTGATAACAGATACACACATTATTTGACACAGATCATCTACACTCTTTGATTTCTGCTCAATGGCCTTAGCCCTTCTGCATGAGAGACCAAAAGCTTAGTTCCACCATAAAATAGAAACAAGTGGTGTGTTAATGGAGTCCAGGTGCCTCCTTCTTCATAATAAAGCTTTTGAATGCTGTGCTGCTCCAGAACAGGTGATAGGTTAGAAGTGCATAACCAGAGGCAATGACAGTGGAACCTAAAAACTGCTGCAGGGTGGAGGGCAGAGGTAGACTGGGAGTGTCTCTCAAAGAGAAGAAATCAGCTTCAGAATTAATTTTGCTCTGTGAGTGTTGCACTTACTTTTTTTTACTTTGCTCTGAAAAAGGTGAGGTTTTAGCTGAGGTCTACAGCTTCAGGAAAGCAATTAGGAATTTTATTTTCTGTTTGAGAATAAACAGGGATAGAAGCTAACAGAGCGAGATGAGGCCTGAGCATGGATTTTATACAATGCTTTTCTCCCTAGGGGATAACAAAAGTGTCTTCAAAGGCAGTAAGAAAATAGATTGTTATGACATGACAAAGATAGGGGAAGTGTAAGGATTTCATGAGAGATTAAGTACAGTACCAAGGATGCTCCAAATGGGGGAACACTAAACCTGAAGCTATGGGATAGGTGTCATCATAATTTCCATACATGGAAAAATACTAAGGAGGTATTTAATGATAAGCTTAAAGATAAGTAACATCTAAGAATAATGAAATTCACTCATTTTATCTCTTTAAGAACTTAAAACTAACAGCACTCCTGTCACATTGAGCTTTGCTGGTATTCATTACGTTTGTTTTGTAATTAATGAAAATATTTTGTTTCATTTATGAATTTTTATAATTGAAGATTAGTTCTTCAGCCAGACAAACTTAGTGCTCAATTCATTAAAAAAAAACTGAAATAATTGCTTATACATGAAGAGATTTTACTGTGCATATTTGTTTACTATGAAGTCTTGGAACAGCAACACAGATGTTGGAACAAACAGTTCCTATTGCAGCTCCATCTCAGAGTTTGAACTCATCATTGAATAGATTAGCTCAGCAGTTAAAGTTTGTTGAAATAACCTCACAGTTCTTTGACTATTAAGATTTCATAATCTGCAGAGATCAGCATTAAACATCCCATTGCTGTTATATTAATACTCCTCATCAAAGAAATATTTCTGTCTAGAGTAGCCATAAAGCAGGACTTGAAGGTTTGTTCTTTGAAAAAGTGATACTCGCTTTACTTGTTTTGGTCTGGACCAATATGATTCAGCCATGAATTACCCAGGGAATTAATGCTAGTGAAGTCCCGATTCAAAGACTGAAACCAGTGTATGCTGACACAAAGATATTTAAATGAAGAATGAAGGCATCCTTCTTCTGAATACAATACATTATGGAAGTTAAACTTTAATAAGCCATGGGAGAATTGGCCTTGTGGTGTGCCATTCTATACTTCATGAGATTTAGTAATTTCTGCTTTAAGTGGCAAGTGTACTTTTTTTTTTCTTCCTATAAAAAACATTTCAGAGAGAGTAGGATTTCCATCTGTATAGTACTGCAGTCAGTAGCAATGCAGCCTCCATTGTGCTTAATACCCTGCACACAGACTTTAGTGCATCCCTGAGTTTTCAGCATGGATAACCTCCAAAGACAGAAGAAGCTTAGGCATCACCTGTTAATTCATTCATTTCATTGCTGATGCTGCCAGAAGAATTTCTGGTTATTGGCACTGTGCTAATCTCTTTCAGAATGCGTGTGTGTCCACTTGGACCATCAAGCCCATTTTGCCTTGGCCACTATATAGCCATAAAGAGATTTTATGAACACTAAGAGAGCTGCAGAATTAACAAATTACATTTGGGTATGGAACAAGAAAAGGACAGACATTTCATTGTGAGCCATTTTCATAGATGGCACGTGAGTGAAGATAAACAGATCTGAGCAAAGCAGCTTGGTGTAGTTTCTATTATTTTACTAAGATTTAGGCTTAAAGCCTAGTGAGGAATTCTCAGACATGATATACGGAGACATTTGTTAAAAGCATGGTATCAAAAAAGTGGATAATCATCACTTAGAGATTTATGAAAATGATCACCGTTTAACTAATCAAACAATGTTTTTGATACCACAATGGACGTCAGCTCTGCTGTTGGGAAAAAGTAACCAATTTCTTGTACAGAGTAGAATTAATTGTCACTAAAAGCAGAGGAGGAGCCTCGTTAATCCAAAATAGTATAACATTAAAGCAGCATAATTATATGGGGGTTCTTATGTATAGGGGGAAAGAATGACTAAGAAAGATGCTCTGTACAGAACAAAGGTGATTAAGAAAGCAATCAAGCACAAATGTACTGTACTATTTTAAATTAAGCTTAATAGCTGGCTTATGATTTGACTGATTTGTGCTCACTTTGGTGAGATGAGAGAATCCAATTATTTTCCTGTAGCCACCGAGTATACAACTCATACTGATAGGTGAAGCATACCAAGATAATTGCACTAAATTATTTGGATGGCAGCAATTATTCAATACATGCTTTCTAGTACCTATACTTTTTAAAAGCTTCAGGGAATTGCTGCCCCTCTGGTGGTTTCTCCTCTGCAAGCCGGTGTGAGAGCCGGGTGGCTGCTCAAGGCCTTGGCTCCTTGCAGGGCAGGGCAATTAGGTCATTACCATAATGAAGGATTATGCTGACTTCAGCTTTTGTACTATTAGCATTTATCAGTGCTGAAACAGTGTCAAAATTGAGGTTAAGGTCTGAACAGTTATTCTCACAGCAAGTCAGCCAGTTTCACGTTTTGTATGAAAACTGCACTTGTTGGTTTTCAGTTCCCCTTTTTGGGTCTGAATGACTAGATTGGGTATAACTTTGAGGTGACTGGCTTTGTACATAATTCATCAAAGTAAAAATTGCTTTAATATTCATTTTATATTTAATTTTGACATACTTTAATTAAAAATGTAAGCATTTTACATGTCAAACTATTTGCTTTTGCTTCAGAGTTAAGAGAATCCTCTGGAAAAATAAAATTTCATGAAATCTTGATTTCTGTACATCTCTCTGCTTTAATATGTTGACATTTCACTGTGCCTTGCTTCATTAGTCATTTAATCAATGGATATATAATGATTTTAATTGTTTGAATAAATCCACCTCGGTATCCATGGTATCATTTCTCTGTTCTTTTCCAGAGTTCCTCCAGCTGGTGTGGTTCCTACAAGTCTGCCCTGTATTTTACCTGCTGCTGCACCACAGAAGTGCTAGCATATAAATTCATAAGGTTTAACTTGTATATGAAACATGAAATTCTATTCTTCTTCTAATATCTCACACTGCAAACTCAATCAGAGCACTTTATCTATGGGCATGATGGCTATGTGGCAGTTTTATCTTTCCTTTTGATTATTCTCTCACAATATGCATGACATGTTCAAAAATTTATCCTCATCTTTTAATCTTCTGTCTGCATTTCTAACTTTAATAGGTCCTCCTAAATTATTTTGCTTGTTCTTGCTGGTATTTGCAACATTAGCTTGCTTCTCGAGCATGATTTTCTTTCTTTTACCATATATTCACCTGCTATACAATTGATGAGATTCTGAAACATTCATGTTCTTGGCTGTAAGTATTTTGCAAATACTCTGATAGAACAGGTAAAAATGTTGTCACCTAGCAACTAATAGCATTATTTTATTTTTTTTCTTCTGGAATTGCCTAGATAATTTTCTCCTTAATTTTCACTTTCATTTTTGTAAGAAAATGAGAATATGCTTTTAAAAGTTTCTAAAAAATGGAAAAGTCATCTAGCTGTTAAAAGGCTAAGAAATACCATGCAAGTTATTACGGTCTATAAATCAGCATCTGTATTCTCCTGGTATCTTTGAAATTGATGACTGTAAAATTCTTTAGTGAACACACATTTTTCCTATGTGGTATATGGGGTTATGTGGGAGTTGAGCTGACCTTCTTTTGTACTGCGCTGTGGTGGGAAACATTTTTTAAGGGCAGGGTATTGTCCAGTACAAGACCAATATGTTTAATCTGGTTCTGGAAGCAGTACGGTATAAAAATCAAGTAGAAAAACATTTGCCCATGACCTCAACCAATCATATTATTCTCCAAGAAAACCAGTAGCATATACACTATCTTTCTTCGTCATTAATGTCAGAGAGTTTTATGTCAACTCCCAATTACCCAGTTTAGGAGCACAGACAAAAAAAGCAGACATCACTCCAGGGGAAACCTGTCAGTTTGCTCTTTTATTCTGTAAGCAGACAGATTCTTTAGAGGAAAGCATAAAAGAATCTGTCTGGACAATTTTTAATTAAATACGTATTTTAAAGGGGTTTTTTTCCAGTACTAAAAGATACCTATGTCTGAAGCCTGAAGCTTTGTTTGTTTGGTTGTTTGGTTGTTTTTAATCTTAAGTAGGCCAGTGCTGCTTTTGTCCCACAAATTCAATTACCTTTTTTGAATTGTAGTAGGGAATTGCATAAGATTCGTCTGATTCTAAAATACATTTCTTTCACATTTCCAGATTAACTACATCTTCAGTTACTTTTCATGAAATTAGTGGGAGACTTGAGTGTCTACTTTAAATGTTGGAAGTATCTAATACACCTCCTTACTCTCTGTAGTATTCATTGCTACTCTCAGGCCTGTTCCTTTTTAATGTCTTCTATACAGGTGTGTTTATATATTTTTCATCACTTACACTGAGAATATTTTGAAGAAGAGCTTAGAATTGAGCACACTATTAGGAACAGAGCTATACAAAGGACTTAAATAATGGCATAATACAGTACTATCTTATCCACAGGTGTTGTATATGTAGGTATATATTATCCACACCACTGTTAACCTTTTTAACTTCCATTGCCATCTGAGAAAATGTTGTTCACTGGAGTTATATTAATGTGTACCAGTAAAAACTTCCACCTTTAATGGGAATAACGTCTCATTTTTACTATTTTTATACCTTCTGATTTTTAATCTATGGTCAGAGGTGAGAGATTTCATTTGTTTTACTTGCGTAGCAGAATTTGTGTGTGTGTGTGTGTGTGTGTGTGTGTGTGTGTGTGTGTGTGTGTGTGTGTGTAGTTTTACCTAAAACTTTTATTTTCTTCATTAGAATTTCTCAGATCAAAAAAAAACTAAGACCAAACCCAGCAAATGGGGGCTTTTTCAAGGAAAAGTGCTTGTGTTCTCCCTTGTCTTTGGATTAGACAAGCCTTTTACATTTGAACTCTGTGGGGTGACTGTAACCTGGATATTCCTATGAATTACCGATGGATCTGCCCAGCTCTGCAGGCAGCCCAGGAGTTACAGGACTGCAAAGTGCCCTGCTGAACTGAAATGCAAACATACTGCTGTTCCCCATATAAAGAAGGCAGATGAATGTAATATTTTTTTGCAATCACCAGTACCCACAGTATGTGGGTGCTGTTTTTTTGCTAGACCCATTTGTTCTATGTTCCATTCTTCCTTCTGGAGGTATACTCACCGTTACATTCCTTTCCTAATGCAATGTTTGGAGCCCTAAACATACAGTTCCAGATGTAAAATCCACAAACTTTTTAAAGAGACCTGGCCTATAAATATATGGCAGGATGTGGTTCATTAGTAAATGTTTGCAAGTCTAAGCAACTCATTTAAGTGTTATAGAGAAAATGATGCAGAACTACACTTACATAGGTGATGGACCCCTATATAATACTTGGTTAGACTAATGCTTTATGGCTGACTTTGTTTTCAGATGCACTCCACCAGGCAATTTAGGATTCTTGTTCCGTTTTACTCTTTCAGTATGAGTCAAAGTTAGTCCAAAGTCAAAAACTTAGCTGCTAGTTTGTTCTGTTTGCTTTAACCCCCAACTTGTGCTAGTGGAGACTGTAATGTACCTTCTTAAGATTGTTATTTTAGATTACTCTGCAACCAGAACAGCTTGTCTCTGTAGCTGAACAGATGTCTTTCAACAGGATGGCACTCTACAGAATTGTCCTGAAATTCTGCATTTTATGTAGCTCTTCTTGCTGCTAGTTTTTTCACTGTGCCATCTGTATTGCTATAATGCAGAAGCAAAGTCAATGGGGCATTGAGAACTTGCTGATGCTACTGTTTCTTGTTGGAACTGAAAAAGAGTTGTTATTTTGTGCTGTATTTTGCTGGCTTTGTCACCCTTAAGCGAAGTGACAATATGGCTTTTGGGGACAGTTTATGAGGTTGGTAGGTGCACAGGGGGGAACTGTGTATTTGGCCTGTGTATCCTTGAAAAGGAGGGATCTGAAGTGCAAGGTCTTAGAATTGAACAATAGCCTTGAGTCTGCTGTGCTCCTGATCCCAATGCCTTCCCTGCTGCAAGGTGAAGAAGCTCCAGTGGTGCACATCCATACTGTGCATCCAGATGCTCTGTAGAGCAGGATTTTGCATTTTTTTTGTTCCTTCCTTCACATGTACTAATCTTTAATAACACAAAAAGACCACCTCCTACCCCCAAAAAGCCCCAGCTGTCAGACAGAAATCCAAATGCCATCTAACATTTTGGAGAAAGGAAAGACAAGGACCATCTTTTGAAGCATTGATTTAGTATTCAGCCTCATGAAAGCTAGCCTACTACAGGTTATGCATTTGCTTGTTTATCTGTGCTTATCTCCTTGACTCTGCAGTAGGGTTGAGGGGAACATGGTCCTGCTGAGCGGCACAGTCCATTGGTCATGGACTGAAATGCTGCTGTACGGCAGCATTTCTTTTTCCCTGTCTGCCTCATTTAAGTAAGTTAGGAAGCAGGATGCTGCCTTGCTGTTTTCGGCTGATTGTTCACAGACTGATAGACAAGTGTCCTGCCTGGGCCCCACTTCTTTTTCTGCCAGTTATCTCAAGCCAAAAGGCTACACCTCTCCTGGTTGCCCATGCTGAGACCATTTATTTTGTCCCTGACTTCAATGTGGAAAAAAATAATGAACAGAGCACCAAATTCTGCTCCATTGTTTCAGACACTTCAAGTCACCACCAGGATTATGTGATTGCAAGTCAGTGTAAAATTTAATTAAATGGCTTGGAGAAACTTGCTGGAGCATTGTTGCTGTTTGCCTCTGTTCTGGTTTCATTGTCCTTTGTTCCTGTGCACACACCAGTGTACTGCATCTCTTTCTTTTTATTGCTGCCTGAAACCAACAAAAGAATAACCTTTCCCTAAAGATAATGAAGGACTACGTCAGAGCAAAATAAAAAACCCACATTTTTTATGATGCTAATTCCCTGCAGAGTTGCTTATACACACCGTATGAAAGTATGTTAGTTAGAATCACACTCTGGTAACTCAGGGACAATAACACTCTCAGATGAGACCAAGACTTCAAATGCCAGTTGCCACAAAGACAGCACAGCAAACATCATGGTCCTTGTCCCATTTCTGAAATTTGTGAAGTGGTGTCTGATCTGAAAGTTCACTGTACAGTTCGTAACAACATCACATGTTTGCATAAAACACTCTTGGCCCAAGGTAGCGAAGGCATATCATGAAGAAGAGGAAGAATGCAGTAATGCTGGGGAACTTCCACCCTCCCCGTTGCTGACATGCAACATTTATTAGGGGATCCTGTCACTTGACTTCCTCACTGCTGAATCATCATTGTTTGGCCATCTTCAGCACCTGCAGAGACCTGCAAGCAGGTGTTTCCTCAGCCACCCAACAGCTATGCATGGTAAGATGCACAGTGGGAGCTAGAAACACAATGTTACTAAGCTGAGCATTAAAGGACTCCTGCTGTATAGGCCCTTGAGCAGCCTGTGTTGGTCAGGCAGTGGGTGCTGAGGTGAGTATGGATCTCCATTGCCTTTTCAATGTGCTCATCTGGTAGATGCTGTTTTCTGAAATGTCAATGTTTACTCAGGGTTTTTTGCCATGTCACATAATTATTTTTCACTTGGTTTACTATTATTATATAAAAAAATTCCCATCTTTCTTGCTGTGCGCTTTTTTCTCTTTTGTTTTCCTATATGACTTAGCTTATGTATTCTCTCATAGCCCAGTGACATTTTTCCAACAGGGCTGGACAAAGGCCACACTGTTCTGCTTTGCAGAAATGGGCTTTGGGACACAGCTGGTTTTGGCTTGGTCTGGGCTGCGGGTGACAACATGCTTCTGCTGCTTTCCATCTCAAATTACTTCTTCTTCTCTCTGAATGATAACAGATGCTTATAGAGATATCTGCAACAGTCTGATTGTCCTGGTGTATTGTTAAAATTAAAATTCATATGCCAAATTGGTTTTGAAAAATACAAGATATAGAAGGAAAAGTTTGCTTTGTCCAGGGTTGCAAAGAAAAGATCAACAGTCTTTATAACCTGTTGATTTGTTTGAAACAGATACATTTCTGCTAAAATATGTTGTATTATTCTATGTCTTAAAATGCTGGGTGAATTCTGACTTAAATCAGTAGTTTAAGCCATATCTTATATGAGTATTTCTCCTCTAGAAGGAATCCTTAGATGATCTGTAGGCTGAGCTATGTTGCTGGTTTGAACGACCTCCCAGACAACCTATGGCAGCTGTGAAAGATATAAATTCCTTAACCTATTTTATTTATTATTTATCTAATTCCAAAATCAAAGGTTAACCTAAATAATATTCACTTTACAGATTCTGGAATGTGACACTCTTGGAAGTGGCATTTTAGTGCGTTTTATGGAGAACTAATCAGTGCAGCTTGTGGCAAATTGGTCTAGCTGAGAACTACCCTTGAAACAGAGATAATCTAGAAATCACAATGAAGGACAAACCCCATTTGTGCTGGATGGGAAGCATAACAACCTCTGGTTATCTCAGGTTGAGAGGATTCTGCTTGGGTGAGTTGCTGGTGAACTGCAGTGTAAGTGGACTATAATATTAATAACTAGCCTGATTCTTACCTTATCTGAAATCCCAGGTTTAGAAACTGGGAGTATCTCTCGGTTTATTTGCATTCCTGTAAAACATCAGAAGAGATAAGTGAATGTAAACACACATACATATTAAATTAACATGCTTTTGTTGCTAAGGTAACAAATTTCAGATCTTCTCTGTGGGAATACTGCTCCAAACGAGCGCTTAATTCACAAGTATTAAAGAAGCTGTTTTATGCAGCCATTTAGTGACATGAACAGTACATGGCATTGAGACGAGCGAGTGGTTTAGCAGGAAATTCATTTGCAGCATGAAGACACCAATGGATCTGTGACAGGTGAAATTTAGAGGGAATCATATTCATGAGTTCTAGGGAGGCAGAATGACAGGAAAAAAGACAGCCTCCCTTTTTTTGCTTCTCTCTTCTGCCCAGGTTCCCTCACACTTGACTATATCATTCAACCATTTGTCGGGGCTTCACTAGAAGAATAAAAAAGCATTTAGCACTGGTGAGATTCAACAAACAAACAGTGAACTTTATTAAATGTGATGCCTTGGCCAGTAGAATGGACCTGAGGAAGATGTTTTGATAATCTCATAACAACTGTGCAGAGAAAAGGGCCTGGCATTTCAAAGTGTTGCTTACTTTAAAAGCTGACTTCCTATGTCAGTCTTTGTATTTTTATACTTTAATTGGCTGGAAGTTTACAAGGTCTAAGTTGCACGACATTTGTGAGAAAGAATGTAGAGGAAGAGATATAGAGTTGGCCTTAACGAGCCAGACTGAAGTAGAAAATGCACATGTGCCTCTGATGAGAGGATGAAGGACTGGCTGGGGATAGTTAAGTGTGATTTCTGGACACAGGTAAGTCTAATGTACCTCTATCAGGTATATTTTGTCTTTCCTTTTTTATAGCTTGGGTGCAGAGATTTAGTGCTTTGTCTCCAGATTGAGGAATAAACTCTGTCAAACTGGTAAGGGGAAGGGGCTGGGGATGGTGGAGGAATACACCATGATAGCTCTTGGATGATACCTTGTCAAGACATCAGTTGCTGCTTCTTCTGATGTGTATGATTGCTTTAAAATCACCCTTAGGTTACACATACTTATTCAGATCCACTGGTGATAAAAACTTCCAGGAGAAGGTTACAGAAGCAATATGAAAACTTTTTATTCATAGGTGGAGGACAAAGGATCCTGAAAAATGGATGGTAACATCTGAGCAAGACGTCTCTGGAACAGTCTCTGTGTTGCTACACTCCAAGTGATGACAATGGTAGAAATACCACCTGTATATTCCTTCAACCTTGAGTTATAGTGAATATCTGACTTCAGATCAAACTCTTCCCTGAATCACTGCATTTTACCCAAGCCTTTCCTTTCCCAAAATGATCTGTGCATTATCAAGTGAAACCATTATTTTCATTATTGCTTTCATAAATGAAACTATAATTCCTTCAAACGTGACAGTTACAAAACTTGACAGGCAGAAAGAGTGACTATGGCGAGCAGCACTTGAGGTGGAGACCATTTTAATGGTCTTCTTTTGGCAGACTTGCACTATTATCTGCCACTACTCAACAGACATCACTGTTAGATAAAGTTATAATTCAGCCTGATATGATTCTGAAGCTCTGATTCTGTCTGTCTCTATCTATGAAAATATTTCCCTGCTATTCTCCTTAGTGCAGTAGTTTCTGCTTCTTAAGTGACAATAAAAGTCTGGAGATTATATTGCACAGAAACTTAGCTGTGAGGTACAGGAAAAGCATAGTAGCACAAACTGCTTTCTTCTTGTTAATTTACAGTCTTGAATTGAAATTTGTTAGAGTGTGGCTCAGATGTGGTGCAACTGTGGAGACTAAATGAAGTATGAATAGAAGGTGGGGTCTGATTTTGATCAGATTTGTACTTATATAAATCCATAATATTCCCCTCCTTTTGCTTGTCAGAAGACTAAAACCTGCTTAGCATGTTGTTCTTTAATCTGGTATACTAACAGCTAATTGGAGGCTTTCTTGACAAAAACTGTAGTCAGATTTCCACTCTACATGCTGAGACAATTTTTCCAAACACTTTTCTGAATGTAACTATTTACCAAAATGAATATTGCAACTAAGGCACGAATGAAGATGGCAAGGCACCTAAAGAGTATCACATCGTTTGATGATATAAGGTGGATTAATGGACAAGAAGTATTTGGAAAAACTGGGAAAAAATTACACTACATTTCCTGCTAGTAGGAATATCATTGGGAACAGGAAAAAATTTCTAAGAAAATATGGCTTTCTGACTTTTCCTTAAAGGATAACCAGGTTGCCCATGCTATAATCAATCTTAAAGTAACTGTGGTTTCTCAGAATGTACATTCTTATATCATGATTTCACTATCCCGTGATCTAAGAAAATCAAGTTCTTCTATAAACCAGTATAACAAAGAAATGTTGGTATACATTGGGGGGGGGAAGATTTTGAGGAAAACATCCAGTTTTTGTACTTCTACAGATACTTTTGAAATGCTCATACCTTCTCAATCTACTCTTTACTTAACTAGTGCTCATCATGCTTAAATAAAGTCTTTTTTTGGGGAATTCATTGTATGCCAGAAGAAAGGGTCCAGGGACCTCCACCCTGATAGATCAGCTAGGAGTAGTAAGGCTGCCTGAAGTTCTCAAGCATCAGTATTTGTGTGGGAAATGCTAAGCCAAAATTTTTACTTCTGTATCTCTGATTATTTCACTGAAGTTGTTCACTTATTTCATCGTAGTTATTCAACTATAGTTATCTGTGTAGAATGTTTGGGAAACTACATGGAAATTAGCAGAGATATTTGTTTTACAGGAATAAGCCTACTATCTCCCTATTAAATATGACTATCTTATCCATGCCAGGAGGTCATGGATAAAACAGTTCATTCATTTTAAAGATCTATTTTTTAAGGCTAGTTGAGTAGAGGAATTCAATGTCATCATTCCATAAGAGGTTTGGACAAATATACCAGGCAAAGTTGTCTTATTATAAGGCCAGGCATATTGGATGGTAAACTCAAGAGGAAAATTAATGCCTTCTACAAGATAGCAAATCTTTACTGATACTCCCTTGCAGATGTTGCATCTCTCTCTCCTACTTAATCTATCTAAGGCTTTAGCCAGATAAGAGTGTGACACTTGGAAAACATTCATCAGGACTGGATCAGTAGATATGTACTATGCTTTGCACTGACATTGTACTTTCCCGTCATATAAATCTGGTTTGGATAGTCTGGGAATCAAAGTTTTTAGTCTATTGCTAATCTGAGTTCATCCCAGTTCATCAAAGTGTGGTGTGCCAAGCTCAGCCTGGGCTCACACAATGCTGCAGTGGTGTTCTGCACTGTGGGATTCTGGACATCATACCAGTTTCCCAGTCCTTCCACTGCGAACTAGTAAGAAGCACTTCTAGGGCACAGAGAGGACATAACTTTCTGACAGATCTGGCAACAGCTTCCCTTGCTGAAAATTTACTGAACAAAGGAAGAAAATCTGACAGTATCTTCATTTGGTGCCCAGAGGATTTAGCAAGTTCATCACTCCCATATTTCTGATTTTGATTAATACATCAACATACCAAATTTGTGTAGCAGAATGTCTCCTTCTGTGCTGAAGAGCATGACACTGTCTAAAGTCTGGTAGACAGTTTACAGGTTTTTATAAAAAAAATAAGGATTTATCTATGGAGATGTTCTCAGGAGTTTGAACACCAGTTTAGCCAGTGGGTTTCTCACACACACTGAATTCCTTCTGTAAATGTGAGTCATGTGAGAAATCCTCAGCCCTGAAGATTGTGAGGAGCCTGTAAGCATGTTACCTGAATCATCCAAGGCAAGAGATTCCTTTAAACTGATGTAAATCTTCAGAAACTTATTTCCTTTTGATTCTGTATGTCTGTGCTTTTATAATTCTTTTTGTTTTGCATTGTCTGTATTTTAATTTGGGAAGTTACATTTCTTGTAACCTACCACGAGTTAAAGGCAATTAATGCCTACAAGTGTTACACTTCCTAAAACCTTGAGTTTGGGCAAAACTAGCAAGAGCTCAGGTCCCCAGATCATTGTGAATATCCAAAATATGTGATTCTATGTAAGTAGCAGGTCTCTGAGAGTCATACAGTGGTCACTATCAGTCAGAGGGGGTCTTTGGTGGACAACAAAGCAGTGGGGCCTGAAACAATTGCTGTTGCTCATGTTTCTTTTCAGTAATGGTAGTTCCAGTTCACTGCAGTCTTGAGCTGACTCTATTGGGAATCCTGGGCTGCAACTGGAATTGAGATTCTGCCCTTTGCCGGTGGCCCTGCAGGTCCTCCCCACCAATTGTGGGTGAGTTGTGACTGCTGTCCTATATTCAGGACAGCCATCACCATCACAGAGAGACTGCATGCATACAAGTTTCGAAAGATGAGACTCCTGTATATATCTGCTTTTGAGGAGAGGGAGGGATTTCCCAGACAAGGGAGGACTTGAGAAACTACTTCAATAGATTCTATGTCAGTGCCATTATCATATGAATTTCTGCCATTGTTTAACATGAAAAAACAAAATGAGCCATGAAAGGATGGGGGAGAGGGTATTTAAAAACAGCACCAGGAAGAAAAATGCTTCCCTGTCTGTCTAAAAAATCTCCTTCCCAAGCAGCTCTACATAAAGTGAGTGGCACGTGCTGCCAATGGCTCAGCAAGGCGCCTCTGCAGCTGTTGGTATTTAGTATGCAGCTGCTTTTTTTTTTATTTTCCAGTGGCCTGCTTGTTCAGAGAGAGTCTCTTGCTGTAGAAAGAGATATGGGAAGCCATTAGCTGGCTTTTATTCTTCATAGCACAAAACATAGGACAATGAGTCCACTGGGATTGTAGTGTTAATGTTTATGTGTTACAGCCCTAGTCTGAAATCAGTTCTGATATTGCATGCTTAATCTCTGGTTTTAAAAGTATAAAATGTAAAGAAAGCTTTCTTTTAGGTTTATGATCAAAATCTACAGTTGTACTTGTGACTTCCAGAGAGAGGGTAGTTAGCAGCGAAAGGAGTTCTTTGATGCTTTGCCATTTTCCTGCATGCTCATATTGCAAGTATACATATACACACACAGAGAGCAGTCTCTCAAGTGCAGAAGACTGCATTGCCTTTGTAGTACCTATAGACATGTTTCTACATTGTCTCTCATGGATTTTAGGGAGGGGGGTGGGATGTATCCTTCCTCATCAGAATTCCTTCCATTAATATACAACGGTACTGAAGGATAAGGATGGTGTAAAACATGCCGTTCTGCTAAGTCCCCTTTTTATTTGAGTGCTTGTCGTGACCACAATCATGGGCAATGCCTTCTTTTTACCCAGTCCCAGAGTTATCAATTGAATGGGAAATTTAGAACAATTTTTAAGAAGTAACACGATGTCAACCTGCCTGTATGGTACTGGTGTGACTAAACATGCAGGTGGCAGTTACCATAAACCTAGGCAACCCATCCTAAAGAAATCTTTAGTCTGGATGGTGTGTTGCTGGATTTACCTTTGTGCGGTCATTGCATACTCTAATAAAAAGAGCCAACCAAGCAGTTGCTGCTGTGCCTTGGAGTGCTTTGGGGTTTGGCAGAAGCAACTAACCATATTTGGGATTTCTGAACAAAAGTCTCAGAGAGTCTCTGATGTCCGGTGTTTGTGGTGATTTGAGGCACTGAGCTTCAGGAATCACATGCAGATCATGTGAAATTCAGCTGTAATCTTAGGAGGCAGAGGGACATGTGGGATTTATATAAGGATTGGTTTTCACTGACACTCCTCTACTCACCTTTTGGGCATAAGAAACTTTTCCACTAAGGAGTCATGTTTCGGGAGAAATCAAATGAGTAGAAATTGTTGTATCATGTCCATCCCCGTTGTATTCAGGGTTGAACATACAAAGATAAGCTGAAATCAGATGCTTTTTGCCTCTTCCTTTAAAGGACTCAGTGAGCCTCTGATACCCCTCTGTCTACTCAGAAAGGAAGAAATTTTATATCATGATCTTTTTCCTAGTGGCAACTGAAAATCCTCTTACACAAAAAAGGCACTGAGTTTTTCACTGCCTTGAGAAGAATATCTGCAAGAGGGAAGACACAAATGTAAATCTTTCTCTGAGTACTCCAGCCCTGGGTCCTGAGTATACTCATCCACTTTCTCAAAGGGAAGATTAGAATGTGGATGAGCTCTTTTGATTTTGCAGTTTATCAGTTGTTTACCTCAACTGAAACTGAAAATAGCTGTGGGGATAATTTTAAATGTGTGAAGTTTCATATCTACATTTTCATGTAAATCGAGCTTTTTTTTTTTTCTTTGTAGCTAACTAATGAAAATAAAACACATGAATACTGTGTAGTGTTAAGATTCTCTAATGCTTCACTGAACAAAAGAATTAAGACATCAGAAATAAAAGAGAATTTCTTATGGCAAAAGAGAATGTTGATGGTCAGATGAGAGTTTTTTTCAATTAACTATCTGTGCTTTATAGTATGATGTGGTGGTATAATGTACTGCAATGTTGTAAGTCTACTTTGTCAACAGGCTTAGGCAAATGCCCAGTACAATATCTGATATAGTTTTCATAGTTCAAAGACCACTGTTAGAACAACACATTGTAGGGATAACTGATATTCGATGTAATTATACGATGTGTTCTCTTGAACTGTTATAATTAAGGTGCAATAGATGACAGTGGAAAAAAGAGTAGAGATTATGTGAAGTGGGCAATTTGGATGAATGAAAGGCAGCTCCAACATTAAAAATAGCAAGTTACTATTAGAAGCAGAGAGAAGAGAGCTAAACAAGATGAACCCAATTAGAAGAAAGAGGAACACAATATAATATTGAAATTACAAATTAATGATAGTCTTAGAGGCATAATACCTGTTAGCACATGAAAAAAGGAGCTAAAATATGTGACATCTAAAAAAAAAACCTAACCCCCAAAAAGCCAAATCATTACACTGTCTTACTTACACACTTGTCTACAGGAGTACTGCTGTATAGAAGGGCAGAAGGCTCAGCTTCCAACCACGCATGGGAGCCCTAAGAGAGCTGCACAACTCCGTTCACAGGGAGTTTGAGTGGTTTCGGCAATACTTCAGTGTGTAGCCAACAGGCTCTGCCTTGATGAGGAACATTGACCATAATTTTCAGACTAATAGATCATGGCAGATTATAGGGCAGCAAGGAAAGGACAGAGGGAGAAGAGCAAGGATGTGTAATGCAGCAGCTGGGAGTGTAGAGAGCAGACTTTGCTGGCAGCTGCTTAATTACATTTTGGCAGCTTTGACTATGAAACTCGTAACTTTGCTCTCTTTTTAGCTTATTGTTAAGAGGCTGATGGGTCTGAAGGTATTTTGATAAAGAATTGGAAGGAAGGTGGAGAGGAGCAGGGTGGGGGGATTGAGGGCAGTTAACACATAGAAAGTTGATAGCTGTGGCATGCCTTGGTGCTGTGTCAGAGAGGTTGAGCTGACTAGGATGTGACAGGTCCTGCCGAGCAGTGGGACTGAAACAAGCTCTACATGTACCCATGGAGAGGAAGGAGTGGAGGTGGGACATAGAGGAAACGTTCAGGCAGATGTGGTTTCCTGAGTTCCCGGGAGGGACAAAAAGGCAAATCAATGTGGGGCTCAGTCTTCCCATAGCAGGCAGTAGTTCCTGCTCTCATGAAGGATACTGTAGCTTGTTTACTGACCCTGGTGAGAACTTGTGCCATTTTAGGACTTTCTTTTGAGCTGTAACTCAAGGGAATAAAATGATTATCAATATGTCTGAGTTCTCGGCTGAGATCTGTCTCCTCTTAAGATCGGTGGATTTGGGTGCTAGGACTGCTGCTCATAACACAGAATAGGTTACATCACCTCTCATAACACATCTGTAATAAGGAGAAAAACATGCTCAACTGATGAAGGGAAATGCAGAAAAATTCCCTGCCTTCTGACAGTTTTATATTCTGGCTGTACTCTCCTCACTATTAGTTTCCTACTCCTCTTTCATCATCTCTGCTCATGGGGCAGGAACTGTGTACTTAGCCTCTGTTTCCTAAGGAAATTAGATCTGTGCATGTGAATATTACTGCCCCCCATATTCATTTTTTAGAACTCATGGTGAATTCTAGCTGAATATAATAAAAGGGTATAACCTAAATTCCTATGTTGTGAATTAAATTTAATATCTGGAGAGAGACCTTCCTATTATCCTAGCTGAAGAGTAAACTCATCCTTTATTAGATCATTTTTATTTGCATGCTTGCATTTCTTCTCAGAAAGGGGCCAGAAAAAAATGGTTAAATACTTTTTACTTGACCAGGAGAAGAGTGTAAAGCACTATAAAGGAAAATTTGGGAAATAGCTTTGATTTAAAAAAATACAGAACAAACCTAGCAGTAATTTACAAGGGCAGCATGTTTTCCCTAGAAAGACCAGAAAAACAACACAACAATATCATATACAAGGCATCTGCTGTATCATGAACTTAGATAACCTATTAGGGATGGATTTTTCACAGACTGTCTGAAAATGGATGCTAATACCTAGCCTGAACTATATCACACTGTGCAGACTCCAATTTCAGAGCAAATAAAAACAAAGGAAGAGATTGAGGTGCTGAGAGAGAATTAGAGTAATGGAACAGGAATCC
This sequence comes from Heliornis fulica, assembly GCA_013399135.1. NCBI lineage: Eukaryota > Metazoa > Chordata > Aves > Gruiformes > Heliornithidae > Heliornis > Heliornis fulica. Next base: position 8,287 of record VXBZ01005257.1, on the reverse strand, counting down.
CTTTGAATGAAAAGAGCTGAGCAGAACATATTAAACCACCTTAAATTCAAGCACAAGTTACCCTCAGAATTTGGTGAGGGTAGCTAGATGTATGCGCATGATGTGGAAAGCCAAACTGGAACAACTGCATGCTGTGAAAGCAAAAGAGAAGATGTTTTAACTCCACCTCGCTGAAGATATTAAGGTATAATACTCTGGCAGCATATCTTCCCTCAAAGAGTTGTGTGCTTGCCACATTAGTGAATTTTTGGGTCATGAATCTGTGAAGGGTTTTTTAGAAACTGTCACAATTGTGCCCTGCCAGCAAGCCAGCAGTGCATGGCAGTACTGTTTAGGAGTGTTATCACAAGGTGATGATTCCTAGTTGTGCAGCATTTCAGGTTGTGGAGTGATGCTTAGCTGTGTTTCACTCAGATTGAAGTGTCAAAGGAATCCAAAGTAATGAGACATTCAAATTTTTTATGCATTTCTTTTTAATTTTCACTTGCTGTGCATCTCTGGGGTTTCCAAAACTCTTCCAAGCCAAGAAGATCTTAATTTAATGTTGTATAAGCATCAGGGTAAATGAGTAAAATGTAAGCAGCTGTAAATTGTCCCTGTAAATGCTAAGGCAAGAGGAGAAGCACTGCAACACATCATGGCAACAACAGACGTTCCTAAATTAAAGATTATCCCACCTCATTGCTAAAAGCAACTGGCCTCTATCTCCTGCCTTCTGACTGTCTCTCTCACAGCCTCAGTCATGCTGATAATGAGGTAAAACAAAGCTAGACTCGGTAACGACAATCCTCCTATATGCAGAGAGTGAAAATGTTTTCTTTGCCTTTGGGGCACTGACTCTAATCCAGCTGACATGGTTGAACTTTCAGGCACCTGGCTCAGTGCGTCTCTATCACAACACTCCCACTACATTTTCTTGCCATTCTCAGTTAGGAGCCAACAATACATACCTCACTTGTCACAAAAGAAGAATTTACTTCTCCAAATTTAGCTCCATCATCATTCATAGCCTCACTAAGGACAGTCAGCCTCCCACCTAGACTGCCTCAAGCTGACAGGTGTCTCCTCCATTGTTCATCCTTCAAATAAGTTGGGCAAATTGGACAGCAGGTTTTTGGGTGGCAGGTTTCTGAGGTCTGCAGGATGGAAAGGAAACGGGTTGATAGTTGAATAGCATATGCTTCAGTTTTGGGTCTTGACTTATTGCTGTCTGCTCAGAACCACTTAATAATCACACCTCCTGGTGAGGGGAAGAAATCCTTTCTCCTTTGTTACCTAGAAACTGCTGATGGCACTCATCATCTTGCAAGAAATGCCTCCAGTAATACCACCGAGGTGAGAAGTGGTCTGTGATATTCGCTGCTATAGACCTGCTCTTTGCTGTGCCCTGGGCTCAGTTGTGTGGTTTCACCAAGGGTAAACTGGGATATGTTCACCCAGCTGGTATTGCATTTTATAAAAAAGGTTGGTTTAGTAGAAGAGATTGTGAAAGCTACTATATTTAGACTGCAAGAGAAAATATTAATTCAGTTTGAGAAAACAGTGAATATGTCAAAAATTATAATCTGGGCAAGGTCAAGCCAAGGGAAGTACAGGTTTGGAGGATTGTTTTATGGTGGCTGTTTCACAGTCTTGCAAGGCAGTAAATTCAGACCCTGACTATCTTTATTATCAGGAATTTATTTAAATATATATGTATTTCCCCAACTTGTCCATAAGAGATTTAGACAATATTTTTGCTAGAACACTGTTGCAGTGTCATCTCCCCAGTTTTGTCTCACCTTAACAACCACAATACTATACATATTTTTTCCAGGGAAAGTTTTTTTCATATTTTTTGTTTCCCATTAGTGTTTTCTGGACTCCCTCCATTGGGTTGTTACCTGCCAGCTCTTTCAGGTGGATCAGCATGGAATGATTACTGTCTCTGCCATGCAAGTTACAGTCCTATACATTTATAGGTTTGTACAGCTTATATGTTTCACTGCCATGACTGTTGCTGACTGTTGTTGCTGACTGTTACCTATCATAAGCTTATGCACTCTCCATATCCTTGGTATGACGTGGCTTGGCATGGCTACAATAAACTGGCAGTCAGTGTTAACAAACAAAGCCACGGGTTTATCAAAACAGGGGCTTCATATAACATATGTAGACTCAAAATAGAAGAAAGTTTTCAAAATGTCTAACCCTTTAAGGAAAAGTCCAATTAGTATTAAACCCCTTTTTTAAGGAGGAAGGCAGAGCAGAACTGAGAGGGAAACACCTCTCCTCCTTTCCATTGCAGAAGAAAGGTAATGACATCTTCTTTCACTTGGTAATACCAAGGTGGATGAAAAAGTAGAGTGAAAAATCCATGAAGAAGCTTGGGAGTGTTTGTCACATCTTTTCTTTTTCTGTGAGTTCACTCTAATATTAATATACTTTACTTTGAATTAAAAACACAGCAAGGGAGACAAGATTCACAAATACAGGTCCATTGAAACCCCTTTAACAGCAAAAGGAAGACAAGATAACTTTCATGCGTGTATTGCCTCCCTATACTAATGTACCAGTTGTGTAAAGGGATACCTAGACATTGGGAGCTGGCTTAGGAAACAGATTTTCTGCTCTAATGGTTGAATAAATATCCCATAGGTGGTTCTCCAAAGTACTGTTCTGGCTCAGAGATCTTCAGTTTTTAAACTTAATATCCAGAAACATCCAGCAGATGAACAGTCAAAGAATGGCTCAAATATTGCAGTGATCAGTTTTGGTTTGTTCAAATCTCATCTGTGTAAAGAGCAATGTTGATCAAAAATATAGGGAAATATGTATTCAATCCACATCGTGAAATCAGAATTTTTGAAGAGGAAATAAGTAAGTTCACATTAAGTTTTGCCTGTGATCTCCAAATTTATATCACTGGGGTATTACAAGAGCTGTAATGGAGAATTTAAGGGTGTTTCAGAATAGAATATTTTCTACTCTGATATAATGGCTATTTTGCTGGGAAGTTTCTAATGTATATCAGTTCTCACAACAGTATGGTCCTTTTCACTGTGGAGATAATTTCCTACCATGTTACATTTATAGAGCTCTCTATTGCAATAAGGGTGAAGTTCCTGTTAGGAGAAAAATATAGTGAGTAGCTAGCTAAGCATATGGGTATAACCAGTCTGCAGAACACATTTCAGTACACATTTAAAAAAATGCGTGCATATCTTCTACCTATTTTTCTTCCAGCAGATGATTTTAAAGTCAACCTTTCCCTTCACAGCAGAGAGCACAGCTGTTCTTATATAGTTTCAGTCTGATCCTATCTTCTTTTTGGCTTTTGTCATGCTCACCCCACATTGGTCAATGACTTCACAAATGTGTGTACAATCCTTTTACCAAATGGTCTGCTGATAGGTTCCACACACAGTGAATTTCCTTGCAATATCAAAATAAATGGCCAATGAAATTCCTGTATCAGAGACTGCTGAACATCTGCCATGGCTGCCTTACCAAAAGTCATCCCTCTGCAATCTCCACTGTTGTCTCTTTTCTCTGTCCCTTACAGGTTCAACACTCTCCTCATGTGCTTTTTCTGTTTCATGGAACCCTGAATTCTGTCAAAACATCAATTAATGATGTGTTTTTACTTCATGCATACAAACAATTTTCTGTATCAGCCTTCATTTTATAAGCATGTCATCATTAAACATTTAACTACTAAACATTCATTTTTACACAACATGATTCTACTCTAGTCGTACATCACCATATTAAATCATGTGCCTACTTAAAATATTTGAACAATTACCATGTATAGTGCAAATATAAATTTTCAGATCAGTGGGCTTCTGAAATTATATTGGGCATTTTCTTGGTAATATTAAAAAAAGAAAGTAAATTATGCTCAATTTTAGAAGGAATTTGTTGAAAGCTCACTTTCAGCATTCTTATACAGAAAAGAACATAAGCTATAAGGTGGGTTGTTGTTTTTAATCAAGTATCATAGCTAGGATTTTTTTTTTTTAATTCATCCAAAGAGTTCTCTCTAAAATACATGCTGCTGAGCTGTTGGACAGCTATTCCCTCGTACTCACCTGAAAAGGTTCAGACACTTAAACGACTTTGTTGTCATCTTGGGCCTTAATTCTCTCTCATGCCTCTTTGTGCCATGCACATGAAACTTTAAAGCAGAATTATCAAATCAAATGCAGACATTTCTGCCTGTCATAAAGCAGATTGGATGGCAAAACTAGAAAGTTAAATAGATGGAATACCTCAGTACTCAGCATTTTTGCTTAAGATAGTACAATAAGAAAATGAAAGACCTTGAAATATTCTTGAAACACAGTCTGAGAAGAGATTTGGTGAGTTTGCCATTGCTTGACATCAGTCTAGAAAGTAGAGTGAAAATTTTTTTGTACTCTCAAAGCAGTGATTACTGACTATTTCATCCCTGGATTTATTGTTTTTCAATTAATAAAAGGATGACATCAATGGCATCAAATGATAGTTTCCAGATGCTGCATAAATTGTGAATTAATGGAACCTCTTTTAAGCAGGAGTCTGTGACCTTGTGACAAGTTTCCCTAATCAGTAATTCTGTGTCTGCTAAGGCAAGCAGTTACTACTTTTTAGCTGAAGTATGTAGGCTTGCCATGTCGTAGATTCTGGTAGCTGCCTAGGAGAGGAGGAGAACTGCCCATCCTACTGTTCACAGTGGACAGGTCAACAAGAAAAGAGCTTAATTTTTCTTAAGAATTTCTTGTGATTGTTTACACTAGGCATTAGGAAAATGTTTCTAATGATCGTGCCTGTGCAGGAGAGGAATAGATTCTGCTGAGAGGGGGGAAGTGGAGTTTTTATTACTAGGAGTTATTGAAGCACCCTTCAGGAATGACCTAGTTCTATGTCATTCTTACTTAGGCCAAGGGTCAGAGAGATTAGATTAGATCCTTGTGCATCTGCAACAGAAATTGAGATTTCAGAGGCTTCTCATTCTGTAATACTGATATGAATGATTCAGTTGTTATGACTCATTAGATACTAGAGTGACCCAGATATTTGCTTTAAACACAGAATCACAGAACCATAAAATCATTTAGTTTGGAAGAAAGCTTTAAGATCATCATGTCCAACCATTAACCTAGCACTGCCAAGTCCACCACTAAACCCTAAGCCCCATATCTATGGATCCTTTAAATACCTCCAGGGGTGGTGACCCAACCACTTGCCTGGGTAGCCTGTTCCAATGACTGACAACCCTTGCAGTGAAAAAGGTTATCCTAGTATCCAATCTAAACCTCTCCTGGTGCAACTTGAGGCCATTTCCTCTTGTCCTATCAATTTTTACTTAGGAGAGGAGACCCACACCCACCAGGCTACACCCTCCTTTCAGGTTGTGAGTGAGGAGGTCTCACTTCAGTTTCGTTTTTCCCTAGTCTAAACACTCCCCAGTTCCCTTATCTGCTTCTCATAAGACTCATGCTCTAGACCATTCACCACCTTTGTTGCTATTTGAACGTAAATTTACTATCCCGTTCTAAATAGTTTCTACTTAAGGTTTTGCTAAACCCAAGAAATGATCAGGTCTCTTTTATGACCAGAATACTTTTCCTTTGTCATTGTTTTTACTTCACACAGTGCCTGACTTTTGTGTTGATATCAAATATTGTATTTTCCTAGCAGGATCTGTGGCAGTCCACTGGGGAAGTTATGGTGACTCATTGAGGACAGTCAAAAAATAAAAAAGAAATAGGAGAAAGTAATGGCAAGCAGGGAAAATTAATAATATTTAAGAAAAGATTGGTGGTATTTTTATCTATCCAAATGACTATTTTCTTCCTCTATTTGTCCTCTTTTGTGTTTATATATATGTGTGTGTGTGTGTGCATATCTGTAGATCACTGAAAAGCTGAAAAACAATGTAACATCCTTGAAAGCAGGTTTTTATTTATGAGATTGCTAGCTGTAACAGATTACACAACAGATCCACATTTTTTTTAACATACTGTCATTGATACTATCAATGTTGAGTATGCTTTTATCTGGAAATACAGAAGGGATATATAAAATATATTTATATGTTTATAAATTATTATGCAAGTATAAAAAATATTCAGCTCATTTCAATAAGGCACTTCGGTTTTCTCTCTAGCAGCAAATGGAGCCTTCTCTATAAAGTCTTTTTCATAAGCACACCAAGATCAGGTTTTTTTTTCACTTTGCCTATGGCTTAGTAAGACTCCTTGACTTTGATTGAAAAGTCACTTGATAAATAATGTAATTATCTTGTCCACCTCTGTATGCCCAATTTACAACATAGCACATCATTTGGCAGCACTTCATTAGCCAGAGCACCACACATCTTCTCTGAGCAAAGGAATATATTTTAGAATGTAAATATTAAAAGAAACAACTTTTTAATGAGTTCAAATGACACATTAGGCACAGGGTATATGCACAACTTAAATTCTGCAAAAGGAACGTTCTTTGAAATGTCCACTGATAAAGGGGTCATGTCTGACTCAGTGTTAACAGATGGCATGAGTTACATTATCTGCTGCAAATAACATGCATTGCAAATATAGTCTGTCTTTGTCTCTGCAAGGTATTTTATGATTTGACCTTGAATGGTGGCATGATTGAAAAGTATTCCCTGTGAAGATTGGAGGAACATTTTTAGGTCTACGCTGTTTCCCGAAGCTGCTTGCTTCCAGTGCAAATGATTTCTGCCATATATGAAGTAACTTGAGCCCCATCCAACCATTCTACATTATAACATCATATATATAAATTATCTTCACCTGAAAAAAAAGGAAAGAGAATGAGAGTGATGAGAAAGTAAAAGGAATTACTACATAATTACAGTGTTACAATAACATGTAATAACTGTCTGTTGCTTGAATCAATCTCCTGCTAGCAGTCTATCTACAACTATGTATAAAGAGACTGGAAGACTTCAAGAAGTCCAAAAAACAGGACACTGCTCTTCCAGTGAAGTTATTGCATGAAAATTTGTAAAGGTCTTCTGACCTTTTGTCATCACTGCAGTTGCCCAGGCATCCCCTTGCAAAAGTTTGACTTCCCTCTGCAACTTATATTTATGGAGGTCAGAAGCAGCAGAAGGAAACTCAAGCTAAAGGTCCCAGTATGATTGTTTTCAATAACTGTAAGCTTTATTTTAGAATTTCCTCAACACAAGATGCAAGGGGATGCCTTAATGCTTCTCTGATTGCACTTCTGAAATGTTGCATGGATTTGTGTTCATCTGTGGAGGGGCAAATTTTCTAGACTCAAGGGAGTCCTTTAGTTTGTCCTTAGTTTGTGTTTTGTATTTCCTGGGTTAACTGCTGCAACTTGTAATTTCTCTGGTGCATGCCTTACTCTACATTTTCTTGGAATCATACACTGGTTAGCTGGACAAGAGCTCTGGAGGTTTCCAGTCCAACCACTCATGCCAAACGAGACTATTGCTAGGAGGTCAAAAGACAGACAAGTCTTTGTCTAGATTAATCTTAAAAACATCTGTGACTGGGTCACCACTGTCTCTTGGAGTAACATGTCTCTGCTGCACTGCTCTCTTAGTGTACTTGTTGGAATTAATATTAATCAATTAAATGCTGTTCCACAAACTGATTTTTCATTCTCCCTGCCTTATATAGTTATACGACTATTGTCTCTCAAGGTTGCCCGCATCAACTTTGCCACTGTGGCTTTAATGTGGAGGCATGGGTGGATCTATTGGGTAAGACATATTGATTATTTCCTTTACAAGCAGAATTGGATCCTTGATATCTAGTTACCATGTTTCTGACTTGGGGAAGACAGAAAAATTTAAAAGGAAACATGTGATTTCTAATCTTTGCCTGCGTAAAAGCATAGTTTATCATCGTAACTGACAGGCTGCATTTAACTGCAGACTGATGCGTTCCTTGTAGTAGTGTGTTGTGGTTTTGTGGGGTGGCTTCTGCAAGAAGCAGCTAGAAACTTCTTCAAGATCCAACGGAGTAAATAGCAGCTGGGCTTTCAGGCCTGGATTCTGTTGTTGAGACAATCAGCGATGGTCATATTGCCTCTGTGAATCATATTTTAGAGGAACAAAAATGCAAACAGACACATTTGCCACCAGAGAGGGAGTGAGTAGATGTAAGAAACTTTGCAGACACCAAGGTCAGTGAAGGGGGTTAGGAGGCACTGAGAAAAGATTCCTTGAAGCCTGTGAAGAATACCAAAGTGTAGTGGGTTCTGCCTGGCCAAGGCATCGAGGTGAAAACATCTTCCTCATGCTCAAATCTCAGCACATACAGTA